>JAWWQZ010000327.1:0-120059 GCA_033815515.1 Cryptocheilus praepositus | reverse complement strand
AATTCTGATTCTCCTTCAACAAAATCAAAAGGAGTTAACGATACATATAATATTCTTATTAAATGAGATATATATGTTCCTAATTCAATTAAATTTCCGTAACAACCAAATGAATTAAAATTTATTGATTCAATTATAACCAAAGCCGAAATTAAAATAATTGATAAACCAACTTCATAGGAAATAGTTTGAGCTAAATCTCGTATTGATCCAATTAGTGCATATGATGAGTTTGAAGATCATCCTCCTAATATAATTGGATATACAGAAACTCTAAAACAACATAATATAAAAATTACAGAATAATTAAGATATCATGCATATGTATTATTTATAGGATATAGTATTCATAATAATGCAATTAATAATATTATTATAATTGGTCTAATTATATATGTTCTATAATTTATTTTTGGAGAGAATATAACTATTAAGTTGTATAACTATTTCCGCAAAAATATTCGTGATTGTTTTGAACAGTATCACTCCTTGGAAAAGCATAAAATACAATATTTCAATTTCGCTTCATAATATATATAAAAATAATGGTTTAGAAAAATGAAATTTGAATAGCATGAATATTTTCGAAACTATACCATTTTTAATCACCATACCATTATGAAGAAGCATTTTCGCGTGCAAGGAGTTAACATAGACAACAATAGGCTTATGAAGATGAACAACTGTTAAAAATGGTTCGAATTATTGACACTTCGTCGGAACATATTATGGTAATTGATTCCAATATTAAATAATACCTAATGCGATTCAATAGTACAAAAAACTGTATGAAGAGAAATGGCCAAAAAATAAAAATATGCAGACATCGATGTTACTTATAATTTTTAGAGAATGAAAAATAAAATACGAGAAACACGCGTCTTTGTTTATTATTTCTAATAGTGACGTTTGAATTAACTAACTGCGTTTTATGTATTGAAAACGTTTCTTGTACGTATTTAGTTCCACCATTAATCCGGTTTCAAACAGTCCAGGATATAGGCAGAACCCATTACCGGGACTATGCGAGCTATTACTATATATTATGTCGGCCGACTATTTTCTTCGTCACGCAAGGCGAAACATTTGGATCCGCTTACCCCAATTTCTTTCCGTTCCACATTTTATCTCTGCCATCGAGATTAATTAAACGTCTACTAAGTAAGATATGTTAGTCAGCCGTCATTTGGAAATAAAAGATGTAGAAATTGTGGACATTTTTAGTCACTGGCTGGGAATAAAACTCATCTTCCAATCTATTCTTAAACCTTTAAACCCTTTTTAACCGGTTTTAACCGTAGCACTTAAGGCTATGAATGCATAAATGCGTTCTCACACAAACATTAAATTTAGACTATGAACGCATATATGCGTTTTCACACAACCATTTAATTTAGGCTACGAACGCATATATGTATTTTTACACAACCATTCAATTTAGGCTATGAACACATGTATTGATTCGTCGTCACATTTAGTCCAGTCAGATTAGCATCAAAACCCCTGTTTCATGCGATAACTATAAGTTGAGGTTTTTAAAATATATTGATTCGAAAGGGCATTGGAAATAAACTGAATATATTTAAGACTCTTTCTAATTTTTTATTTATAAATCACGGAAGATATTCCAGAAAAAATTCACAAATTTTCAAAACACCGGTTTTTCGCGTCTGTAAAGAAACGTAGTAATTTTACGAAAAAAAGTTCTATATGAAAAATGCAGGTATTGAAAATACCTACAACGTGCGTTCAAACTTTACGACCTTGCATTATCTCAGCAACTAATCAATGTAGAGTCATTCCTTTTTTTTAATTTGGGTAGCTCGACGAGATATTAAATAAAGAAGAAACATAATGCTTAATCATTTGTTTCAAAAAATAAATGTAAGCACTCAAATTTTTGTTTCTTATTTTTTATTTTTTATCTTTCTTGGTTTTTATTTATAAATCATGATTAAACATGTCTCACTCCAAAATTAACGTCACACGAAATACATTTTGTTTAAGTTGAAATTTTACAAAATATCTAAAAAATTACATATTTTTCAAATTCAAATAATGTGGGATGAGTGATTTTGGATGAACGAGCAATGAGAGAGTGGTGATTGATATGTGAGTGTGAGTGCAATGATATTCTTTCAAGAATAACAGTGTGTGTCTTAGCGATCAATCAAATAATGTTCTTTAGAGAATATCAGCGAGTGTGTTTAGCGAGTTTTGGCAAATCTTTGTCAGCGTTTAATGTAGAGTGTAGCGCGAGTAACATTAAACCTATTACTTTTGTGACTAAAGCCGTTTAATATATCATTCCAATCTAAATCCTACAATAATAAAACGCATTTTGGTAATTTGTTTCAGTTACAATCAATATATTTTGCAATGAAAAGGTTAATATAATGAAATATAGTTCGAGGTCTTTTGTCAAAATTTTCAGTTACTGACCGGGAATAAAACTCATTTTCCAATCTATCTTTAATTAATGAAACATTATTCGAAGTTTTTGGTCTGACAATCACGACGCTTTCAGGAATAATTGACGTTTCTCGTTTACAGCACAATAGTGTGAAAGAAGAGTTTACCAAATACAAGTGATAACTCTATCTAGGCAGCTTTAGCTTAGCATGCGTTACACCGCAGCTTACACGACTCAAGATTACATAGTGACAGGAGCGAACAGTTGTGCGCATATTAGTTTCGAGCTGTTCTACTTCCGTAACTAGTGCGCGATTAATCGTTCTGTACAATTTATAATACTGGAAACAGTCCTGTATTGTGTTGAATACGAAAACCACGGCGTACTGACATACGGTGAGAAAAGGCGAGTAAGATCAATTAAGGGGGTATTCCAATGTGACGGATCGAAAAAATTGATTTTATTTTTTTGGCATTTTTTGATAGTTTATAGTCATAGAATTAATACCACAGAGTCGGTTTAGGCGACTCCATTCCTTTGACTAAAAATAACGTTTTAAAGCAGAGGCTGTAACTGCGCGCGCATCAAAGAGATTTTTGCTAGTGGCGTAGATGATTACTCAAAAACGGTTTTATAGATCGACTTCAAATGTTAACACAATATTCAGTATACTTATGGCTATCGCATGAAGCTCAATTATGGTAAAATTTTGATTATAACCCGTAATTTTGCTTTATTTATAGCGCAAAAAAATGCTTTCTTTTACACTTTTTTACAAAATGCCGCCATTTTGTTAATTTTCATGGAAATTTGATACCTGAGGTTTATACAACAACCACATTCACATAGATTAAGAATCTCTTTCGATTTTCTGTCTCAGATGCCCAGGAGGGCCGGAATTGTCTACACCAGCACAATAAAATTTTTTTTGATGGGTGTATACCACCAATATAATTAAATAGACAAATATTTTTAAACGATAAAAAATTGTCCTCTATTGTCTTAAGCCATGCCTTTTCAGGGAAAAAAGTTTGCTCAATTATATACAATAGTTTCTGAGAAAAAAACTGTTGAAATCTGCTTTTTTTTAGGCGTTCACATTGGAATACCCCCTAACAATATAACAAATAAGTGAAAACAATTATGCCTGCAAAAATGCTACATATCACATTCGCACCTTGAAACCATTCAAATCATTTCCTGCGAACGACTTCGCGACTTTAATTCCAGAGAAGACATTTAGGTGTTCTGCGTCTGGTATAAACCATCCTTGTATATCGATTCCAGTAGGGGTCGGTGGTTTTAAGGATTCTACGCCCCTCAGAAGCACACTAAATGGCGTCTTTCCATCGAATCTCCCACTGCCAGTTGATCCCGACGTCATCCTTCTTTACAAATACGACACCCACGATCAATTTTAAATCCCGGTGCGTAGAACGTCTGGCAGTTTACCTTGTAAAACATCAGAAAACTAGACACGCGATACTTAATTTCCGTCTTTTTACGTTCCTTTATACGAAAGTGAGGAAACAGTGTTGCCAGTTTTCAAAGCTACTGATATACGCACATTTCGACAATTACATGTTAACGCTTTACACCAACTACCAAATTTATGGTTTGAATTTAGTTTGCAAAAATTTCAACTACTAAATTAAGTAGTAAATTTTCAGCTACCAAATAGATTGGATTCTCTATAGTTTGTTTAAAAATTTCAGCTACTAAATTAAGTACTAAACTTTCAACTACCAAATTAGTTTGGATTCTCTATAGTTTGTTTGAAAATTTTAACTACTAAATTAAGTACTAAACTTTCAACTACAAAATTAATTTGGATTCTATAGTCTGATTAAAAAATTTAACTACTAAATTAAGTACGAAATTTTCAACTACGAAATCAGTTTGGATTGTGTATAGTTCGTTTTAAAAATGTCAACTACTAAATTAAGTATTAAATTTTCAACGCTATATAGTCTGATTAAAAATGTCAACTACTAAATTAAGTACTAAATTTTCAACTACCAAATTAGTTTGGATTCTCCATAGTTCATTTTAAACATTTCAGCTACTAAATTCAGTACTAAATTTTTGAGTACCAAATTAATTCGGATTCTCTATAGTCGTTTTAAAAATTTCAACTACCAAATGAAGTACTAAATTTTAAACTATCAAATTAGTTTCGATTCTCTATAGTTCGTTTTTAAAATTTAAACTACTAAATTAAGTACGAAATTTCTCGACAATTACATGTTCACACTTTAAATACCGCTAAGAAATTTGTAAAAAATACGCCTTGGACCGCACGTTTTTCGGAAACTTGTACGGTACAAAAAATCGTAACTGTTATTTATGAAGCCATTTTTGTGAAACTTTAGAAATTGTATAATCGGAAGTATTAGGTACCGAAAGTTCTGTTCGGAAATGTTATCTCAAATTTCAACACGTTGAAAATGTTCAACCATTAAATTTCTATATGCGCTCATCAAAATGTATATTGAGAATTGGTTATTACGTAAAAACCGCGAAATATGGTATCTTACGGGGATTTTTACTCTGAAGGAAGTTACGTATTGCCTGTTATTAATTTAAATGATTGTAATCGAATATGCGTAATATATTATATACTAAGTTTATATATTTATATAAGTCCATTTAGAGTGAAAATCACTATAAGATACCATATATCGCAGTTTTTACGTAATAACCAATTTTCAAAATATACTACTGAAATTACGAAATCACTGTTGCAGTACATTTTGAGGAGCGCATATGAAGAAATGTAATGGTAAACAAAGGTAGCAATGTATGTTTTAAATGAACACTTTCACATGTGTTGAAATTTGAGATAACATTTCCGTTTTGTTATGTTTCTTAAAGAAAATGTTTTTCAAGAATTATTAACTTTGTACATAAAAAATAAATTTGTATGAAATTTATAGAAATTGTAAAATAGGATGCATTTTAGGCATTATTTAAAAAAATTGTTTAAAAAATTATTTGAAGGAATGATCATAAAATGTTATTTAAAAGTCAATTTTGTCAGAGTTTCTACTAGTATTTTAAAGTATGATCTTGCATGAAGCACCGGTAAATAATCGAAAAAAACATGAAGGCAATCGTGTTTAACACATTAAATATTAATGTAAATATTTAAATAGACAAAATAGGTACAATGTATTAAAGTAAGTGACATCTAAAGACCGCGATGAGAAAATTCGTGCGGGTCGTTCAAGTGTTAATTTGATTACTTATAGAAGATAGCGAGTAAAAAAACTGTTGTGATTTTGTGACGTCTGTAATAACCGTGTAGCAAAGATATTATATTCCATTTATATTCCGTTGAAAAAAACGAGGAAACAGTGTTGCCAGTTTTCGAAGCTGCTGATATACGCACATCTTGACAACTAGACGTTAATTTGATTATTTATAGAATATGGAAAGTAAAAAAAGTGTAGTGGTCTTGTGACGTCTATAACCGTGTACCAAATATTTTACATTCCATTTATATTCCGTTGAAAAGCGTACGTAGAAATGTCGAAACGTAGGACTTAAAATTCACTGACACTTTGTTTTTATTTTTATCGTGCAATGTAACGGTAGAATTATTTATGTGAATTTGGAAACTGGAACGACAAAATTATGTATGTGCATTTGTGATTTTTGGTGTTTATTAGATTGTCGTTACGTGCGACTATATTATCGAATTTTTATGAGTTCACAATGTCCTTCTTGGAAGAAGGTACGTTGATGTTATGAGGAATAGTTTATCAAGAGCATTTTCAAAATGATCGATCGAAAGGCAGAAAATCCATGAAATAATTGAGAGAAAGAGAGAGATTAAAGGAAGTTTGTAGAAACAAAAGCACTTGATTTTACACCGATTCGTACGCACATAAGGAAGTGCTTTATTCCTATATTTGTGGTGGTATGATGAGTACTATTTTTCACATTTATTATTTCAATAACTATTAGTTCTATTAACTATGCTATGTGTTTTGTTCGCTTTTTTGTTTTATTTGTATTAATAAATTATTACATGCTTTCAGTATGCAAAGTGGATCAGATGAGTTTTCGTTTCTATTCTACTGATATCTCACCAGACATCACAGATAAGTGGAAAGTCTGGCAAGTTAATTGTAACTTTTTTCTGCATTAATACCGGTTAGTTATAATCATCATTTTCATAGTTATATTCATTTATATTATTTATTTCCAGTTATATTCAAATTCAATTTGAATTTTGTATTCATAATTTTCCATTATGATATAAAGTGTAGATTTATGGAGGCGTTGTATAAATGTATCATTATTTTCATAGTTATATTAATTTATATTACGTTACATTAATTTATTTTCACTCGATGAAGCAACGTTAAAACGATATTGCACATTTTGTAAAATAACTATTCTTAAAGTGTTTAGATCTATCATTGATTGTACTATAAATTAAAAACTATGGTGTTATTTCATGCAGGCTGTTGGAATAAATGTTGATTTTAGAAATAGATAAATATTCTTAATAATATTGTCTCGCTGAGGCATAAAAAAAAGTCTCCAGTTTTTGTTGGATCCCATTACGTACGTAAATTTGTCATTTTTCGTAAAAATATTTAAAAATTTCACAAATATCAGTTCTCAATAAAGTTCCAATAATATTTTGAATATTGATACACATATATCTAAGAAATGATTATGTTGTGGCTAGTATTTGGATCATAATTTCATTTCTGTTTTTTTCTCACGCATCACACACGGATTTACCATTAAAAGTTTTATCTAAAGAATTTTATTTCGAATCTTTGAGCCAACCTTGATTAATGTGACAAATTTCTAAACAATCGCTTGCTAATTTATGTATATAGATGTAAAGAATTGATATTTTGTGATTAGTAGTCGAGAAAAATTATATTATTTTAAATATAGTGTCTACAAAAACGGTTTACATTGACTTCAATCAACCAATTGTCCCTTAATGTTGGTTTCAAATGAATCACTGAAAAGAACTAGAAAGTTTCGGAGTCCAAATGGTTAACGAGATAATTAGATTTAAGGCAACATGTGCAGAGAGCGGACAATTGTGACTTGAATATTGATGCACATATATTTAAGAAATGATTATGTTGTGGCTAGTATTTGGATCATAATTCTGTTCTTCTGTTCTTTCTCACGCAACACACACGGATTCTCAATTAAAAGTTTTATCTAAAGAATTTTATTTCGAATCTTTGAGCCAACCTTGATTAATGTGACAAATTTCTAAACAATCGCTTGCTAATTTATGTATATATAGATGTAAAGAATTGATATTTTGTGATTAGTATTCGAGAAAAATTATATTATTTTCAATATAGTGTCTACAAAAACGGTTTACATTGACTTCAATCAACCAATTGTCCCTTAAAGTTGGTTTCAAATGAATCACTGAAAAGAACTCGAAAGTTTCGGAGTCCAAATGGTTAACGAGATAATTAGATTTAAGGCAACATGTGCAGAGAGCGGACAATTGTGACTTGAATATTGATGCACATATATCTAAGAAATGATTATGTTGTGGCTAGTATTTGGATCATAATTCTGTTCTTCTGTTCTTTCTCACGCAACACACACGGATTCTCAATTAAAAGTTTTATCTAAAGAATTTTATTTCGAATCTTTGAGCCAACCTTGATTAATGTGACAAATTTCTAAACAATCGCTTGCTAATTTATGTATATAGATGTAAAGAATTGATATTTTGTGATTAGTATTCGAGAAAAATTATATTATTTTCAATATAGTGTCTACAAAAACGGTTTACATTAACTTCAATCAACCAATTGTCCCTTAAAGTTGGTTTCAAATGAATCACTGAAAAGAACTCGAAAGTTTCGGAGTCCAAATGGTTAACGAGATAATTAGATTTAAGGCAACATGTGCAGAGAGCGGACAATTGTGACTTGAATATTGATGCACATATATCTAAGAAATGATTATGTTGTGGCTAGTATTTGGATCATAATTCTGTTCTTCTGTTCTTTCTCACGCAACACACACGGATTCTCAATTAAAAGTTTTATCTAAAGAATTTTATTTCGAATCTTTGAGCCAACCTTGATTAATGTGACAAATTTCTAAACAATCGCTTGCTAATTTATGTATATAGATGTAAAGAATTGATATTTTGTGATTAGTATTCGAGAAAAATTATATTATTTTCAATATAGTGTCTACAAAAACGGTTTACATTGACTTCAATCAACCAATTGTCCCTTAAAGTTGGTTTCAAATGAATCACTGAAAAGAACTCGAAAGTTTCGGAGTCCAAATGGTTAACGAGATAATTAGATTTAAGGCAACATGTGCAGAGAGCGGACAATTGTGACTTGAATATTGATGCACATATGTTTAAGAAATGATTATGTTGTGGCTAGTATTTGGATCATAATTCTGTTCTTCTGTTCTTTCTCACGCAACACACACGGATTCACAATTAAAAGTTTTATCTAAAAAATTTTATTTCGAATCTTTGAGCCAACCTTGATTAATGTGACAAATTTCTGAACAATCGCTTGCGAATTTATGTACATATATAGATGTAAAGAATTTATATTTTGTGACTAGTATTCGAGAAAAATTATATTATTTTCAATATAGTGTCTACAAAAACGGGTTACATTGACTTCAATCAACCAATTGTCCCTTAAAGTTGGTTTCAAATGAATCACTGAAAAGAACTCGAAAGTTTCGGAGTCCAAATGGTTAACGAGATAATTAGATTTAAGGCAACATGTGCAGATAGCGGACAATTGAGACTTCAATAATGATGCACATATAATTAAGAAATGATTATGTTGTGGCTAGTATTTGGATCATAATTCTGTTCTTCTGTTCTTTCTCGCGCAACACACACGGATTTACAATTAAAAGTTTTATCTAAAAAATTTTATTTTGAATCTTTGAGCCAACCTTGATTAATGTGACAAATTTCTAAACAATCGCTTGCTAATTTATGTATATAGATGTAAAGAATTGATATTTTGTGATTAGTATTCGAGAAAAATTATATTATTTTCAATATAGCGTCTACAAAAACGATTTACATTAACTTCAATCAACCAATTGTCCCTTAAAGTTGTTTTCAAATGAATCACTGAAAAGAACTCGAAAGTTTCGGAGTCCAAATGGTTAACGAGATAATTAGATTTAAGGCAACATGTGCAGAGAGCGGACAATTGTGACTCACTGTAAGATTCATGTGTTTTCAAGCATATGGCCAAACACGTCGAAATAACACTGAGTTGCGCCCTAGAAGTGGTCGTTCGTAAAGTGTTAAGCTGCTTTTCGGGCAACAGATATAGCGATTTACGAGGTCATTCATTTACAGTTGTTTCCATCCGGATACCGACTAAATTGCCCGTAACATCTGTTCGCTTCAAATAAGAAGCTAAATCGTAATACTCGAAACAGTGTTTCACAAGTTTCAAACGTTTTTGGCAAACGCTCTGTCAACTCTTTGGTCTCCAATGCCTCGGCATTATTTTAAGGCTTCAGTTGAAGCGCTATAAATGATTCAATCGCTCTTCGGATATTTCCTGGCAGATGTTCCGCGACAGGAAATAATTGAATATATTTGCAACTTCCTTGTTGTATTTGGGGTCACTGTCGCCATATCATTGTGCATAATACAACATTTGTTCAAATATTTATTTTCCCAAGATACTTTCGATCTGTTCCAAGGAAAAACAATGAAAGACTGGAGAAGCTGTATCCTATATAATGTTTATAAAATGTACGATCAATCAACTGAGATGTGAATTCTAGCAATTGTGAGAGCATGCCTGTATAACATAATTAGATAAATGTATAAATGGATAATATAATTGGATAAATTACAATTTACATATTATTCAAGCGCGATAAAATAAACGGGACTGTGTTGGTTTTTTTCGAAGAAAATGCGCCAAGTAAATTATGACAAACAATTCAGGCGATACTTGTTTAATTAAATCCATAAAGCATATTCATGATTTTTTTAACAGTGTCACCCTTTGGAAAAGCATAAGACACAATATTTCAACTTCGTTTCATAATATATATAGCAATAAAGGTTTAGCAAAATAATTTTTGAATGGAGTAATTCTTTTCGAATCTATAACATTTTTAATCACCATACCGTTGTGAAGAAGCATTTCTGAATACAAAGAGTTAACATAGACGAACAATAGGCTTATGCAGATGAACAACTGTCAAAAATGGTTTGAATGGTTCACACTTCGTCAGAGCATATTATGGTAATTGATCCCAGTATTGAATAATACCTAATGCAATTCAATACTACAAAAAACTGTATGAAGACAAATGGTCGAAACAGAAAAATATGCAGACATTGATGTTACTTATAATTTTTAGAGAATAACAAATGAATTACGAAAAATACGCGTCTTTGTTTATTATTTCTAATAATGGCGTTTGGATTGATTTACCGCGTTTTATCTATTGAAAACGTTTGTTGTATGTATTTAGTTTCACGATCAACCCGGTTTCAAACAGTCCAGGATATAGACAGAACACATTACTCGAGGTATCACTATATATTATGTCGTGTTTCACAAGTTACAAATGTTTTTGACAATTGTCTATCAACTCTTTGGTCTCCAATGCTTTAACGTTATTTTAAAGGCTTCAGTTGAAGTGCTATAAATGGTGCAATTTCCCTTCGGATATTTCCTGGCAGATGTTCGGCGACAGGAAATAATTGAATACATTTGCAACTTCCTTGTTGTATTTGGGGTCATCGCCACTATATCATTGTGCATAATACATTTGTTCAAATATTTATTTTCTCAAGATTCTTTCGATCTGTTCCAAGGAAAAACAATGAAAAATGGAGAAGCTGTATCCTATATAATGTTTATAAAATGTACGATCAATCAACTGAGACGTGAATTCTAGCAATTGCGAGACCATGCTTGTATAATATAATCAGATAATGGGCCAAATGAAAATTTACGTATTATTCGAGCGCGAAAAAATAAACGGGATTGCATTGTTAAAAAAAAACGCGCGAAGTGGATTATGATAAACAATTCAGGCGATACTTGGTTATTTAAATCCGTAAAACATATTCGTGATTGTTTTAATCAGTATCACCCCTTGGAAAAGCATAAGACACAATATTCCAATTTCGCTTCATGATATATATAGCAATAAAGGGTTAGTAAAATAAAATTTGAATAGAGTGATTCTTTTCGAAACTGTACCATTCTTAACCACTGTACCATTGTAAAGAAGCATTTTTGAGTGCAAGGAGATAACGTAAACGAACAACGAGCTTATGAAGATGAATAACTGTCAAAAATGTGATTGATCTCAATATTGAATAATACATAATGCAATTCAATACTACAAAGAACTGTATGAAGAGAAATGGTCAAAAATGAAAAATATGTAGACATCGATATTACTTATAATTTTTAAAGAATAATAAATTAATTACGAAAAACACGCGTAAAAAGAACAGTATCATCCCTTGGAAAAGCATAAGACACAATATTTTAATTTCGCTTCGTGATATATATAGCGATAAAGGTTTAGCAAAATAAAATTTGAATGGAGTAATTCTTTTCGAAATTATACCATTTTTAATCACCAGACCATTGTGAAGAGGCATTTTTGAATACAAGGAGTTAACATAGATGAACAATGGGCTTATGAAGATGAACAACTGTCAAAAATGATTTGAATGATTGAAACTTCCTCAGAGTATATTATGATAATTGATCTCAATATTGAATAATACCTAATGCAATTCAGTACTTCCAAAAAAATGTATGAAGAGAAATTACCAAAAAACAAATGTGCAGAAATCGATATTACATATAATTTTTAGAGAATAACAAATGAATTACGAAAAAATTGTATAGAAGATTCAATTGCTCCTGGACATAAACCTTCCAAAAACTGATTAACATTGCTTTTTGGCGGAAACTTAGCCTGTGACTTAAAATTGAAGTCATTATTAGTTTACCAAGTAGAAAATTTAGAGCATTTAAAGGTAAAGATAAAAAATTGCTTCTAGTCATTTGGAAATTAAATAAAATTTCCTGGGTTACTACGTTAATTTTTAAAGATTGATTCACTTTTCATTTCATACCGATAGTTAAGCAATATTGTAAAAATAATAATTTACAATTTAAAGTATTATTTATCTTAGAGAATATTCCAAGGACACCCGAAATCTCTGCAGAATTTATACCCGGAAATCAATTTTGTGTTTCTTCCTCCCAATACTACTTGCCTCATACAGCCCATGGACCAAATAGTTATAGTTACGTTTAAACGATATTATATGAGGACAATAATGACTAAGGGAAGATGAACCAACATTAACACATATTTTAAAGAACGACAATATATGGAACGCAATCAACAATATTGGAGACTCGTTCGCTGAAATAAAAATGTCGACAATAAAAGGTTCCTGGAAACAATTATGCCCACTAATGATGAGTGATTTTATAAATTCTGAAGAAACACTGGAAACTATCACAGACCAAATAGCCTAATGAATGAACTAAACTTGGACGTCAACAATGAAGGTGTGAATGAGTTGATTGAATCTCATTCAGTGCCTCTGTAAAATGAATACTCAATTGGGCCACGAATGAGGGACAATGAAATGCACAATAAAAGTGAGGAAGAAGAAGCTGGTATAAACGTCAAGACCTTGAAGATTGAAAATATGAATGAAGCCTTCACGCGACTTGACAAATTTTCGGCTATCGTGGAAGAAGGTGATCACAATAGAGAACATACGGGGGCAGTCCGATAAGTACTTAGCCTACAAAAGAAAAACGAAAATTTTGGAAAATTGACGATTTATTTTTCAACATAGTCTCCTTTTAACTCGATACACTTGATCCAGCGATGCTCTAACTTCTTCAACCCGTCTGAAAAATACGTTTTCTGGAGATCTGCAAAGTAGGCCTCCGTGGTGGCGATAACCTCCTCATTCGACTCAAATTTCTGCCCAGCGAGTGACTTGTTCAAGTTTGGGAACAAAAAGAAGTCACACGGGGCCAAATCTGGAGAATACGATGGATGGGGCAGCTGTTCGTAACCTAATTCAACGAATTTGGCTGTAGCTTGGGCAGAGGTGTGAGCCGGTGCGTTATCGTGGTGAAAGAGCACCTTTTTCTTCGCCAAATGGGGCCGTTTTTTCCTTAATTCGGCGCCGAATCGGCTCAATAATTCGGCATAGTACAGCCCTGTGACTGTTTTGCCCTTCTCCAGGTAGACTATGTAGATCACATCTTGTGAATCCCAGAACACGGTGGCCATCACCTTTCCGGCCGGTAGGACAGTCTTCGCCTTCTTCAGAGCACATTCGCCGGGCGCAGTCCACTGTTTCGACTGTCCCTTGGTCTCTGGTGTGTACCAGTGGATCCACGTTTCGTCGACAGTCACAAAACGACGTAGCAACTCTTTCGGATTGCGCTTAAACTGTGTCAAACACTGCTCTGAAGTGGTCTCACGGATGCGCTTGTCATCCGGAGTGAGCAAACGCGGCACCCATCGAGCAAAAAGCTTTCTCATGCCCAATATTTCATGCAGGATATAACCCACGCGGTCTTTTGAAATGCCTACTGTCTCAGCTATCTTGCGCACCTTCAGTCGGCGGTCTGCCAATACGAGATCGTGGACTTTTGTCACGTTATCCTCCGTGGTAGCTGTTTTTGGGGCACCTGGGCGTGGCTCATAAAAAACTGAAGTGCGACCACGTTGAAACTCGTTAAACCAATTTTTGACGGTCGCCATTGAAGGATTAGAGTCACCGTACACAGGATCCAAGCGCTCTTTGATTTCGCTGCGCGATTTCCCTTCCAAGAACAAGAATCGAATCACCGACCGATATTGCTCTTTTTCCATTTTTGCAAAATCCGCGGACACGCCAGCTTTCACACGCGATCAAAACAAAACTACAAATCCAATATGGCTGAAATTTTGACAGTAGTCGTCTACGAGAATGTACTACACGATAGTAATTTTTGTCTACGATAGTGGCGCCATTAGGCGGTGAGGCTAAGTACTTATCGGACTGCCCTCGTATATTTCAAGTATACAGGGCGATTGAAAAACACAGCATATTATAGGAATCTTTATCAAGAAAAGAAAAAGATTGTGATATTCAACTAACTCTTCACAAGTTTATAAAGAAAACATTCGAAAGTGCTTAACCCATTTGCATCATCGCTCTAAATTCGCAATCTTATTCAAAAATCCGACATGCGCAGCTAAACGTTGCCGATACCAGCATGCGCAAGGAAGACTTTTAGTGTTTATTCTCATTAGAAATAGTGTTATAGGGTTATTTAAATTATTGTATATTCCTCGTATTTTTCAGAACTATTTTTTTGGACTAGTTCCACGTTGAAAAATAATTCGAAAACATCGCGCCTGGATATTCCATTGACGTTGATGGTTACACCACTTACGGCAGTAAAATCGTGTAATGTGGCATACAATTTCATTTTTCCCATAAGAAAAATCCAGTTTCAATATTATTGGGCTGGTCATCTTCACTACTATCTATTAGACCTATGGCACGTTTACGCTTATGGGATATTTGCATTTCTATGCTTGAATCCGAATCCAAACTGTAATTCGTTATGGTAACCTAATTTTGTTAAATTTTATTATCTATTACTTTTTTTTATTACTTTATTATTTTGAACTTACAACCAGAAAAGTAAGAAAAATAATATTTTACACAAAATTCTTTATTGTTTGTTTATCGTACGGACTCTTTAACGATTGCTGATAAGCTGAAAACAAAAATTATTGTGTGCGGATTTATCCGCTCGCGGTCATAATGGTCAGTTTTTGTTTGCGGATTATTCCGTCAAATGATGCAAATGGGTTAAACATGGATCATTAACTTCATTAGGTATATAAATTGATAACTTTGTGACTAAAAAACGTGTATCTAAAAAACTTGTGTGAAACAATCTTTCCTATTTTTCAAGACTTTCTTTATATGTGGTCTAGCAAAAACATCTCTATAGTCGCCGAAAACCATCAAATGATCTTGCCCAGTCTTAAAAAAATTGATTCCATTTCGGAGAGAGTTCAAATACTAATGTAACAGTAATTATAATTACGCAATTTCATATGATTTATTCATAAACTTAATACATGCGGCCCCCGACTTTCGCACATTCTAATTTCGCACATTTTAAAATATTCAACTTTTTAAATCTTTACAGTTGGCATTTCAATAAAATACACAATGAAAGAGAGGAAGAAGGATCTGACAGAAACGTCAAGATTTCGACAATTGAAAAAATAAAAATATGAATGAAGCCTTTATGCATCTTGACAAATTTCTGACTATCATGGAAGAATGTGATCCCAATGGAGAATGTATATCTCAAATATATAGGGCGATTGAGATACACACAGCATATTATAGAAATCTTTATCAAGAAAAAAAAAGGATGGTATTCAACTAACTCTTGACAAGTTTATAAAGGAAACATCTGAAACTGCTTAAACTCGCCTCATTAACTTCATTAGGTATATATATATTGATAACTTTGTGGCTAAAACACTCGTAACTAAACAACTTGCGTGAAACAATCTTTCTTATTTTTCAAGACTTCCTTTATATGTGATCTAGCAAAAACACCTCTAAAGTCGCCGAAAACAATTAAATGATCTTGCCCAGTCTTAAAAAAAAATGATTCCATTTCGGAGCAAGTTCAAATACTAAGGTAACAGTAATTATAATTACGCAATTTCATATGATGTATTCATAAACTTAATACATGCGGCCCCCGACTTTCGCACATTCTAATTTCGCACAATCCACTATTTCGCACATTTAAAATATTCAACTTTTTAAATCTTTACAGTTGGCATTTCAATAAAATACACAATGAAAGAGAGGAATAAGGATCTGACAGAAACGTCAAGACTTCGACAATTGAAAAAATAAAAATATGAATGAAGCCTTTATGCATCTTGACAAATTTCTGACTATCATGGAAGAATGTGATCCCAATGGAGAATGTATATCTCAAATATATAGGGCGATTGAGATACACACAGCATATTATAGAAATGTTTATCAAGAAAAAAAAGGATGGCATTCAACTAACTCTTGACAAGTTTATAAAGGAAACATCTGAAACTGCTTAAACTCGCCTCATTAACTTCATTAGGTATATATATTGATAACTTTGTGACTAAAAAACGTGTATCTAAAAAACTTGTGTGAAACAATCTTTCCTATTTTTCAAGACTTTCTTTATACGTGGTCTAGCAAAAACATCTCTAAAGTCGCCGAAAACAATTAAATGATCTTGCCCAGTCTTAAAAAAATTGATTCCATTTCGGAGAGAGTTCAAATACTAATGTAACAGTAATTATAATTACGCAATTTCATATGATTTATTCATAAACTTAATACATGCGGCCCCCGACTTTCGCACATTCTAATTTCGCACAATCCACTATTTCGCACATTTTAAAATATTCAACTTTTTAAATCTTTACAGTTGGCATTTCAATAAAATACACAATGAAAGAGAGGAATAAGGATCTGACAGAAACGTCAAGACTTCGACAATTGAAAAAATAAAAATATGAATGAAGCCTTTATGCATCTTGACAAATTTCTGACTATCATGGAAGAATGTGATCCCAATGGAGAATGTATATCTCAAATATATAGGGCGATTGAGATACACACAGCATATTATAGAAATCTTTATCAAGAAAAAAAAGGATGGTATTCAACTAACGCTTGACAAATTTATAAAGGAAACATCTGAAACTGCTTAAACTCGCCTCATTAACTTCATTAGGTATATATATTGATAACTTTGTGGCTAAAACACTTGTAACTAAACAACTTGCGTGAAACAATCTTTCTTATGTTTCAAGACTTCCTTTATATGTGATCTAGGAAAAACACCTCTAATGTCGCCGAAAACAATAAAATGATCTTGCCCAATCATAAAAAACATGATTCCATTTCGGAACAAGTTCAAATACTAAGGTAACAGTAATTATAATTACGCAATTTCATATGATGTATTCATAAACTTAATACGTGCGGCCCCCGACTTTCGCACATTCTAATTTCGCACAATCCACTATTTCGCACATTTTAAAATATTCAACTTTTTAAATCTTTACAGTTGGCATTTCAATAAAATACACAATGAAAGAGAGGAAGAAGGATCTGACAGAAACGTCAAGACTTCGACAATTGAAAAAATAAAAATATGAATGAAGCCTTTATGCATCTTGACAAATTTCTGATTATCATGGAAGAATGTGATCCCAATGGAGAATGTATATCTCAAATATATAGGGCGATTGAGATACACACAGCATATTATAGAAATGTTTATCAAGAAAAAAAAAGGATGATATTCAACTAACTCTTGACAAGTTTATAAAGGAAACATCTGAAACTGCTTAAACTCGCCTCATTAACTTCATTAGGTATATATATATTGATAACTTTGTGACTAAAACACTCGTAACTAAACAACTTGCGTGAAACAATCTTTCTTATTTTTCAAGACTTCCTTTATATGTGATCTAGCAAAAACACCTCTAAAGTCGCCCAAAACCATCAAATGATCTTGCCCAGTCTTAAAAAAATTGATTCCATTTCAGAGAGAGTTCAAATACTAATGTAACAGTAATTATAATTACGCAATTTCATATGATTTATTCATAAACTTAATACATGCGGCCCCCGACTTTCGCACATTCTAATTTCGCACAATCCACTATTTCGCACATTTTAAAATATTCAACTTTTTAAATCTTTACAGTTGGCATTTCAATAAAATACACAATGAAAGAGAAGAAGAAGGATCTGACAGAAACGTCAAGACTTCGACAATTGAAAAAATAAAAATATGAATGAAGCCTTCATGCATCTTGACAAATTTCTGACTATCATGGAAGAATGTGATCCCAATGGAGAATGTATATCTCAAATATATAGGGCGATTGAGATACACACAGCATATTATAGAAATGTTTATCAAGAAAAAAAAAGGATGGTATTCAACTAACTCTTGACAAGTTTATAAAGGAAACATCTGAAACTGCTTAAACTCGCCTCATTAACTTCATTAGGTATATATATATTGATAACTTTGTGACTAAAACACAAAACTCGTAACTAAACAACTTGCGTGAAACAATCTTTCTTATTTTTCAAGACTTCCTTTATATGTGATCTAGCAAAAACACCTCTAAAGTCGCCCAAAACAATTAAATTATCTTGCCCAGTATTAAAAAAAAACTGATTCCATTTCGGAGCAAGTTCAAATACTAAGGTAACAGTAATTATAATTACGCAATTTCATATGATGTATTCATAAACTTAATACATGCGGCCCCCGACTTTCGCACATTCTAATTTCGCACAATCCACTATTTCGCACATTTTTAAAAATTCAGCTTTTTAAGCCTTTACAGTTGGCATTTCAATAAAATACACAATGAAAGAGAGAAGAAGGATCTGACAGAAACGTCAAGACTTCGACAATTGAAAAAATAAAAATATGAATGAAGCCTTCATGCATCTTGACAAATTTCTGACTATCATGGAAGAATGTGATCCCAATGGAGAATGTATATCTCAAATATATAGGGCGATTGAGATACACACAGCATATTATAGAAATGTTTATCAAGAAAAAAAAAGGATGATATTCAACTAACTCTTGACAAGTTTATAAAGGAAACATCTGAAACTGCTTAAACTCGCCTCATTAACTTCATTAGGTATATATATATTGATAACTTTGTGACTAAAACACTCGTAACTAAACAACTTGCGTGAAACAATCTTTCTTATTTTTCAAGACTTCCTTTATATGTGATCTAGCAAAAACACCTCTAAAGTCGCCCAAAACCATCAAATGATCTTGCCCAGTCTTAAAAAAATTGATTCCATTTCAGAGAGAGTTCAAATACTAATGTAACAGTAATTATAATTACGCAATTTCATATGATTTATTCATAAACTTAATACATGCGGCCCCCGACTTTCGCACATTCTAATTTCGCACAATCCACTATTTCGCACATTTTAAAATATTCAACTTTTTAAATCTTTACAGTTGGCATTTCAATAAAATACACAATGAAAGAGAAGAAGAAGGATCTGACAGAAACGTCAAGATTGCGACAATTGAAAAAATAAAAATATGAATGAAGCCTTCATGCATCTTGACAAATTTCTGACTATCATGGAAGAATGTGATCCCAATGGAGAATGTATATCTCAAATATATAGGGCGATTGAGATACACACAGCATATTATAGAAATGTTTATCAAGAAAAAAAAGGATGGCATTCAACTAACTCTTGACAAGTTTATAAAGGAAACATCTGAAACTGCTTAAACTCGCCTCATTAACTTCATTAGGTATATATATATTGATAACTTTGTGACTAAAACACTTGTAACTAAACAACTTGCGTGAAACAATCTTTCTTATGTTTCAAGACTTTCTTTATATGTGGTCTAGCAAAAACATCTCTATCGTCGCCGAAAACCATCAAATGATCTTGCCCAGTCTTAAAAAAATTGATTCCATTTCGGAGAGAGTTCAAATACTAATGTAACAGTAATTATAATTACGTAATTTTATGTAATTTATTCATAAACTTAATACAGGCGGTCCTCGTCTTTCGCACATTCTAATTTCGCACAATCCACTATTTCGCACATTTAAAATATTCAACTTTTTAAATCTTTACAGTTGGCATTTCAATAAAATACACAATGAAAGAGAGGAAGAAGGATCTGGCAGAAACGTCAAGATTTCGACAATTGAAAAAATAAAAATATGAATGAAGCCTTTATGCATCTTGACAAATTTCTGACTATCATGGAAGAATGTGATCCCAATGGAGAATGTATATCTCAAATATATACGGCGATTGAGATATACACAGCATATTATAGAAATGTTTATCAAGAAAAAAAAAGGATGGTATTCAACTAACTCTTGACAAGTTTATAAAGGAAACATCTGAAACTGCTTAAACTCGCCTCATTAACTTCATTAGGTATATATATTGATAACTTTGTGGCTAAAACACTCGTAACTAAACAACTTGCGTGAAACAATCTTTCTTATTTTTCAAGACTTTCTTTATATGTGGTCTAGCAAAAACATCTCTATAGTCGCCGAAAACCATCAAATGATCTTGCCCAGTCTTAAAAAAATTGATTCCATTTCGGAGCAAGTTCAAATACTAATGTAACAGTAATTATAATTATGTAATTTTATGTAATTTATTCATAAACTTAATACATGCGGCCCTCGACTTTCGCACATTCCAATTTCGCACAATGCACTATTTCGCACATTTAAAAATATTCAAGTTTTTAAATCTTTACAGTTGGCATTTCAATAAAATACACAATGAAAGAGAGGAAGAAGGATCTGACAGAAACGTCAAGACTTCGACAATTGAAAAAATAAAAATATGAATGAAGCCTTTATGCATCTTGACAAATTTCTGACTATCATGGAAGAATGTGATCCCAATGGAGAATGTATATCTCAAATATATAGGGCGATTGAGATACACACAGCATATTATAGAAATGTTTATCAAGAAAAAAAGGATGGTATTCAACTAACTCTTGACAAGTTTATAAAGGAAACATCTGAAACTGCTTAAACTCGCCTCATTAACTTCATTAGGTATATATATTGATAACTTCGTGACTAAAACACTCGTAACTAAACAACTTGCGTGAAACAATCTTTCTTATTTTTCAAGACTTCCTTTATATGTGATCTAGCAAAAACACCTCTAAAGTCGCCCAAAACAATTAAATGATCTTACCCAGTCTTAAAAAAATTGATTCCATTTCGGAGAGAGTTCAAATACTAATGTAACAGTAATTATAATTACGCAATTTCATATGATTTATTCATAAACTTAATACATGCGGCCCCCGACTTTCGCACATTATAATTTCGCACAATCCACTATTTCGCACATTTTTAAAAATTCAGCTTTTTAAGCCTTTACAGTTGGCATTTCAATAAAATACACAATGAAAGAGAGGAAGAAGGATCTGACAGAAACGTCAAGATTTCGACAATTAAAAAAATAAAAATATGAATGAAGCCTTTATGCATCTTGACAAATTTCTGACTATCATGGAAGAATGCGATCCCAATGGAGAATGTATATCTCAAATATATACGGCGATTGAGATACACACAGCATATTATAGAAATGTTTATCAAGAAAAAAAAGGATGGTATTCAACTAACTCTTGACAAGTTTATAAAGGAAACATCTGAAACTGCTTAAACTCGCCTCATTAACTTCATTAGGTATATATATTGATAACTTTGTGGCTAAAACACTTGTAACTAAACAACTTGCGTGAAACAATCTTTCTTATGTTTCAAGACTTCCTTTATATGTGATCTAGCAAAAACACCTCTAATGTCGCCGAAAACAATAACATGATCTTGCCCAATCATAAAAAAAATGATTCCATTTCGGAACAAGTTCAAATACTAATGTAACAGTAATTATAATTAGGTAATTTCATGTAATTTATTCATAAACTTAATACAGGCGGCCCTCGTCTTTCGCACATTCTAATTTCGCACATTTAAAAACGTTCCACTTTTTAAGCTTTTGCGGTTGGAGTAACAATAAAATACATAATGAAAGTGAGGAAGAAGAAGCTGATAACAGTGTCAAGTCTTTGACAATTAAAAATATGAATGAAACCTTCATGCCTCTTCACAAATTTTTGACTATCATGGAAGAATGTGATCCCAATTGAGAAATACGTAGAACGATTGAGAGCAATGTGGTGTGTATAAATTAGTTTGTTTAACAATAGACTCTCTCAACAAAGAAAATCGATACCCATTTGTAAAGTTCTTTCCGAGTTCCTCATTAACATAATTTCATTGAGACATTGGAGTGGCAAAGCTGTTACGGGACATATATTAATTCCGAGATTTCATGAATACTGCTATGTGAATGTTATTTTTAGTTTTATAAAATTAATTGTTGAAGATTAATTTGTCCAATTGCATGTTTAATTTTTATTTCTAAACATTACAAAAAAGGTCACTTCAGGTGATTGTTCGTTCAGAAGCTTTTTAACTCGAAATGACAGCTGCAGTTTTGATACCTAATTAATGCATCTTGACAGATTTTTTACTATAATGGAAGAATGTGATCCTAATGGAGAAAATATCTCTCAAGTACGTAGGACAATTCAGAAAGACACAATATGTTATAGAAATCTTTATCAAGAAGAGAAAAAAAGGGTGGTATTCAACTAACTCTTGATAAGTTTATAAAGAAAACACCCGAAAGTATTCAAACTCGCCACCTTAACTTCATTATGTACACATATTGCTAAATAAAAGCCTTAAATCACAGTTTTGATGTATATTTTTTTACATCCCTCTATTTTCAAACATTCAACATTCACATACATTTTCAGGAATCAAATATATCCGATAATCGAGGGCTGCCGGTAATCGTCTTACTCAAAGTTTCTGTAAAAAATATTAATCGGTTAACACGTTAAAAAAAAAGAACATCGTTAATACGAAGTGTACTAACACATACACTTATTAATTATTGAGTGATTTCTCATACCTTACCGGTAACTTATTTTTTACCCTGCAGACAATGTTCGACCAACCGAATTAGAAAAGAAACGTCATTTAGATGTAAAACTTGTCCGCATAAACCACCATTGGGTTCAGAATGCTTCGAATCCCATCATTTGTAATGCTTTCTTGTATGTATGTAATTTGTTTCCTGAATTCATTTTTGTTTCATTTTTAGCATTTTATAAGCAAAATAAATTACAAACGATAATTTTGTTTCAAACTGATTTTCTTGTCTTAAGTTTACACCTATTTACTTTCTTTTATTCATGGGAATTGTTTTGAAATAGTAAAGCAAATGTCGTATAGTCGTCACGACGGTCATAGCCGTCATTTGCTCTGGGAAGAGAAAAAATTACATGATGAGCAAATAACGGTTGTAACCGTCGAGAGTTTTTTTTGGAAAAACTGCGGCCAAATGTGATCATTTTCACTTCCAAACATACAACTTACACTCGATTTTATCTAACAGTCATAAACAATTGAAAAAAAATGTGTATCTGAGCACGATCATCAAATTAAAAGTGTGCGGCAATATGTTAAATAGTTACAGCAGTTTTTTAATGTAGCGTAATTGAGCGAAATGTACTAAGCCAATGTGTTACTACTTGTCTCGTGCCAATTTTTTCTAAGCATCGTATCAGTGTAGTCACTCAGTAAAGTTACCGCATGCTTTCTATTATACCGAGGGCAGTCCATGTTTGAAACCTACGAGTGGTTTCAAGAACTTCCGGAAACATCAAAATGACGCGTTCTCCGCGGTGAGAAACGTACCAGGTTGTTCAATAAGTTTTGTTTTGTTTTGTTGAGGGCGTTGCTACTAGTCCAAATTTGTTTTTGTTTTGTTGGTTCACTCTTCTTATCAACGTATGTGAAGGTTCATTTCAATCAGTCAATTCATTCTTTGTTTACAAGCCATTTAGTGTCGCCGTGTCACAGTATTTTCGACAATGGAAAAAATTGAATATCGTGCAGTGATAAAATTCTTATTTTTGGAAGGTGTAGCACCAAAAGAAATTCACGAACGAATGTTAAGAGTGTATAATGAACGTTCACCTTCAATTAGAACAGTAGAAAGATGGGTTGCTGAATTTAAACGTGGTCGTACAAGCCTTGAAGACGATCCACGTGAAGGACGTCCAAAAACCGCATCAACACCAGAAATCGTAGCCAAAGTACAGGATATGGTTTCGGAAGATCGTCGATTGACTGAGAGGGATTTAGTAGAGGCTCTACACATCTCATTAGGCAGTGTGAGTCATATTTTAAATGAAATTTTGAGTTTTAAAAAGCTGTGTGCACAATGGGTGCCGCATTCGCTAACAATTGAACAAAAACACATTCGAATGCGACTTTCTCAACAACATTTGGAGCGTTTTAAAAAGGATAAAGTGGATTTTGTGCGTCGATTCATCACTATGGATGAGACTTCGGTCTATCACCATGATCCTAAATCAAAACAAGAGGCTAAAGAGTGGTGTGAACCTGGTTGTTCGGCTTCGAAACGAGTTCGTGTCCAGAAATCGGCCAAGAAGGTTCTGGCATCAGTTTTTGGGATGCGAAAGGAATTTTATTTGTGGATTACTTGCAAACTGGTAAAACAATTCATTCTGAATATTATTGCAACCTTTTGGACCAGTTGAAGGAAAAAATTCGTGAAAAAAGACCCGGTTTGCAGAAGAAAAAAATCCTTTTCCATCAGGACAACGCACCGTGTCACAAGAGCATTTTGACAATGGCTAAAATCCATGAATTAAAGTTCGAATTGTTGGAGCATCCGCCGTATTCACCATATTTGGCCCCCAACGACTTCCATTTGTTTCCAGAACTCAACAAATTTATGCGTGGCAAGCGTTTTTCGTCAAATGAAGAGGTCATAACGGCTGTTGAAGCGTATTTTGCAGACCTTCCGGAATCTCACTTCAGGGATGGGATCCACAGATTAGAGGATCGTTGGAGCAAGTGCATTAATGTTCAGGGAGATTATACTGAATAATAAAGTGTATTTTGAACCATAACATTGTGTTTTTCTTATCGAACGACAAAACTTATTGAGCAACCTGGTAGTTTCATGTGGCCTACTACGTCGGGCAAGGCATGTGGATGTGCTTTTGGAATCATACAATAAATACGGTTTCTGCTGGGAGTAATTGTGCCCACAATTATGAAAGTGGTCCAAGTCAACATTTAAAAACAATAAATTTATCAGTTATTTTACGCCACATTATTTTAAACTAAATTGATTCAATGTAATTTACAATATCGTCGAAAATGAACCATTGGATAATGGTTGTAATTTCAGCATTATATGGAATTAATTTAGTGTTAATTATGAAAGTGGTCTAAGTAAAAAATTCAAAGAAATTATATGAACATAACCTCGAAATGGCACGTGACTATTTTCATGTGTTTTTTAATTACATAATAAGCCGACAAATGACAATTAAACAATAACAGAAACCACAATACTTTTCGGTCTACCTAGCGCTATATGGAATTCGTTTAGTTCTATTTTGAAAGTGCATTAATTCAGTTGGGCTCTTCTGAAATAATTATTGGCGGAAAAATAATTTATATATTAGGTGTACAACTTTGCTTCCGCCGTTTTTTTCCGAAATTCGAGGCTTTATTGTAAAAAACTGGTTATACGTTTATGATTCAAAGTATTGTCCATCGCTGGCCACTACTTTCTCCCATCTTTCGGGCAGCGTACGAATCCCGCGTTGAAAAAACTGGTCATCTTTTGAAGCGATCCACGAATCGATCCAATTTTTTACTTCTTCATAAGACCGGAAGTGCTGGTCAGCCAGGCCGTGTGCCATTGATCGAAACAAGTGATAGTCCGAGGGAGCAACGTCTGGAGAATACGGCGGGTGGGGTAGGACTTCCCATTTCAACGTTTCCAAGTATGTCAAGTTTCCGTATGTCTTGACCACTTTCGCAACATGGGGTCGAGCATTGTCGTGCTGTAAAATCACTTTATCATGTCTCTCGTTGTATTGCGGCCGTTTGTCTTTTAATGCTCGGCTCAAACGCATTAATTGCGTTCGATAACGATCGCCTGTGATTGTTTCAGTCGGTTTTAACAACTCATAATGCACTACGCCGAGATGGTCCCACCAAATACAGAGCATGACCTTGGAACCGTGAATATTCGGTTTGGCCGTCGACGTGGAAGCATGGCCGGGATATCCCCATGATTTTCTGCGCTTGGGATTATCGTAATGAACCCATTTTTCGTCCCCAGTCACAATGCGATGCAGAAATCCTTTCCGTCTTTGCCTTGCAAGCAGCTGTTCACAAGCAAACAAACGCCGTTCAACATCTCTCGGCTTCAACTCGTACGGCACCCAATTTCCTTGTTTCTGAATCATTCCCATGATTTTCAGGCGTTTTGAAATGGCTTGTTGCGTCACTCCCAATGATACTGCCAATTCTTGTTGCGTTTGACACGAGTCTTGATCAAGTAATGCCTCCAATTCTGCATCTTCGAAAACCTTCTCTCTTCCACCGCCTTGCCGGACTTCGACGTCAAAATCACCGTTCTTGAAGCGTTGAAACCACTCTCGGCACGTTCTTTCACTAATAGCGGCCTCACCATAGGTATTTGAGAGCATTCGATGAGCCTCAGCCGCAGATTTCTTCATATTAAAGCAGAAAATTAAAACCTCCCGCAAATGACGAGAATTTGGCTCGTAAGCTGACATGTTTAATCGAGAATGACTTTATGATGCAGACACAAATCGACTAATATTTCGATGGCGTTATGTTTACAAATGCCTAAGCTTATTGTATGACATCTACGATCTATTTATTTCGACTACCACTTACCGCTACAGCCATCTATTGCAAAACGGCGGAAGCAAAGTTGTACACCTATTACTTTGCCACTATGCCAACAAATAGTGGTTCAGGTAAGTTAATGACAAAGTACTTATTATGTGAAGATGTTAATTATTATTTGGATATGATGTGATTTGCAGATATTATACGACCACGTAATACGTCGTACTTTCAAGAAATGGTAAAGAATAAGACAACTATCATCTTCAGATGAATCATACCAAGACTTCATTGTAAATTTCCAAACTCCTGAAATGGTGCAAGGGTAAATAATAGAAATCGTACATGATAAGAGAAGGAAAAGGATAAAAAGCGAAGGTAGTTATGCACCAAATATCAAAAATTAAGAGAAATAATGGCGGAGAATACATGATAAAGAAATCAAAACTTGTGTGGGCCAAAATGTTTGAAAATAATGATTGCATTTGCTCAAATAAATCTTTAGATCGCGTAGAATATAATGAAAGAAAATCTAGTTTTGATAATTTCTGAAAGCTAAAAGATTTTGAAACCCAGAATCTACATCGATGTACTGCAGTTTATCAGCGATTAATAAACCAAAGGCGGCCCAGAATTTTTGGACCTTTCATGTTCATAATAAATTTGCATTAGTCAAGATTAATAAAATTCTAAATTAAAATGTTGCGTAATGTAAAAATATTTTTTAATTTAGTAAAATTCAATTAATTAAATATCTTGAGACAGGAAATACATAACTTAGACCACTTTCATAATTATGGGCACAATTATATCCTATGTTACCGAAGGTGTTATTGCAAAAAGACAGAGAAAAGGGAAACAACAGAAGAGTTGAAATATAAGATTGATCAGGTCGCATAGAAAATTATTTTAAAACCGATGTGTTTCTTGAAACTTTATTCGTTTTAACTGTATTGTAAACTTCGTTTTGTTCAATAATTAAAACTTGATTTTAAGAAACTACAACAGTTTCAACATCGACAGGAAGCAGTTTGGTTCAAATTTTCACGAACATGCAATTTTTATCAATAATAGAGTTGTGTATTATTATTATTATTATTATTATTGTTATTATATTAAAACGCTTCTACTTTGAAGCGTCTAGCGACAGGATACATCAACAAAATTGAACATTTATAAACATCATATGACCTGTGTTTATATTACTTCAATGTTTCATTTGTTATGTTTCCCTTATAATATTTAAAAAATGTGTATTTGTGTAATCTGAGATTATCTGTGTTCGATAACTTATTGTTTACGATTTTTAAATGTTTACATTCAATGATAATAAGTATTTGCTTTGAAATCATAGAATTTAAAGGAATACTTAGGAAGTAATTCATATTCAAAGTATTGAAATATTAACGGTTAAGAATATGTTTCAGCATAAATATATTTATTCATCGTAGCATATTCGCAGAGAAGTCCTACGGACGTGGATTATAGAATAAGCAATAAGATGATAATTAAGGTTGCTTAGTTAATTTAAAAACAAAATGCAAAATATAATACCAGGTTAAGTGAGAAATTTTCAGATGTTGGGTTTGACTAGACAAAGAAGTGGCTGTGAATAAAGTTGACGTCAACTCAAAACTGATGTGTTTCTGCTAGCTTTTTCTGTGACACCAACAATTTTCTGCTAAATGTCGTCCATGTGACCAACAAATTGTGGAATATAATTCACGATATTTTCGTCCGTCAAATAGATCTGACCTCTTAATAAACGTCGAAATGAAAACGGACAGATCGCGTTAGACATTATTCTATTCGGGAAATTCTGTCAAATGTGGACATTGTTGTTAGGTGCAGAAAACATTTTTATGTACTCAAATAGTGGGAAAGATTTATAACGTAATACTTTAACTGAGCAATGCATCAAAATCCAATTTATGTAAAGTCGGAAACGATTGGGAAACAATTATTTAACACTAGATTGCCCAAGGCAGTCATTTTGACTGTTTTTTAATTTCAATTAGAAAAACAATTATGAAATTGATGACACAATTTCTTAGAATTTGGTGACTTTTTCTATAACATATAAATGGGTTTATGAATAATTGTAGTTACTTCCGCCCTCCTTTATTTCCGTATATATATATATGTTATACCTATATTGCCCAGAAGCAGTCATTTTGACTGCTTGGTAAATTTTAAATAATCAAAAGATTTTTATTTATTGAATTGAGTAAATTTCTTATATGACCTGTCCGGCTTTGTATTGAAATATGATGCATGATAAATTGTCGATTTGGGCGTATACTTGATAAATGTCAGTTGCTCAATAAGCTAAAGTAGTACTAGTTATTCGAATCTTTATAAAGTGTTGTTCTAACAAGTTGTTTATTTTATTTCTTTTGCGCCCTAACTTTATGAAAAAAATGTCGAACAGAAATGAGTTCTTGGAAAAGCTAACGAACATAAGTGAAGAGTGCTCCGATATAGAATCAAATGCAACAAATTCTGAACTATCATCTGAAGATGAAGCGGATTATATTCAAAGTGAAACATCTGACGCTGAAGATAGTGATGAAGAGTCGATCACCAATGATGAAAATGAAAGTGTCATCAATATTCCCAGGAAAAGGTGTAGGGTGCTAACTAGTTCAGATTCTGATGAAGAAACTGAAAATACGTTTCAGGAGGTCGAAACAGCTGCTGATGGTACTGTGTGGACAAAAATTGACGATGGTGGTATTCCTGGAAGGATACCATCTGCTTGTATTTTCAAGAGTGTGAAAGGGCCAACAGGCTACGCAAAAAGGAACATTGTGACAGATAATCTTATCAGTGCATTATCGTCGACAATAGATAACTATATTATCAAACATATAAGAAAGTGCACAGAAGAATGTCGCCGAATTTTGCGGAACGGTTGGACAATATCATTACCGGAAATACGTGCATTATTGGGATTCTATATGCTCGTGGAGCTTACGAGGCAACAAATTTTAAATTGAGTTATATATAGTCAGCGAAGTGGGGTCCCGAATCTTTTAGAAAAACTATGGCCAGAGAAAAGTTCAAGCAAATCCTACGATTTATTCATTTTGACAAAACAACCGAAAGAAGTAGGCGCCTACAAACAAATAAATTTGCCCTGGTTTCGGCAAACACAAATGACAGACTATATAAAATAAGAGAAGTTTTCGATATATTGAACCAAAATTTTTCTAATTACTGCGATTTGGATGAAGATGTGTGTATTGACGAGTCATTAGTACCTTTCCGAGGACGCATAAAGTTCAGGCAATTTTTAAAACAGAAACGTCACAAATACGGTATTAAAGTATTTAAATTGTGTTCGGGCCAGGGGTACACATATAAATTTGAAATATATTCGGGAAAAAACTTAAATGCACCATACCTAACACCAACAAATATTATCCTGAAGCGGATTATATTCAAAGTGAAACGTCTGACGCTGAAGATAGTGATGAAGAGTCGATCACCAATGATGAAAATGAAAGTGTCATCAATATGCCCAGGAAAAGGTGTAGGGTGGTACTAGTTCAGATTCTGAAGAGGAAACTGAAAACACGTTTCAGGAGGTCGAAACAGCTGCTGATGGTACTGTGTGGACAAAAATTGACGAAGGTGGTATTCCTGGAAGGATACCATCTGCTTGTATTTTCAAGAGTGTGAAAGGGCCAACAGGCTACGCAAAAAGGAACATTGTGACAGATAATCTTATCAGTGCATTATCGTCGACAATAGATAACTATATTATCAAACATATAAGAAAGTGCACAGAAGAATGTCGCCGAATTTTGCGGAACGGTTGGACAATATCATTACCGGAAATACGTGCATTTATTGGGATTCTATATGCTCGTGGAGCTTACGAGGCAACAAATTTTAAATTGAGTTATTTATAGTCAGCGAAGTGGGGTACCGAATCTTTTAGAAAAACTATGGCCAGAGAAAAGTTCAAGCAAATCCTACGATTTATTCATTTTGACAAAAGAACCGAATGCAGTAGGCGCCTACAATCAAATAAATTTGCCTTGCTTTCGGAAATATGGGTTAAGTTCATTGAAAACAGTCAATATGTACAGTTAATATTTACTAATAACCTGTTATATAACTGTAAATAACATAAAAAATATTAAAAATTAATTTTAAACAAATTTCTTTACATATTTGTTATTTTTTCACAATGCAGTCATTTTGACTGTTTTTGGGCAATATAAGTATACAAGAAATCTCGGGCAATCTAGTGTTAAGAAGTTAAGTTTATCGCGATTATCAATAAATTATACAGAACGTAATGAATGGATCCAAAATAAAATGATAGCTGTATTTTCGGGGTGTCCGGAAAATTGTGATACAATTGAAATGAGATTCTGGGTGCCAAGATCAACTAGAATTGCGTAACAAGTTAAATATCATAAACTGTAAGTAACATGGATAAAGGTCAAAATTAAACACGATTATGTTGTTTGAATGGGAACATTTTGTTGTGAATCCTTTTTTTTAAATTAAATATCTAGTCTTTTTGATAAACCTTCTTTTGACAGTATTATTGATATTGAAAAACGCCATTGTCATCAGTAACATTGTAAAATATGTTTTTTCACACGCTATTTTTAAAGTTTTTTCATCGTATCAAATAATTATTCTTTAAGAATAAATATACATATTGTTTTTATTTGTCATGGATAAACATTTTCAAAATAATACAAACGTGACAGTCAAAGGGTCTTGGAACGGAAGATATAAGACTTAAGCAATTTTCGTAATTAATGGCTCAAGCATCGTGGATTTTCATAGAGGTACGATATTTTTTTTTAAATATGTACATGTACATTTATATTGCATTTCTTTCAATCAAATCTATAATTCCTTGTACGTGTTCTTTCAAAATATTCATTATGCTTGGAAGCAGTTTAAACGATTTACGATACAAAGATATATGTTTTACGTAGATAAGATAATTATTTTTCAATGATGGACATACCTACTTTTTCTGTTTGCGAGTACCAAAGGATACTTTTCTAATTAGTTTTAATGTGTATTTCAATCTTTTCAATTATTTGAAGTAATACTTAATGGCTCAAGCATCGTTGATTTTTATAGAGGTACGATATTTTTTTAATATGAACATGTACTTACATTCATATTGCATTTCTTTCAATCAAATCTATAATTCCTTGTAGGTGTTCTTTCAGAATACTCATTAATTTTGGAAGCAATTGAAACGATTTACGATACAAAGATATATGTTTTACGTACATGAAAGAATTATTTTTTACCGATGAACATACCTACTTTTCTGTTTGTGAGTACCAAAGGATACTTTTCCAACTGCTAATAATGTGTATTTCAATCTTTTCAATTATTTGAAAGAATACTTAATGGCTCAAGCATCGTTGATTTTTATAGAGGTACGATATTTTTTTAATATGAACATGTACTTACATTCATATTGCATTTCTTTCAATCAAATCTATAATTCCTTGTAGGTATTCTTTCAAAATACTCATTAATTTTGGAAGCAATTGAAACGATTTACAATACAAAGAAATATGTTTTACGTACATGGAAGAATCATTTTTCAACAATGAACATACCTACTTTTCTGTTTGTGAGTACCAAAGGATACTTTTCCAACTGCTAATAATGTGTATTTCAATCTTTTCAATTATTTGAAAGAATACTTAATGGCTCAAGCATCGTTGATTTTTATAGAGGTACGATATTTTTTTAATATGAACATGTACTTACATTCATATTGCATTTCTTTCAATCAAATCTATAATTCCTTGTAGGTGTTCTTTTAGAATACTCATTAATTTTGGAAGCAATTGAAACGATTTACGATACAAAGATATATGTTTTACGTACATGGAAGAATCATTTTTCAACAATGAACATACCTACTTTTCTGTTTGTGAGTACCAAAGGATACTTTTCCAACTGCTAATAATGTGTATTTCAATCTTTTCAATTATTTGAAAGAATACTTAATGGCTCAAGCATCGTTGATTTTTATAGAGGTACGATATTTTTTTAATATGAACATGTACTTACATTCATATTGCATTTCTTTCAATCAAATCTATAATTCCTTGTAGGTGTTCTTTCAAAATACTCATTAATTTTGGAAGCAATTGAAACGATTTACAATACAAAGAAATATGTTTTACGTACATGAAAGAATTATTTTTTACCGATGAACATACCTACTTTTTCTGTTTATGAGCACCGAAGAATACTTTTCCAACTACTTTTAATGTGTATTTCAATCTTTTAAATTATTTGAAATAATACGTAATGGCGTAATGGTATATTACTATTGTATTTCTTTCAATAAAATCTATAATTTCTCGTAAGTGTTCTTTTAAAATACACATTAATTTTAAAAGCAGATTAAATCATTTGCGGTATAAAGATATACGTTTCACATACATAAAATAATTATTTTTCAGCAATAAACATACCTACTTTTCTGTTTGCGAGTACCAAAGGATACTTTTCTAATTAGTTTTAATGTGTATTTCAATCTTTTCAATTATTTTAAATAATACGTAATGGCTCAAGCATCGTTGATTTTTATAGAGGTACGATATTTTTTTAATATGAACATGTACTTACATTCATATTGCATTTCTTTCAATCAAATCTATAATTCCTTGTAGGTGTTCTTTCAGAATACTCATTAATTTTGGAAGCAATTGAAACGATTTACAATACAAAGAAATATGTTTTACGTACATGAAAGAATTATTTTTTACCGATGAACATACCTACTTTTTCTGTTTATGAGCACCGAAGAATACTTTTCCAACTACTTTTAATGTGTATTTCAATCTTTTCAATTATTTGAAATAATACGTAATGGCTCAAGCATCGTGGATTTATATATATATATATATATATATAGGTACGATATTCTTTTAATATAATCATGTATATTAATATTGTATTTTTTCAGTCAAATCTGTAATTTCTTCTAGGTGTTCTTTTAAAGTACACATTAATTTTGAAAGTAGTTTAAACAATTTGCGATATAAAGATATACGTTTTACATACATAAAATAATTATTTTTCAACGATAAACATACCTACTTTTTCTGTTTGCGAGTACCGAAGAATATTTTTCCAATTACTATTAATGTGTACGTCAATGTTTTAAATTATTTGAAATAATACGTAATGGCTGAAGCATCGTGGATTGTTATACAGGCACAATATTCTTTTAATATAATCATGTATGTTGATATTGTATTTCTTTCAATCAAATCTATAATTTCTTGTAGGTGTTCTTTCAAAATACATCCATCATTCTAAAAGCAATTTAAACTTTCTGTATTATATATATATAAATTTAAATTTTCTGTATAAAGACACATTTTTTCCGTACATGAAATAATTATTTTTCAACGATGAACATACGTACTTTTTCTGTTTATGGGCACCGAAGGATACTTTTCCAATTACTTTTAATGTGTATTTCAATCTTTTAAATTATTTGTAATAATACGTCTTCATATGGTTAAATTTATGAAATTATTCCAACGCAAAGTTAAGATATTTTGCAACGAAAAATATTAGGTCTACCGGAAAGTTCTGTTCAATAATGTTATTTCTTCGCCATTAAAAACGAGGCATTTTTGAAAAATGGAATTTTCGAACTACCATCACGCTGGCCAGTGATCGTAAGTAACGACGAAAATTATATTGTACAATAAATATTATTAAATGTATAAATTAAATGTATTATTAAATATATAAATTAAATGTATAAATTAAATGTATTATTAAATGTATAAATTAAATGTATTATTAACTGTATAAATTAAATGTATTATTTTTCTTCACATGACAAAGGAACAGAACTTTCTGGTAGACCTAATATACCAGGTTGTTCAATAAGTTTTGTCGTTCGATAAGAAAAACACAATGTTATGGTTCAAAATACACTTTATTATTCAGTATAATCTCCCTGAACATTAATGCACTTGCTCCAACGATCCTCCAATCTGTGGATCCCATCCCTGAAGTGAGATTCCGAAGGTCTGCAAAATACGCTTCAACAGCCGTTATGACCTCTTCATTTGACGAAAAACGCTTGCCACGCATACATTTTTTGAGTTCTGGAAACAAATGGAAGTCGCTGGGGGCCAAATCTGGTGAATACGGCGGATGCTCCAACAATTCGAACTTTAATTCATGGATTTTAGCCATTGTCAAAATGCTCTTGTGACACGGTGCGTTGTCCTGATGAAAAAGGATTTTTTTCTTCTGCAAACCGGCTCTTTTTTCACGAATTTTTTCCTTCAACTGGTCCAAAAGAATGCAATAATATTCAGAATTAATTGTTTTACCAGTTTGCAAGTAATCCATAAATAAAATTCCTTTCGCATCCCAAAAAACTGATGCCAGAACCTTCTTGGCCGATTTCTGGACACAAACTCGTTTCGAAGCCGAACAACCAGGTTCACACCACTCTTTAGCCTCTTGTTTTGATTTAGGATCATGGTGATAGACCCAAGTCTCATCCATAGTGATGAATCGACGCACAAAATCCACTTTATCCTTTTTAAAACGCTCCAAATGTTGTTGAGAAAGTCGCATTCGAATGTGTTTTTGTTCAATTGTTAGCGAATGCGGCACCCATTGTGCACACAGCTCTTTAAAACTCAAAATTTCATTTAAAATATGATTCACACTGCCTAATGAGATGTGTAGAGCCTCTACTAAATCCCTCTCAGTCAATCGACGATCTTCCAAAACCATATCCTGTACTTTGGCTACGATTTCTGGTGTTGATGCGGTTTTTGGACGTCCTTCACGTGGATCGTCTTCAAGGCTTGTACGACCACGTTTAAATTCAGCAACCCATCTTTCTACTGTTCTAATTGAAGGTGAACGTTCATTATACACTCTTAACATTCGTTCGTGAATTTCTTTTGGTGCTACACCTTCCAAAAATAAGTATTTTATCACTGCACGATATTCAATTTTTTCCATTGTCGAAAATACTGTGACACGGCGACACGAAATGGCTTGTAAACAAAGAATGAATTGACTGATTGAAATGAACCTTCACATACGTTGATAAGAAGAGTGAACCAACAAAACAAAAACAAATTTGGACTAGTAGCAACGCCCTCAACAAAACAAAACAAAACTTATTGAACAACCTGGTATAGCTATATTATTAGACCACTTTCATAATCGTCGATTTTGCCCTTGGCACAGTCAATTTATTGGCCAGCGGTAATATTTTCGTCGCTTGACACGTTTGATTTTTTCCCTTTACACACTCTTGTTTATAGTCGTTCAAACTGCCCGCTAAACTCCTGAATGGCCCTATCACAGCGCGAACATTTAAACGACGTCACACACTAGACTCGCCGAGATCCCAGAACCGGGCAGAGTTGGATGTAATGAACGAATAACCGTGGAAAAGCCCTCGCCGCAAAGAAAATAAGCGAAAACGATTTGCACGGGCGGAAACTCATCAAAACTGAGATGAAGAAGACTAGATCAAAGTATTACGGACCGATGAATCAAAGTTTCAAATCCTCGGCTCGAAGAGACCCACATTCGCTCGGCAGAAAGTTCGGCAACTAATGCTAGAAACTTGCATTGTACGCGTGTTCAAACTAATGGAACGTTGAAATAAAATGCCCGCGGCTAAACCGGCGAAATTGAAACATGAAACGGTGTATAACAAAAAGTGTTTAGCAACGAAAATTGCCGAACTTTGGTTATTATTTTCGTATAAATAATTGTCTTCCTTCTTCATTCGGGTTAGTTTATTGTTCGAAAACTGCAACAATCTACATGTTATGGACAATGGATTCCATCCTCAAAAGTGACGACAATAATAAGTCGAATAGGTGAAATATTACTTGAAATGTAATAATTACATTTTCTTTTAAATATGATCGAAAATGTACGTAACGTTAATTTCTGTTTCTCTCTCCATCTCTCTCTCCTTATACATATACTAACATCAATATTGGTTACTTCTGAAATTAATTGAATTTTTTGTTCTAATAAATATTGTAACGAATAATGAAATATGCATAATCTTGATTACTAAACTTTAGTATCTTCATATACTTCAGTAGACTACATGCTTTGGAACCGTCAGTCTGTTTTTTAAGAATCTGCACAATATAATTCGAATATGTCAAAACATTATTATTAACTTATGAATAATAAAAAAAATTGTTTTACAATAATATATAAAATAAGTAAAACCATAAACTTACACGTAGTAATAATTAAATTATATGAAAATAGTTTTTACATAAAATTAAGTCTTTGTTCTAAGGTTTGGAGTCTCATTACTGTAAACTTATGGATGATAAAAAATATTAATATAAACTTATGAATAATAAAAAAAAATATTGTTTTACGATAGAACATAAAATAAGTAAAACCAAAAATGTACACTTAGTAATAATTAAATTATATGAAAAGAATTTTTACATTACATTAAGTCTTCGTTCCATGATTTGGAGTCTGATTACTGTAAACTTATGAATAATAAAAAAGGTTATTGTCTACTTATGATAGATTACTGTAATAGATTACTCTAAATTTATGAATAATAAAAAAATGTTGTTTTGCGATAATATATAAAATAAGTAAAACCATAAATTTACACTTAGTAATTAATAAAGAATATGAAAATAATTTTTACATTAAATTAAGTCTTTGTCCTAAGATTTGGAGTCTCATTACTGTCAACTTATGAATAATAAAAAAAAATGATGTACGATAATATATAAAATAATTAAAACCATAAATTTACACTTAATAATAATTAAGAAATATGAAAATAATTTTTACATTAAATGAAGTCTTCGTTCTAAAATTTGGAATCTTTTCATTACAAGTTTGTTATATAACTGACAAAGGAAAATAGCAATGATTTTCATTTAGTGTTTAGCTATTTGCTCACGTATTCGATTATGATGGGACAGATAATGTGCAGAGTATCCCACGAAACTGGAACAGACTGTATCTACTAAACGGTTGGAAATAGAAGGAACTGGAATCGACCAAAGTGCAATGATATCAAACGGTGCCTTATACGCTAATAATTTTATGCAGCTGTGTGCATTTGTTCACCAGAAAGATGCAACAGGCTCTTCTTTAAAACACAAAACGTATTATATTATCAGTTAGTTCGTCGCATTTTATTGTGCTCTGCATAAAAGTACTAATATAAACGGTATCTCAAAATGGACTGACATTTTAATTTGTGTAATGAATTTTTGTAATGAATTTTCACAATTTTAATGTGTTGTTCGAGCGTGTAAAACTCCATGACTAAACCTCAATACTTCCTGATACCAGTTTTCAAAGATTAGTACTCTATTTTCGCTACAAAAAAAATGGCGCGTAATTTAAAATGTCAGGTCATTTTGACACACCCTTTACTTATGCCCAAAACTTAGTTGTTATAACGTTTTCATATGTTGTGATCTGTGAAAGGAGCCATATTGGCGTAAATTAGATTCCAGTTTGTACAAATAAAAACAAAAAGGTTGTCGACTTGGACACGTCTTCTGATATACCAGGTTGTTCAATAAGTTTTGTTTTGTTTTGTTGATAAACAAAATTTGTGTTTGTTTTGTTGGTTCAATCAACGTATGTGAAGGTTCATTTCAATCAGTCAATTCATTCTTTGTTTACAAGCCATTTAGTGTCGCCGTGTCACAGTATTTTCGACAATGGGAAAAATTGAATATCGTGCAGTGATAAAATTCTTATTTTTGGAAGGTGTAGCACCAAAGAAATTCACGAACGAATGTTAAGAGTGTATAATGAACGTTCACCTTCAAAAATGGGTGTTTAAACGGGTCGTACAAGCCTTGAAGACGATCCATGAAGGACGTCGTAATATCAACACCAGAAATCGTAGCCAAAGTACAGGATATGGTTTTGGAAGATCGTCGATTGAGTGAGAGGGATTTAGTAGAGGCTCTACACATCTCATTAGGTAGTGTGAGTGATATTTTAAATGAAATTTTGAGTTTTAAAAAGCTGTGTGCACAATGGGTGCCGCATTCGCTAACAATTGAACAAAAACACATTCGAATGCGACTTTCTCAACAACATTTGGAGCGTTTTAAAAAGGATAAAGTGGATTTTGTGCGTCGATTCATCACTATGGATGAGACTTGGGTCTATCACCATGATCCTAAATCAAAACAAGAGGCTAAAGAGTGGTGTGAACCTGGTTGTTCGGCTTCGAAACGAGTTCGTGTCTAGAAATCGGCCAAGAAGGTTCTGGCATCAGTTTTTTGGGATGCGAAAGGAATTTTATTTGTGGATTACTTACAAACTTGTAAAACAATTAATTCTGAATATTATTGCAACCTTTTGGACCAGTGAAAGGAAAAAATTTTCAAAGACCCGGTTTGCAGAAGAAAAAAATCTTTTTTCATCAGGACAACGCACCGTGTCACAAGAGCATTTTGACAATGGCCAAAATCCATGAATTAAAGTTCGAATTGTTGAAGCATCCGCCGTATTCACCAGATTTCGCCCCCAGCGACTTCCATTTGTTTCCAGAACTCAAAAAATGTATGCGTGGCAAACGTTTTTCGTCAAATCAAGAGGTCATAACGGCTGTTAAAGCGTATTTTGCAGACCTTCCGGAATCTCACTTCAGGGATGGGATCCACAGATTGGAGGATCGTTGGAGCAAGTGCATTAATGTTCAGGGAGATTATACTGAATAATAAAGTGTATTTTGAACCATAACATTGTGTTTTTCTTATCGAACGACAAAACTTATTGAATAACCTGGTAGTCTTGCATTTGATAAACAAAATGAAAATATCAACCGCATCATTATTCGTAAATATCATTTTACTGAAATACTCAGTTTCTAAACGACTGCGCATGCATAGTGAATACTTACTGATGCAAATCTTTATTTTACAATAGTCAATAATAGTATACAGTTCGTGTTTACAAAAACTGTAACGGAACATAATGTATGTGCTTCGTAATATCTGCCGACAGACCGTAATAATTTAAAAAATGTTCAGTTACGATGTCTTTTAAACGCATAAGTGTAAGGCACAAGTAGGGTAAAATATGCAGTAATTGACCGTTCTGCGTTCATGAACGAATATCTGAAGATCGCTGTAGGTATATTTTCATTGTTTTGAATATCAGTCTAAAGCGCATTCTGTATATGTGCCCATAATTATGAAAGTGGTCTAAGTCAAAATTTAAAAAAAAAATGAGTTTATCAGTTATTTCATACCACATTATTTTTAACTAAATTTATTCAATGTAATTTTTACGAAATTGTCAAAAATGAACCATTAGATAGTGGTTGTAATTTCAACATTATATGGAATTCGTTTAGTTTTAATTATGAAAGTGGTCTAAGTCAAAAATTTAAATAAATTATATAAACAACTTGAAAATGGCACGTGGCCTTCTTTGACGCGTTTCTGAACTACATAATAAAATAAATGACAATCAAATTTTAATAATAACGACAACTTCATTCCGGTTTATCTAATCAATAACAAAAAGAGTAAAAAATACCGCGGAATCTGTCTCTTGGCTACAAATTCAATGGATGAGATTCTTGAAAAATGAACCTTACAAAATGTTCTATAAAACATCTTTAGATGATTCTAAATTTCACGTTTTGGATCTTTCACCTAAAAAAGGAAGACCAAAAATATACGGAAATGTTAAATTACTTCCATTATACACCACCATTAGACCAGTATCGGAAGAAAAACATAAAGATATTATGAGTTTACTACCGTACATCCCTCCAGTTTTTCAGGAACATTTTAAGAATCTTAAATACTCGACGAAATAATGATAAAAATGGATTACTGTTTAAAAATAATTAATAAATGTAATAAATGTTCACGAATTATTTCAATCAAATTATTGTTTCAAATAAAACTCAAAGTTCTTTATTGCTTTAAGTCATTTATAGGACATCGTCAGTTAATTTTGAAAATGGTCTAAGTCAATTCAATTTTAAAAATAATATTATCGTATAAAATTCACACAAAATTTCATATTCATAGTAAATTTCCATTAATTAAGACTAATAAAATTATAAATTAAAATGTCGCATAATGTAAAAATATTTTTTAATTTATTCAAATGCAATTCATTAAATATCTCGAAACAAGAAATATATGACTTAGACCACTTTCATAATTATGGGCATATATAACCGTCTTGCAATACAGAATTCTTGTGTAGATTACCTGCGATTAATAACGTGCTGCAAAAAAATTGTGACAGATTTCTTAAGAGAAAGAGGTAAGTGCTTAACGATATCTTTTAAAAAGGTCTGCTGAATTTGTAATCATTTTGCTGTCTATATAGTATTTCTGAAAAAATACATGATTTGTATGTGATGGAGTAAACTCACTAAAGGTTTTATATGCGTTCCGGTTTCCTAATATCGTAATTATCCGATAGTACTAGGCTCGTGAATCACAATATTCGTAGCAATGGATTTTGACAGTAATTGACCACTGATAGATTTAATCAGTTTAATCGCGTAAAAATCATTGTAATTCAATACCCGTATGTTGCATGGAAGTCGTCTTGTTTGCGGTTGTCATAATGTGCAAAGGCTTCTGTCTTTAGCATTTCTTTATTATTTTTTATGAGCATAACTAAAAGATGCACTGTATCGCATTGGTTGCGTATTTCACTTTTGCGCTTTTATTTCAATATGCTGATACGTTTCAGCGTGGTGCTACCGTCGAAAAGGTATTTAAAGGTAATACAGTAAAACTAACCGCTTAAATATTTCTCATTTCTCACAAGTTTACAAGGTGGTAGATAACTGTAAATAACACTGTAAATTACTGTGAATTCTGCAGTCAATCATTATTAATTGGCGATATTAAATGTATCGTTGTGTTATTAATAAATAAAATTTTGTTTCTGTTTCGTTGTAGGCTGAACATGTTCTTACAACATTTTTCTGTCCTACCATGCAAAAAAATAATGAATGCAACATTACACGTTTAAGTTATACGCCTTTCATTCAATTACTATTCTTAAGCGGTCAATCACTCTATACTTTATCCTATTTTGTCAACATAAAATCATATATTTACCGACGTTTGGTAAAAATGTTGCTACAGTAATGCAAGTAACCTGTTTGCATTAGTTTGTTGCACATGGTATGGAATTAAATTTATACAGCATTGCTTAACTGTCTTTCTTGTGTTTACTTTTATAACCAGCATTTTCGTTGATCTATAGCTTCCACAGAACTTCTACGGTTAGTATAAAAACTATTCGTATCTGGTTAATTCCGATCAGTTAATAGTTCGTGAAATTTATTGCCTAATATTTTATAAACATGTTTATATCTATTCTGGGAAAAGTCGATAATAAGTACAGTGCAGAAAATTAGTTGCAAATTAATAATTATTAGTACTACTATATTACCCTATATTAGTACTTTTATGTTGATTTAAAAACCCCTGCTGAATTTTCCTGATGCACTGACGTATGAAAGTACATAAAGCTATTGGCATATGATACACAGCCAGATACTTAATGGTGGTCTATAACACTTTCTCCTTTTTCTAACTGTTCATTGGATACAGCTGATTCCAATTATATACAATACTCTATATATTACCGAGTGCCTCATCAGATTACTGAAAAGAAAACGTAAGCCACTGTTCTTTTTCATATGGAATCATATTAGTTATTTGCTCGCGCACACGGTTTAATAGAACGGGTAATACAATATAAATAACTGTTATATGTGATGTATACTTTTTTTCTTAGCTTTTGCCCACCAATTTGTCTGACCGCAAACACGTTACGGTGAAGTTTCAATATTTGGAAAGGAGTACGAAAAAAGTAGACTGTGACAAAACAGCAATAAACCTGTATTAAGACAATAACCAGATTGAGTAAAAATGGAACGAGAACGATTCTGTGAAAAATAGCTTGGAGATTTTTGATGGATTGATAAATTCGTGAATGTAGTTTGTTTGAATGACAAAGTATGATTGGTCTTATTTTTGCACGATTCACCTTTATACGTTATGAACGTCAACAGATTTTGCCATCCTGATGCACTCGAAAATAAACGTATTTTATTATATACTATTCTATATAAGATTCGCAAAATTCCGCGGAACATGTTTTTTTTTGCCGCAATGTAATCAAATACATAATTTCGTAACGGTCCATTTTTGTCTTGTTCCTTTTCGAAAATTGAAACTTCTCTACCGTAACATATTTGCGGTCAGAGAAGTCGGTACGAAATAACTAAGTTAAAAATTATGCATCACTCATAACAGTTACATATCGTATCAGTTCCTTTATATTCTAATGCGTAAGCGAAAAACTGATATAGTTCAAAAAGGACAACGTCAATTAGTGATGCTTCGTTTTTAGTTATTGCGATTTCTATTTTCGGATCATATAACAAACTTATAAGAGAGAAAATCCGAATCCCATAATTAAGAGATAACTTCAGGTGCAATCCGTTTCATATTTTTTAAACTTTTTTTATTATTATTGCATTCCAAATATAATTTCCATCTGCTTTCGAATATTGATCATTATCATTATGTTTAAAGTAATGTTTCTAGATATTTAAAATGTAAATAGGCTTCTGAAAAGAGAACTCATAGTTTTGAAACATGCAGGGTGCTGAAGTTTATGAACAATAAACTAAACTTCAATCAAAAAGAAGTTTATTTAATTACACTGAAATAAGCGAAAATATACTGACCAAATGGAATATCTTGTAGATATTAAGTAGGTTTATAACGTTGGTAGGATAACTGAGATCTCACAGAAGATAAACCCAAGATCCATGCATCATACGCTAAGTAAGACATGCAGTTCGAACTTCTGTAAGCCTGGATTAAGATTTTCTGTGGTAAGGCGAAGGAGTATTGTTGAACAGACGGGAGAACGTATAACTATAATAAAAAAATGCGACTGCCGAATAAGTCGAAATAAGAGCATCGCGTATTTAATAATATAATCTTGAATTAATATATCAGTTACAGTGCAAAATTATATAAAATATAGTGATGTTCTTGTTGGAACATTTAATAATACGTTAGTGATTGCATTTATGATATCGTTACGTAATTATTATAATTAGATTATTATTACTCTTTAATTCAATGTACAGCGTGAAATTTTATAAAATGTAATGTGGCACCGCAACTATAGTTTCAACTAAGTGTTATAACGTTATAGCTATTGTACTACAATTTGATATAAAAGCCGATAATGATCGAAACTTAATTTTGAATTATTATCATTTATCGAAGTTTTTAAATAATTATGTAACGCTACTGTAATGGAAAAGTGTGTCGTGTCAGAAGTTCTAAAGAAAAATGTGTTCATGCATGATACTTTTGTATATTCGGTGGTTATGGATTTAGAATAAATATAATAGTTTCTAAAAGTCCAATACTATGGCGATTGCAAAATTGTGATTTAATTAAATCGATTGCGATTTAATATATTTACTGGCAATTGGTATAAGTAAGTATTATAAATATTTAACTAGGACGGCAAAGTAGCAAATTGAAACCGTAATAACTTTCCCGTTGAATAATTCAATAACATCCAATACATAAAATTGTGCAGAAAATATTAACGTTCTTTCACAATCATGTAGTTTTAAATTAGCGCTTTCGAATAACGCAAGCCTCATTAACAACAAACTATTAGTTTTCTTGAATAGAAAACAATTATTCTCTACCGGTCTAAAACTATCATCCGCAGAAATTTCTATTATTGAATTATTTTATTTAGTACATTTTTAAATAGAAAAATTTTATTTACAAAATGTAGTAAATCTTTTATTTAGTAAATTTACCAACGTTGGTTGTGAAACTTTATTTTATCAGTTTAATCGATTTAAATGCATAAACTTTTTGTTTATCCCCTTCGGACCCTGTGCACATCGTAATGTACATGATACTTTTCATACTATATTTTATTATCTATATTATTTATACGAATACGAATTTTATTTTTCTATACAAGTACTTCTCAAGATCTGCTTAATGTAAAAAATTTTGTGTAAGGACCATATGTCCATTAAAATGTACGTTTCCACATTACAAATAAAAAAATAAATATTTCTGTAAAAAGTATATTGTTGCCCCCATTCACACGAATTAAGTTAATTTTAGTATTGTAGCATCAGAAAAACGGCCGTAGATGTGTCGCATAAATGTAGGAAGTGTGTGTGTGTGTGTATGAGTGGCTGCGACCGATTGTTGCGAAAAACGTGAAGGTATAATGATAGTGTGTGTGTGTGTGTGTTTTGAAGAATGATAGCGTGACGTATGTCTCATTATTGCGCGTGTCGACTGTAACGCATTTAGAGTGAGCGAGAGAGAATGTAGGTAAGAATGAGAGGATGCGTGTTTTTACGAATGATTGGATGCCGAACCCTTGGGGTAGGACGGGGGTGCATAGCAACGGCCCGGCGAGGAGATAGAGTTTTCGTTTAGAGATAGTTGAGTAATAGGTCAGAGAGTTTTAACCCTTTGCACTCGGCACCGTTTCGGACGTTACCTACCAGCAACTCGACGCCACTTTTTCGCGAAAACATACACCCTTGGAAACGTGATATTATAGAGTATAATTTTAGAACCAAGTAAGGAAATGTAATGAAATTTGGTTTATATGAATTTGTGGACATTGAAGAACACATATTTACAAAAAAAAAAATCGAAATTTATTTTTTATAATTTTCTACAGTATGGTAAAGTCTGAAGCAATTCCCAATATGCATAGCAGGTTGATTTGTACACGTTTAACCCTTTGCACTCGGACATGTTTCTTCACGAAGTAGCGAATAGCGCAACATTTCGTTAAAAATGGTATAGTTTTGAAAAAAATACTTTGCTCAAAGCACGTTTTGCATCCAACTTTGCTGATACATTTATGTTGAAACAAAATTGAAATTTTATAGCCTATTCTTTTCGAATGCGTCATAGTTCATTCACCAATGTGCATTGCGGGTTTATTCAAACACATATCGCAGTAATAACTTGTTTATGATCTTTCACGTGTCATTTTTTCTTCCAAGCATATACAATGTTTATACAATAACTTGCAGTTTATCATTCAGCCTATTGCAGGAATATATAGAAGGTTGTTCTTGCAGTCGCTAGAATTCTCCTCTCAGTTTATTGACCACGAATTTACTAAATATTAAATAGCACACAGATTATTAATTCTATCTCCTTGCCTTAATTTGTAACTCCCCGGAAAAATCTTAAGGAAACAAATATTTGAACAAACGTTTTCTGTATATACATTTTCCTCAGTAATAACACGAAGTATCTTCGTGTCCCCTCAGAAGGGACAGTCGAGTGCAAAGGGTTAACAATAAAATGTTGTTTGCCGCCTTCCACCTGGTGTTTTTGAAAAATCGAAAATCACCTCTCAACTGCTTTACAAGACTTTTCACAAACTTGTGGTGTGTCATTGGTTTTTGCTGTTTTCTTTCTTCTGAGATTCGAATTGCGAATTGCGAACTGAGATCTTGTAAATTTCTTCTCTCAGTTTTTGGTTTTCTTTATTATCTTATCAAGTTTCCCATATCATTGAGTCATACCCGTGTACCTTTGTATGCCTAATCCAGTAAATCTACAAATTGCTCCACGGATTAGAGAAGTGTATAGTCCGTCGTGAATCCACTTCGCACGTTCTTTTTCGATGTGTAAAACGGTTGATTTATTTATCATGGATCTTACTAATTTTATCATATTTCGATTTGTTTTTTGTCCCATTTTAATAGAAAACTACAGGGGAACACGTCTTTCTTAAAAAATTGCGGTGGAATAAGTTCATTCTCCGTAATCGTTAATAAACTTTCATGTCCCCTCAGAGGGGACAACCGAGTGATATGCTAGACTTACGTTGTCCCCTCAGAGGGGACAACCGAGTGCAAAGGGTTAAGTTGTCGTTCAGTCAAGTTCAGAGAGTAGTTCAGTCCAGTATATATACGTTTTCTTGTCGTTTACCGAATAGTAGTCGGATTGCCATAGTTCTATTTTCATTTTGTATTTATATGTATAATTAGTGTCTTTTATTTATCTTTCAATAAATTATTCTACTCAATATAATTCCGCATCACGCTTCGACATCACCTAACATCATGTATCCCTACAGTATAAAAAGTAATTCTCCTTAAACGAAAACAAATTTGGATCTAAAGGGGTTACAACGAAGTTGATATTAATGTATACATTTTCTTTGCACGCTTTAGCCATTGCAATGATATTGGAGGTTTGACGAGAACTGATACGATTCGGGTGATTTGAAAATACTTTTTATTCAACAATATTGGCAGGTCAAGGAAAACCAAACAAATCTCAACGTTTCCCCTTCAAACTGTCTACCCGCTGACAATACCTTTGCAAATTTACTGAGTATCCACATTTGAACCGTTTATTGTGAAAGTGGTGTAAGTCCATTTTCTCTTGTTTCGAGAAAAATAAAGGTTAGCATATCTGGTAATTAAAAAATTTAGGCAAATTATATGAAGTTTGGCAATGTGTCTACTGATTTATCAATATGTAATATGGTTATATGAATTTGTTCTAGGCGAATGTTACTAAACTAATGTATATTTACGAGCTGCAAATGGACTTACACCACTTTCAAAATTAGACACTTGTAAAAATTTAATTTCAATTTTGAAAAATCAAATATCACTTAAAATATACTTCATATTAATCCAATTTTGTTTACAAATAATGAAAAGATATAAAATAGAAGTAGTATATTAAATTTTAGACGTTAATTACATTGTGAAAATTACAAGATATTGGTAGTATTTACTTATGCCTTGCAGGATTTGGATTTTTGCTGCTTATTTGGATTGATGGAATGAATTTTCCTCTTTTTGTATAGTACTTTTGTCCGGCATTTCGCTTAATTTTGTTTATTCGTTGCATATATTTTCCTTTATTTTGTTCCGCAGAATCTAAGTTCTCAGTAACAATATCCTCATCTGATAAAGATTTTACCTCTATAATACTTCGTCTCTTTTTACGGTTCGTTAATTTGGTTCTCATAGTGGAATTATCTTCATCCTTCGATTCTAAGATAATTTTTTTGTTTATATTCATGGGCTCTATTCCTGCGGGCATTTATTTAAAATTAAATAAAATAAATATTTTCAATCGTCATAAAATAATATTGTTATAAAATAATATTGATTTGCCATTCGTTCTTACCTATATCACTATCTGATGTTGATATGAAATTATCCATTTTAGGAGGACAATAAAATAAGTAATCTAAACTAGTAACTCCTGACACGTAATATGACACGTAATATAAAATAAATTTAAAATACCAGGTTACTGGAAATTGGACTTACACAACTTTCATAATCAATGATTACACAATTTCTTTTACCGACTAATTTTAAATTGTACAAAACATGGGCATTTTTTAAGAAATGAAATACTAACTAGTTATACATAAAAAGTTTACATTAAATTAAACATAAATTGCATGATATCTCATTTTTTTTAAAAATGGACTTACACCACTTTCAAAATAAACGGTCCATTTGTGGAATTCTGAAGTATACTTTATTGGAAAAGAAGACAGTTTTGACAGATAACGATTCTCCTTGGCTCAACCCCTATTTATCTGAAATTATTTATACATTCAGTGTATCTCAGAACCATCTGGTTTCCTCATCATGGGCCTCGTACTTGTTAGTATTTACCTATGTCAAAGGCATTATGAATAAAGCCCGTATGTCCATTCTAAAGACGGATAACGGGAAACTGCGCTGCTTATCGCAGGGTTTTGCTTACCTGCCGATAACCGGCTTATTCCATAATTCTTGCGCGGACGAGTATAGAGTGGTTGAAAAGGACAAAGAGAATACATTTCCATGGAGTGGACTTTACGGTTCACAGAGATTCATCCGTTTCGGAATAGTCGCGTTGCACACTTTTGGTTAAAGTTGCGAAAGGATGAGAATTTGAAAGTTTGAGAGACAAGGCGTTATTCATTTTTTGTTTTGAGTTTTGGGGCGGTTCTGACAAACGTGTATACTTTAAATAATATAGTAATATAGTATAGTATAATAATAATATGCTATGGTAGTAATATATTATAGTATAATAATAACATACTGTAATACAATACAGTATATAATAATAGTTCACGTGTCAGTTTAAATAAAGATTTTTTTTTTATAGAATAGGGCCCTCAATATATAACATATGAAAATGGTGGAAAGGTCTAAAATAGGTAACGTATAACGAGATGCGCGTAAGATGTTATGGAAAAATGATTTATCACAATTTTCGTATGTATCACAATATGCAATAATTTTTGTACATGGTGTCCCAGTTTTTCCGACCGAACTTTGCCACCGTATTCTACACACAAAAGTAAGAAATAATGAACAATGAACATATGCTCTTAAATATTTTATTACGGAGTTATAATATAATTGTAAAGGAGTTATAAATAAATTTTTGCCAAACAGATTAACGGCACAATCTTTTTTGGATTTCTTAGAAAACGAATTTGAGGCAGAAGTAACAGGAGATATTCCATTATTACTTCGACGAAAATCATGGATTAAATTAGACGGTTGTCCAATACATTATGCAGTAACAGTACGGCAATGGATAAATTAGCATTATCCACAACGATGGATAGGTTGAGGAGGACCAATTTCATGGCCTCCAAGATCACCAGATCTCACGCCAATGAATTTTTACGTGTAAGGAGTAGTGAAAGCAAAAATTTATGAAATACTAATTAACACTCGTCACCAGTTAATACAGAGGATTACAGACGCATTTGCTGCGATTAGAGAAAATGAAGAAGAGAGTAGTAATAAGATAGGGTCCATTTTTGTTAGATGCCAATCCTGTATTCGTAATAACGGATGTTATTTTGAAATGCTAACTTGTTAATAAAATGTTAATAAAAAATGTCGATATCAACTACCTCAGCAAGTAAACATAAGAGTTTACGTAAACAAAAATAGAGATATTCATAATACGTTCGTATACTGTATCGACGAAATGTCAATTCATTGTAATTTTGTATTATATTATAATTTAACTGCTTAATAAAACATTTAAGCGCATATGTTAAATGTACACCTTTTTTTTTACTTTTGCGTGTAGAATACGCTGGTACAGTTTGGCCGGAAAAAACTGGGACACCCTGTACATATTATTTTTACATAACGCTCTGCTCTGGATTTCCCATTTTTACTTTTAATTCAGTACACAACCCCGTGATAATTTTAAGTTTACTATATTTTGTATTCTTCTTATACAGATCGAAGAAACATGATGAGTAAACGACAGCAAGTACGAGAACACATTACATAAGTTATAGGAATATCAATTGTTTCTTACTTACAAATAATAGCGTTCATAGTAAAGAACTAGATTCCTTACCCGTTAAAACAACAATATCGTTACTATGTGATAAAAAAAGAAAAACGCCCGTGCACTTAACGACGTAAGTCATCATTATCTAATTTTCATACAATACTTTTAAAATAAGTTATAGAATTGGTTATATTGTTATGTAAGTATTATTATATTTGTATTATTATATTTCCATAATAATTATAATTATTATTAAGTACAATTATAATATATAATTATACATATATATATATATATATAATTATTAATTCATAAATCATAATATTATATATACAATTATTATTATATTATTTGTATTATTATTTATTATATTGTATATACTTTGTCATATAATATATATATATATATACAAGAAGAGCACTTATATATATATATATATATATATATATATATATATATATATATATATATATATCATCTTATTTTCATATATTTTAAAATATAATATTGTTATATAAATGTTATTATATTTGTATTATTATATTTCATTAATAATTATTATTAAGTATTATAATACATAATTATATATATATATATATATATATATATATATATATATATATATATATATAATTATTAATTCATAAATCATTAATTATTAAGTATAATTATAATTGTAATTATTATATTATTTGTATTATTTGTATTATTATTTATTATATTGTTATATACTTTGTCATATAATTATTAAAGAAACTTCTGTTGAGAAAACTACGTCGTTCTGAAAAATGCTGAGTGAATACATTTAAGAGAAATAACGATTCAACCTACAAGAAGAGCTTACTTATTTATACATTTATTCCAGCAATAATGCGTATAAAGAACCAGGTTCCTTACACGTTAAAACAACATCGTTACTATATGATAAAAAAAAAAAAACGGCCGTGCAGTTAACGGCGTAAGTCATCATCATCTGATTTTCATACAATACTTTTAAAATAAGTTATAGAATTTGTTATATTGTTATATAATTGTTATTATATTTGTATTATTATATTTCCATAATAATTCTAATTATTATTAAGTACAATTATAATACATAATTATATATATATATATATAATTATTAATTCATAAATCATTAATTATTAAGTATAATTATAATTGTAATTATTATATTATTTGTATTATTATTTATTATATTGGTATATAATTTGTCATATAATTATTAAAGAAACTTCTGTTGAGAACACTACGTCGTTCTGAAAAATGCTGAGTGAATACATTTAAGATAAATAACGATTGAACCTAGAAGAAGAGCTTACTTATTTATACATTTATTCCAGCAATAATGCGTATAATGGTCATCCCCCTGCAGAAGATATCGTCTCCCCTCTAGAATGTGCAGATCCTTTGATGCTTTTTATTTCTGACCCTTATCTTATCGGATTGCCCGGGTCAATGTCCGTAAAATAACCATGTGACAAATAAACCCTCATTCCGATAAATCTTTATTCGAATAACATTAAAGCGGAATTTCTCTTCTTACATCTGGTAATCTCTCAAAAATATGGCCAATTCTGATCTATGCTGCAGCAACGTCAAATAAGTACTTCTCCATGAAATGTTTAGCATGGGTAATAGACTGGAATATTTATTGCAATTGCTTAATTGTGATTACAGGAAATTAATGATAGAAATTCGCCATCGAATTAATCAATGGTTGTTACCAGATGTCAATTGTTAAATCAAAAGGGTAATTGTTAATAGTCGATTATTAATGATCCATATACATGTATTGTACAGTAAACACATATATATCTATTGAACACTTTGAAAGATATGCTTTTCAGCTTCGTTGCAAAATTAGATGAAAAATACCTTGACCTTTTTTTGGATGAAATGTTAACTCAAATTTTATTGAATAAAACACTCAAAAATCTGCAATTACCTATGGTTAACCTCTATAATTGATCTAATTTTTCGATTACTATTATAATCGTAATCTGTCAGTCGCAATAATAGTTTCGATTAATTGATATATATAACCAATATAACTAATATATTATTATATATATGTAGAATAGTAGTATATACATATGTAGTATATATAACTAATATGTTATTACATATATGTGGAAATAAGTTTATTTGTTGAGAGATAAAAACAGTTGAGCGACGCGTGATTTATGAAAAGCAATGGATATTGAAGCCCAAATATCACATGCTATAGTGCTTTCCCATTTATACTTTTCTCAATTGACTCAGTGGCGCTTCCCATTAAACACTGCGCTTTGAAATAAAATGCACCTTTCACAACCGCGTCACATACACTTTAACATACTCATATACACACATGTACGACACAATTTCCAAACGAACTTTTAGTTTCGGATAAAACCACGATATTAACCAGCGATAATGATACGAAATCTTTCACTAACCATTCGGTCTGTCTTTTACGATTATCCATACATATATGACATACTGTAAGTATTCTTTTTCTTAGCCTTCTGGCTTGTTTTTTTTTTGTATTTCTTGCATATTTTAGTTGAATGTTTTACATGTACCTGTGCTCTATATAAAGATTGTCCCGGTTTTCTTTCGGTCACACTGCGGGAGAATATTCTACAAGTGTAAATAAAAGTATATGTTATTTAAAATTCCATTAGAAACGCTTTATTACGAAGTTATAAACCAATGAAACTGTTACTTTTGTCATTTAAAAATGTCAACAGTACGTTACTTTTGTCATTTACGGACGTCAACGCGAATACGAGCTTCACATATTATGTGTGTATGTATTCTTTTTTTTAATTATCTGACTTGTTACTTTTCTTGTATTTCTTGCATTTGTTTTACATATTTTTTTTGCCCTATATATAAATTGTCCCGCTTTACTTTCGGTCACACTGCGTGAGAATATTCTACAAGAACAAATAAAAACATATGTTATTTGAAGTTCCATTAGAAACGCTTTATTACGAAGTTATAAACCAATGAAACTGTTACTTTTGTCATTAAAAATGTCAACAGTACGTTACTTTTGTCATTTACGGACGTCAACACGAATACGAGCTTCACATATTATATGTGTATGTATTCTTTTTTTTAATTATCTGACTTGTTACTTTTCTTGTATTTCTTGCATTTGTTTTACATATTTTCTTTGCCCTATATATAAATTGTCCCGCTTTACTTTCGGTCACACTGCGTGAGAATATTCTACAAGAACAAATAAAAACATATGTTATTTGAAGTTCCATTAGAAACGCTTTATTACGAAGTTATAAACCAATGAAACTGTTACTTTTATCATTTAAGAACGTCAACAATACGTAACTTTTGTCATTTTTGAACGTCAACACGAATACGAGCTTGACATATTATATGTGTATGTATTCTTTTTTTTAATTATCTGACTTGTTACTTTTCTTGTATTTCTTGGATTTGTTTTACATATTTTCTTTGCCCTATATATAAATTGTCCCGCTTTACTTTCGGTCACACTGCGTGAGAATATTCTACAAGAACAAATAAAAACATATGTTATTTGAAGTTCCATTAGAAACGCTTTATTACGAAGTTAGAAACCAATGAAACTGTTACTTTTGTCATTTAAAAATGTCAACAGTACGTTACTTTTGTCATTTACGGACGTCAACACGAATACGAGCTTCACATATTATATGTGTATGTATTCTTTTTTTTAATTATCTGACTTGTTACTTTTCTTGTATTTCTTGCATTTGTTTTACATATTTTCTTTGCCCTATATATAAATTGTCCCGGTTTTCTTTCGGTCACACTGCGGGAGAATATTCTACAAGTGTAAATAAAAGTATATGTTATTTAAAATTCCATTAGAAACGCTTTATTACGAAGTTAGAAACCAATGAAACTGTTACTTTTGTCATTTAAAAATGTCAACAGTACGTTACTTTTGTCATTTACGGACGTCAACACGAATACGAGCTTCACATATTATATGTGTATGTATTCTTTTTTTTAATTATCTGACTTGTTACTTTTTTTGTATTTCTTGGATTTGTTTTACATATTTTCTTTGCCCTATATATAAATTGTCCCGGTTTTCTTTCGGTCACACTGCGGGAGAATATTCTACAAGTGTAAATAAAAAGATATGTTATTAGAAGTTCCATTAGAAACGCTTTATTACGAAGTTAGAAACCAATGAAACTGTTACTTTTGTCATTTAAAAATGTCAACAGTACGTTACTTTTGTCATTTACGGACGTCAACACGAATACGAGCTTCACATATTATATGTGTATGTATTCTTTTTTTTAATTATCTGACTTGTTACTTTTCTTGTATTTCTTGCATTTGTTTTACATATTTTTTTTGCCCTAAATATAAATTGTCCCCGGTTTACTTTCGGTCACACTGCGTGAGAATATTCTACAAGAGCAAGTAAAAACATATGTTATTTGAAGTTCCATTAAAAACGCTCGTTACGAAGTTATAAACAAATGAAAGTGTTAGTTTTGTTGTTTAAAAACGTATTTAAGAGCATATATTCATTGTATAATATTTCTTACTTTTGCGTATAGAATACGCTGGCAAAGTTTGGTAAAAAAAAACTGGGACACCTTGTTTATATATGTGTGTTATAAAATATTAAATCCCCACACAATCAAACATCTTGAACGTTATGGCGTAACCGAACCTTCTATTTCATGGTAACATTTTGACCTAGTCTATTTTCTTCGGATAAATTAAATTAAATTGTAAAAAAAAAGGAATAAACTGTTCATTCTCGGTTAGACATCACACGGCGAACTTGAAACTTCGAATTAATTTGTTAGAGCTATGTCTTAATTAGTATCGGGAATAATGGACAATGACAGATACGGAACGTAAGTACAAAATAAAAACACAAATGAGAAGTTTAAGAAAAAGAGATTACGTCGTCAATTTACGAAGCCAACAAAAAGCTTGGTTTGGTAAATTGAATAATCAATTAACTATTTCTGTCTGGAGAAATATTTTCGTGCTCGAATTTTTATATTAACGTGAAAATCCTGACACTTCCTGACGTAAAACGGTCTGAAAAGTTGCAGTTGTGACACACGAACTTCGAATATTAACATACATAAATATTTAACATGATGTAAATACAGATTGATCACTGATCGCTCATTATGTGTATTATGTTATTGCGAAATTATGCGCATGGAAGTAATTTTTATTGGTTTTCTTTGGTAAAATACTTTAACAGTCATACGGATATGAAGGAAAAAGTTATTGACCTTTCTGTTTGGAACAAGATAAGAGGAATCAATTTTATTTTTACGTAACTTTGAATTATACCGAACTGTATGATTTTATCGATAGCAACAATATTTTGTTTAACAGTAGTTTAACACTAGATTTATGTTTTATACCAACTGTACTCATAGTGTGTGTATGTATATGTATATATATTTCGAAAGTAACAGTACCCCCGCGATTTCACGCACGAGTCATCGCTGCTGGGAACGACCGTTTCCCAATATGAAAATAAACAATTTTGACATTCTGTTTTATGGTCGGCACAAAAGATGAATTAAAACTTCCACTACTACGGGTATGCCATTCGCTCGACTTGTGTACATGCCGACCTCACCAAAAGGATTAACGCATCCCATCGTCTTAACGTTTTCAACCAACCCTCTCATCGTCAGGTGCAATTATTGAAAATACTTTTTGATCACAACCGTTCATTGTTCACGTAGAATTTAGATGGGTGAAATTAGAGATTGCACCATCACTATAATATTTATAAGTAATAGTAACACAAAAAACACACTTTAGGCTTGATTCTTAAACTTTCGTCTTTCCGTCTTTTCATCTTTTAGTCTTTCAATCTTTGCATCTTTTCGTTCTGAATATGCGTTCTTTTCGTTTCGAATACTTGTACTAATGAACCATTTCACTTTCTGGCAAGTAAAGGTTCGTTAGGAATGTAGGATGTAGATAGGTGAAACTAGAAACTGGACTATCACTGTAATATTTATAAATAATAGTAACACAAACAACACACTTTAGTCTTGATTGTTAAACTTTCGCCTTTCCGTCTTTTCGTCTTTTAGTCTTGTAATCTTTGCATTTTTTCGTTCAGGCGTTTTGTTTTCAATAGGCATCCACTCAACCCCACAACACAATTATTCAACAAACTCGTCACCTATGATATAGGTGACCTTTGGTCGCCATGCTCTCTCCCTCTTGCTTTTACATTTAAATTCTTATCACAGTCTTAACTAGAAAACCCTGTACCCGAGATCCTACATTCATTAATATAGGAACCGGACGTGTCGAAAACAGTTGAGGATAAATATCGAAAGACGCAAGACATACGCAGTGTGTTGCAAGGTCATCGATTATATTCGACGTAAATTATATACCTATTTCCCAAGCAAAATAAGGTTTCGTTTAGTTAATAATCATTTTCCTATAAATTTTAGGGTTTCAGCCGATTTTTAAATCCTAGATTAATTAAAGTATTTTCCAATGTCAGACCTTTCTGGCACTATACCACATCCGGTCCAATGTTATTTGACCGAAGTACCAATATTGTTTGCTATCAATTACCTGAATTCGATGAAGCCATGGTGTAGGATCAGTGCCATGAAATCCCCCTGCAGATCGTCGCGTTCGCCGGCCAGCAATAGGACGCCGTCCCAAGCCTCGGGGCGAAATTCCATCTCCAATTGTACGTGCTTGTAGGCGGCCCTTAGAGCCGGAAATGCAAGCCATCCTGAACCAGTGAAACGCGGCGATCGCACTTCGGCTTCTGGAACAAAAAGGAGGCGATCATTTGAAAGGTGAGACGATGTGGGGCGAGTCGAAAATAGATTAGAATGGCTTCAGTAGACTGGCAAGCGCAACTATTAGTCATATTAAAAGTAATATCGTATGGGGGTATGAGCAAATGTCACGTTGATGGGTAATCAAAGAAAATGGTGGGCTACGTTTAACCTTTTGCGGTCGGCAGATTTCGTTCTTGAGAACTCCAGCAGGTCGGATAAAATTTAGCATTTCGCAGTTACTTTTCCGTATAGAATTTAAAATCAATATATGGATATTAAGGGGACATTCTACTAGGTGTGTCGGTAATTCCTTTCCGGTTTTTGTAACAGATGTCAATAACCATAAGTATGAAATGTTATGATTGTATACATATGTCATTTGTTTCTACTAACATTAACCTCAAAACTGCACAAGTTACATATATACCAAAGTGACAGGATTATAGATTTATAATTTTTTGAATATGTCGAGTTTTGTGCCTAAACGTGCATTTGCGGCACGCATTACTTTTTTGTTTCATCAAAAGAAAAAAGCCGCTGAAAGTCATCGTGTGCTGGTAGAGACTTACGGTAAAAATGCATGCTCCAAAAAAAACATGCGAAACGTGGTTTCGACAATTCAAATGTGGTGATTTCAACGTTCAAGACAAAGAACGTCCTGGTAGGCTGAAAATGTTTGAAGATGCGGAATTACAGGAGTTATTGGATGAAAACGCAACACAAACTCAGAAACAATTGGCAGAAAAGTTGAATGTGAGCCGAGAAGCAATTTGTGAACGATTACAAGCGATGGGAATATATAAAGGTGGGAAAATGGGTGCCACATCAATTGAATGACAGGCAATTGGAAAACTAAAAAAATCACACAGTGAAATGCTGCTTCAAAGGTATGAAAGGAAAAATTTCTGCATCTAATAGTAACGGGTATTTGAAAAACGGATTTATTTCGAAAATCCCAAGCGAAAAAAATCATGGTTATCACGTGGCGAAGCCGGCCCATCGACTGCAAGGCCAAATCGCTTTGGTCGCAAGACCATGCTCTGTGTATGGTGGGACCAGGTTGGTGTTGTATATCAACTATGAATTGTTGAAACTTGGAGAAACAGTTAATACTGATCGCTACTTCGACAACAAATAATCAATTTGAACTGCGCATTGATCGAAAAACGTCCTCAATACGCTCAAAGACTTATCAATGTGATTTTGCAGCATGACAACGCGCTGTCTCATACAGCAAAAGCAGTTAAAGAAATGTTGAAATCAACGGATGGGAAGTTTTATCGCAATCCACTTCGCACGTTCTTTTTCGATGTGTAAAACGGACTGATTTATTTATCGATGGACGCGTTAATTTTATCATATTTCGATTTGTTTTTAAAAAATGTCCCGATGAATGGAAAACTACAAAGGAGAAACGTTCTTTCTTAATCCATAAATTGCCTGAGAGATGGGCAAAATGTATAGAATTAAATGGCCAATACTTTGAATAAATAAATTTTAATTATCCATTGTACGTAGCGTGTTTTCTTTAGCGAAAAAACCGAAAAGGACTTACCGACACACCTGGTACTTTCTCGGGTCGAAAAAATCGATTTTTTTTTTGTTGCTTTATTCGAAAGTACATACTTTCGAGATTATGTCCTTAAATTTGCAGCGATAAATTCGAAAAATTGGGAAAGTTATAGGCCTCGCATCTAACCCACCTCGCGCAGATAGAAGGGTAACGTCGCTTGACCGGTCGGGCCGTTTTTCTCTTTCGGCGATCTTTATTTATTCTAAGAAATTATCTAATTCTGGAAACGATTTAAAAGAGAAGATCACCCAATCTAAACATTGCATTGGTAAACATTACGAAGGAGTGTGTTCCGCGCACCAAAATAACATCTAAATATCATCTTACCCTTGACCTTGACGATGTCTGTTATGTTTATTGCTTTCTGAACATGCATTCAGTATTCAAGCAGTTTTCAAAGAAGACGTATCGTTTTAATATGGATCGAAAACAAAGTAAATTTGTCAATTCGAGACCCTGTCGTTTGGGAAAAAGAACGTTTATTCGAAATCAGCATACAAGTGAATGCAGTTTAGAGTACGCTAGTACATCGGCAGAAAAATTAAAAGAAAATACTGATCTGTATGTAAACATTCATCCGGCTATGAATTATTGTATATTACAATTTACTACGTAAGAATCTTTTATATACAAAAATTCGATATGCAAAACTTTAAATGCGTTTTTCTCAGTACTATATTTTTTCAACTGGCGTGCACGATTCCAAAAAAACTGTTCGATCAATCGGTCCAAGATTTTAATATATTATTCTACATACTTATGCCTATCGTATGAACCACGGGTGTGTTAATTAATCAATATTTTCTAATTTTTTTTCCATCATAAAAAGACGGAAAAATGCCATTTTCGTGAACCTAATTTTGGAAAGTCAGTCATTTTGAAAGTTTTCATGCAAACTCTTTCTCCGTGGTTCATGCGATGGTGGTTAGTATGTAAATTAAGATTCCTGTTCTGTTTTTTTTTCTGATTATCCCAACGACCGCAATCACGCACGCCAGTGAGTATGAATTTTTTGGAGGTGCCCCAGCAATCAAGAAGAATTTATATGAAAAAATTTGAAAAAACATAAAAAGAAAATGTTTTTGTATAAATAAAGGTCGATATGATAAAATGTGAAAGTTTCAAATTGCTGCGTTTCTATTTTCGATAAGAAAAAAATGATTGAAAATCAGTAACATTTTTCGATGAGAAAGTAGAATGTCCCCTTAAAACACACAGAATTTGTTGAAACTGATTTGTTGTGTTTATTTCTACTTGTAATGCGTAAGAATACAAATGTTTAATCTCTGTAATGTTCTAAAGTATGATATTTCGCGAAACAATCACCCATGTGAAGTCCTAGCTTTCGTGTACAAGTATCAGAGCACGTGTGTGTTTGTCGTCTTTTTCCTGCGTTTTTCCTGTCGGAACATACTGCACAGTCTTTCTTGCCTCCTGAACGAATTATATGAAATTAATTATTCAATCTAATGTCTACGAATGACGTTATAGGTTGCGGTGTTAATAATGTTTGGTGCCGGAAATTTCCTCCTAACTGATCGACTAAACATTTCACAAAATTTACGTGTGTTAGTGGCTTTTCGTTGTTCTGTTGTTTTGTTATTTTATGCAGTATGTATGAGTTGATGACGCACATCTCCATGCACCCAAAAAATAATTGCATTTTTGACGGTCCCCGCTGCGGGGATATCGACTTCTACGACGATTAAAAAATGTCCCCGCTACGGGGAAACCGACCGCAAAGGATTAATATTATAAGAGATGCGTGCTTTATCGGTGAATGACAATACACTGTTCCATCGGTCTTCTGGGATATGAGCAACGGATCAGCTGCTTTTTTTGTGGCAAAACTAGTCAGCGATGGTCAATTTATGCAGTATAGTCGATCGGCTCATTTTACACTTGGGCACACGTGCAAATATGCATTGATTATATGGATAAGGAAAGGATATAAAAATGATAGGCGGAGTATTTAATTAAATATTGATGAAATATTAATTTTATTAATAAAATATAAATACTATTATTAAATTATTATTAATAAAATGTTATAAGTATTATTAATTAAATATTATAAATATTAATTAAAAGTGGAGTATCTAATTTGTATCGTGAAAATATTCAAAATAGAGAACTAATATAGTGACTAATTATTTCAGTAATCTGACATTTTATATTTAAAAATCCTGCTTGGAATAATTTCACGGAAGAATATACAAAACATATCCATGTGTCGAAGGTACGTTTGATTATTTTTTACCTGGATGGGTGATCAGGCAAAGTAATAGGCAGGATTCAATATTATAGAAGAGGTATAATGGTTCCTGAATTTATGCGGAGTATCTGCTCCACGTGGATTTGTTTTACGAGTATCAAAATCGCGTAGATATTGTCTGTCAGTACGAAGGAAGAAATATTGCAAATAAAAGGTACTGTAAGTTTTAGAAAGACCTACATATTTATCGTAGTTTAACTAAAAAATAATGACGTTTTCCAGGACGAAAGTATATTTGATTCGGTTTCACTATCAATAATGTAATTGAAGGTAATCAATCTTTTCCTCTTAATTGTCATAAACATATCATTGCGTCGCTTGAAACATTTGTAAGTTCCACATAATTTTGGTTATTAACGTTTATTCTTAAGGAAGATTTGTTTTTAATGTGTTATTATACTTAGTTTTCATACATATGCTAACATTCGCTACATTTCATTCAATGTTGTCGACATTTTGTGGTTCGTTGTTTGTTTGGACCATTCTTTGTACTCGCACTTTCCATTTTTTTGGGTAATTCAAAGGGATTACAAATAATTTTTGTTGGAATGTATTTGTTTTCTTAGTAATTATTCAAAAGAGAGATATTCGACGAATTTATAAATCATAATATCTTGGGACTGAACAGATTTTTATAACAATCACTTCTAATCTGAGATAAACTATTTTTTTTAAGACAGTAGAAAGTATTCTTACTCGGCTCTATTCTGAAAATAATTATTTTTGTTTGTATTGATATCTTTTGTACCTATCATGACTAGAAACTCGGGAACCCTTGAATGGGCACCATAAATTGATAAAGCTGGTATTTGTAACATTTTTAAGGTAAAAGAAGAGAAAGCAAACATTTTTAACGCTAGTGCGATCAACTTTAAAAACTATCGCGACAAAAAAAAACAAAAAGGTCAGAGTTATGCAAAATATGTTCCAGTAAGAATTTGCGTTATTTTGATATATAATAAATTGCATGAATATTTGTAAATAACGAAATTTATCTGACGGCGTTAAATGAGATCGTCTAAATTAATATCGCGTAAACAGAGGTATAATGTGCCGAGCAAAAAGAAATGGTGTAAAAGAGTGCCGCGTCAATCGACGGACGGATGTGTGTTTGTCCAATAACTGCAATAATCGTCATCTTTTCCTAAATAGTGAATACACTTAACACGTTGACTGCCGCGTCACCTGAATTCGGGTGACACGCGTTCCAGTACTTACGGGATAAGTTAGTAGGTATTCCGAAAGATATTTCACAGGATATAACACTATTAAATCATTATAAAAGGAACTTTTACCATGCGTCACTAGAGAAAACATATTTGAAAAAGAAAAAATAATTTTCGGCGCACAAACGCTTTCTTAGATACTTCGTTCTCGAGGAAAGATTTTCAATTGAATGCATGTTCCGAAACGTTTCGATGTGAACGTGCTTATCTTCTGCTACGATAAGAAATAATAGGTCCAGTACGATTTTTCAATATAGATTTTCAATTCGATCGAAATCCCTAGGCATTTTGTTGAAAATGTAATAATCTTCTACTACGATAAGAAACAATTCGCACCTGGGCTCACGGAATTTTTCTTATAAACCTGAGTGGTAGTCAACGTGTTAACTTGTTCTTTACGCACATACCAACAGTCAGCCATTACATATTCGTAAAATATCGTCGTGGAGACGGTATGAGTAAGTATTGCTTCGATAGGCGATCAAGCAAAATATTGGGCGGAGTTCAATATTACAAAAGACGTATATTTGTCCAATAAATGCAACGATCCGTTCCATCGCTCTTGTGGAATACGAATAACGGATGGGCCGCGTTTTTCTTGTGGAGAGGAAGGTTTTCGATCGTCACTTTTTGCAACCTATTTCATGCGCTCATTTTATACCCTTATATTCATATGAAAAATATTCATAGTCATATGAAAAATACCGTTCTATTGGAAATATGAGTGGACATTGCCTCAAAGGGTAATTATGTAAAAAAGTGAATGTAGTTCGATACAAGTGTAAGGTAAACTGTATTGACAGTGAGTAATGAATAGTAATGGCAATGCAAATACAAGACAGTAATGCAAAATATTATTTTTTCCCCGTTTCCACTCACTTTACTTCTACTTTCTCTTCACTCATAGTGTGCTTTTCATTTCGATCTCTTATGCTGCGCTATATACTGTATTCTCTGTCGATTCGTTTTCTACATTTTTCTTCCAAAATTTGTATTCCCGCAATTACACATGAGATACACTGGTACTCTGAAAAATTATCTCAATGTTTTAGGGAATTCATATAGTATGTAGCCATTCTATGCGACCAGCGATGCTCCATTAAATTGGAAACACACTTACTACAAAATTTCATAAATGTTCGATGTTGTCAACTACTATTTTTTCATCTACTGTATATATAAAGTTTAGTGTTTTTTCAATTGTTTTTTCTTGAACCATCTACGCATTTTTCCGGAGCACCTTGTACCGATACGTATATATTTTTGTACAGACCCAGCTAATTTATATAGTGTCTAGCCATTCTATATAACCAAAAATTCTCAATTTCTCCCAAAACTCGTATTCCCGCAATTACGCATGAGATACACTCACACTCTCAACAATTGTTTCAAAGTTTTATGAAACTGATATAGTATGTAGCCATTTATGCCATCAGCGATGCTCCATTGAATCCGCAGCACATTTACTACAAAATTTCATAGATGTTCAATGTTGTCAACTACTATTTTTTTTATCATCTGTAGATATAAAGTTCAGGGGTTTTCAATTGGTTTTTCTTGAGCCATCTACATATTTCTCCGGAGTAGCTTGTACCGACACATAAACATTTTTATACAGATCTAGGCAGTTTATATAATGTCTAGCTTCGAGGTAACGAAAATTCTCCATTTCTCCCAAAATTCATATTCCCGCAATTATACATGAGATACACTCGCACTCTCAACAATTGTCTCGAAGTTTTAGGGAATTCATACAGTATGTAGTCATTCTCTGCAATCAGCGATGTTCCATTTAGTCGGTAGCACATTTACCACAAAATTTCATAGATATTCGATGTTGTCAACTACTACTTTTTTCATCTACTGTATATATAAAGTCCAGTGTTTTTTCAATTAGTTTTTCTTGAACCATGTACTCATTTCTCCGGAGCACCTTGTACCGATGCGCAACCATTTTTGTACAGATCTAGGCAGTTTATATAATGTCTAGCCATTCTACGAAGGCCATTTGAAAAGTTCCTGGCCTTATCGACATAAACTAACTGTAGAAGAAAAAGTTTTCGCCGTCGAATAGATAGCGTTGGCATATGTAAACCGTAACAATTTCGAATCATTCTTATCATTACTTTGTCTGCGGCACTCTTCGAAAGTTGTCAGCTGACATTGTCTATCAACAGTGGAGAAAATTAAGTATCGTGCATTGATAAAAGTACTTCATTTGAAAGGGAAAAAGACTGAAGAAATAAAAAATGAGTTAGACTCTGTATACGGTAAAGCTTCCCCTTCATTTACAAAGGTGAAACATTGGGTGGCCGAGTAGAAACGTGGTCGTATGAGCATTTTAGACGAGGAACGTTCCGGGCGCTCGAACACCCGCGACAACTGACGAAATTCTCGATCTAGTGCATGAAACTGTTGGGCAAGATCGTTGATTGACTGTTAATGATATTGCTAAGGCTTGTGGAATATCATGTGAACGGGTGCACAAGATTTTACATCAAGATTTGGATATAATCGACCAAACGCGCAGTAGGATGGACATTAGACGTGAGTGTCGCGAGCCTGTATAAAAAAAAATCCAACGGAATTTTTGCGGCGAGTGATAACTGTCGATGAAACCTTTGTTCACCAGGATACGCCTGAGACCAAACAACCAACTCCGAAGAAGGCAAAGGTCGTTCTCTCTGCAGGAAAAGTGATGGCGACAATTTTCTGGGATAGCCGTGGAATAATTCTTATCGATTACCTTGCAAAGGGTGAAACAATCAACGGACAGTAGTACGCTGCATTTCTGGATAAATTAAAGGCCACAATTAAGAAAGAACGTCTTCATTTGGCCAAGAAAAAAATCCTCTTTCACCAAGATAACGCTCGGGCTCACATGTGCATGCTCGGAATGTCAAAATTGAACGAATTAAAGTCTCAATTGCTTCCGCACTCACTCTATTCGCCAGATTTAGCTCCCAGCGTCTTTTTCCTGTTTTCTAATTTGAAAAAATTTCTTGGGGGAAAAAAATATAAGTCAAGTACAGAGGTGGAAAGTACTGTAAAACAATATTTTTCAGGTTTAGACGATCAGTTTTTTTCTGACGGTTTAAAAGGATGGGGGAAACGTTGGAACAAATGTATCGAGTTGCAGTGAGACTTTGTCGAGAAATAAATTTTGTTTTGCATCCGAATATGCGTTTTTCTTAAAAAGGCCGCGAACTTTTCAAATAGCCCTTGTATATAACCAAAAATTTCCCATTTTGTCAATACCATATTCGCTACAAAAATTCATAATACCTAAGGTTTTCAATCGGTAGAATTTTAGGGTACCTTGTAAATATAAAATTCAGTATTTGTTGATCGGGTTCTCTCTCTCTCTCTCTCTCTCTCTCTCTCTCTCTTTGATAGATTATTTCCGCATTAACCCACCCCACAAACGCGCGCGCATACACACACGGAATCAGAAGCTCAGAATTACAATGAATGTAATGAGCTGTTCATCGCACTTGTGGAATACCAATAATGGATTAACTGTGTTTTTCTTGCGCTGGGAGTGGCCTGCAACTAGTTGCACACGCAAGCGTACATATAAACAGAGATATTAATGACGACGTGTGGAAAGCAATCGGAAACGACTTGACGTATCGATATTTACTCTCGAACATAATTTATAAACGGTTGTTTTTAAAGGAAATGAGTCTCGACGTTTAAATACCAATGCAATTATTTTTGGGGCATGGAGATGTGCGTCATCAACTGATACATACTGTATAAAATGACAAAACAACAGAACAACAAAAAGCCAATAACCCACTTAAATTTTGTAAAATGTTTAGTCACTCAGATGATAGGAAATTTCCGGTACCAAACACTATTTACACCGCAATCTTTATCGTCATTCGTAGACATTACATTAAATAATCAATTTCATATAATTCGTTCAGGAGGCAAGAAAGACTGTGCAGTATGTTCCGACAGGAAAATCGTGGGAAAAAGACGACAAACACACACGTACTATGATACTTGTACGCGAAAGCCAGGACTTCATATCGGCGATTGTTTCCCGAAATCATACTTTGGAACATTACAGAGATTAAAAATTTGTAGTCTTACATAATACAAGTAGTAATAAACACAACAAATCAGTTTTAACAAATTCTGGGTGGTTTAACACTTTGCCGGCCGCTATCACATATTCGTGACTTCTTGCCCACCGTTATCGGCCATATGTGCAGGGAGATACATTGTTGCAGAGCAATGTTTCACGAACAGGGAACTATGATTTCAACTGTTTTGCCCTCCCAATTTACTAGATTGTGGTTTATTGAAATGTCTGCCGGTCGCATCGAAGCGGCTGCTTATTTGGTTAGTTTGACACTGTTTTTCGCTGCCTTCACATATCGCAAGAATACGTTAAATTTATTAAACATTATAAAATATCCTCCGAAATGTCATACAAAGAGGAAATATATGCTGATCCGTTATCAAACATGGAGAATAGTTCTGATAGCGATAGGGATTTGGAGAGTGGCGGCGATATCGTTGTGAGACGATTAAAAAATAACTGAAGATCTTCAGGGTTATATTTTTTGAGTAAAATGTTTAAGTAATAATTAAAAAATTTTAAATTATACTATAAAAATGGTGTAATAGTTACATTAATGTCTCCTTTAATAATAATTATATTGCAACTATTTATGTTACGAACGATTGCATAAATACCACCGTTGGAGAGCAGTCGAACTTGTGGCAAAGTGTTAAATAAAAGTAACTTTAACTATGCGGCACTACAGAAAGCATATTTGAAAATACAGTCATAATTTTCGGCGCACACACGCTTTCTTAGAAACTTCGTTCTTGAGGAAAGATTTTCAACTGAATGCATGTCTCGAAACGTTTCGATGTAAACATGCTTCTGCTACAAGAAACAATAGGTCCAGTACGATTCTCCAATATAGATTCTCAACTCGATGGAAATCCGTAGGCATTTTGTTCAAAATGTAATAATCTTCTACTGCGATAAGAAATAATTCGCACCTGGGCTAACGAGGATTTTCTTATACACTTGCGTGGTAGTCAACGTGTTAACCCATTTGCATTATCGCTCTAAATCTGCAATCTTTCTCAAAAATCCGACACACGCAGCTAAACGTTACCGATACCAGCATGCGCAAGGAAGACTTTTAGTGTTTATTCTCATTAGAAATCGTGTTATAGGGTTATTCAAATTATTGTATATTCCTCGTATTTTCCAGAACTATTTTTTGGACTAGTTCCACATTGAAAAATAATTCGAAAACATCGCGCCGGGACATTCCATTGATGTTGATGGTTACACCAGTTACGGCAGTAAAATCATGTAATGTTGGCATACAATTTCGTTTTTCCCATAAGAAATGTCCAGGTTCAATATTATCGGGCTGGTCATCTTCACTACTATCTATTAGAGCTATGGCACGTTTATGCTCATGGAATATTTGCATTTCTATGCTCGAATCCGAATTCGAACTGTAATTCATTATGGCAACCTAATTTTGTTACATTTTATTATCTGTTATTTTTTTATTATTCTACTATTTTGAACTTACAACCATAAAAGTAAGAAAAATAATATTTTACACAAAATTCTTTATTGTTGTTTATCGTACGGACTCTTTAACGATTGCTGATAAGCTGAAAACAAAAATTATTATATGCGGCTTTATCCGCTTGCGGTGATAATGGTCAGTTTTTGTTTACGGATTATTCCGTCAAATGATGCAAACGGGTTAAGGGTTGAAGAATAGAAACGTCTTACTGAAGGACCTGGCCATAGTGTAGGAAGCCACGAATGCCTTATGTCGAGAGGTCTGCAAGAGACAGTATGGCATTGACCCCAGGACCACCGTTTAGCGCATTCGCATTAGGAAATCAATAGCTTAACTCGCCGTCGCATATCAACTCCAGAGTGTAATTCTGAACAGGTACAGTATCAGTTTTGCAAGTACTCTGTTAATTTGCTGGCATTGAACATGTTGCAGTGATGTATTGTAAGTGGAATATAGATCGTAGCATTGATATAATAACAAGTGCATATTGTGATATCATGGAAGTGTTACGAAAATACGTTACAGATATAAGCGTTCAAATTTTTACGTTTTTGTTTATTTGGCAACGCAGCGTTTCAACGTAAGCTACGTCTCGCACAGCGCAAAAGAATACTTTTTTTGCTTCGTTTTATTTTCAGCCGACTTTATTACGCATTATGGTATATTTGTGTCAATAAAGGATCCACAATTCCTGTTTTTCTTTATCAGCAAGAAACTGGCGAAATTATTTATCATTTCCAATTTCACGAGAAGGAACGTGGTGCATGCTGATAGTGAAGAACAATTTAAAAATAAATATAGGAAGAATATCGTTACTGGTGTGTCAGCAATTCAAAGGAAGGTTTGAACCATTTTGCGAGTATTTTTTGAATTTACAGTTTCAGAGATTCTTGAAAGTTTTATTACGGTTGAAGTATGTTGCTTATGTGTATTTGTAAAAAGAACTCGCCATATTGCGGACATTTGAGCCAGTTGTGCAGAAGCCCACAATTATTTCGTGTTGCTGGAATGTGATATATTGTGTTAACCGGAAAGTTTCCGCCGATTTTTCGGGCAAATCTAAATACGTTTTTTATATATATATGTAGGGAAAAACTTTGAAAGGTTAGAATAAAAAGGATGATTTTCCCCTTTATAATAGGAAAAAGAAACAAAATAGTTTGTTATAAAAAATGTAAAGACAACACAAATTTCGCACACACGGGAGAAATTAAGGAAACATTAAAATGCGTCTTTCGAATTGCTCGCGTCTTTTGCGTCTTTAAGTCTTACGTCTTTAAATACGTCTTTCGTCTTTGAACGTCCGGCTTCGACTCTTAAGGGGACATTCTACTTTCTCGGGTCGAAAAAATCGATTTTTTTTTATTGCCTTATTCGAAAGTATATACTTTCGAGATTATGTCCTTAAATTTGCAGCGATAAATTCCAAAATTTGGGAAAGTTATAGGCCTCGCATCTAACCCACCTCGCGCAGATAGAAGGGTTTTTCTCTTTCGGCGATCTTTATTTATTCTAAGAAATTATCTAATTCTGGAAACGATTTAAAAGAGAAGATCACCCAAATGTAAACATTGCATTGGTAAACATTACGAAGGAGTGTGTTCCGCGCACCAAAATAATATCTAAATATCATCTTACCCTTGACCTTGACGATGTCTGTTATGTTTATTGCTTTATGAACATGCATTCAGTATTCAAACAGTTTCCAAACGAGATCTGCATGTAAACATTGATCCGGCTATGAATTATTGTATATTACAATTTACTACGTAAGAATCTCTTATATACAAAAATTCGATATGCAAAACTTTAAATGCGTTTTTCTCAGTACTATATTTTTTCAACTGGCGTACACGATTCCAAAAAAACTATTCGATCAATCGGTCCGAGATTTTAATATATTATTCTACATACGAGGGCAGTCCGATAAGTACTTAGCCTACAAAAGAAAAACGAAAATTTTGGAAAATTGACGATTTATTTTTCAACATAGTCTCCTATTAACTCGATACACTTGATCCAGCGATGAAATTTCGGCATATCCTGCATGAAGTATTGGGCATGAGAAAGCTTTCTGCTCGATGGGTGCCGCGTTTGCTCACTCCGGATAACAAGCGCATTCGTGAGACCACTTTAGAGCAGTGTTCGACACTGTTTAAGCGCAATCCGAAAGAGTTTCTGCATCGTTTTGTGACTGCCAACGAAACGTGGATCCACTGGTACACACCAGAGACCAAGGAACAGTCGAAACAGTGGACTGCGCCCAGCGAATGAGCTCCAAAGAAGGCGAAGACTGTCCTATCGGCCGGAAAGGTGATGGCCACCGTTTTCTGGGATTCACAAGGTGTGATCTACATAGGTTACCTGGAGAAGGGCAAAACAGTCACAGGGCTGTACTATGCCGAATTATTGAGCCGATTCGACGCCGAATTAAGGAAAAAACGGCCCCATTTGGCGAAGAAAAAAGTGCTCTTTCACCACGATAACGCACCGGCTCACACCTCTGCCCAAGCTACAGCCAAATTCGTTGAATTAGGCTACGAACAGCTGCCCCATCCACCGTATTCTTCAGATTTGGCCCCGTGTGACTTCTTTTTGTTCTCAAACTTGAAAAAGTCACTCGCTGGGCAGAAATTTGAGTCGAATGAGGAGGTTGTCGCCGCCACGGAGGCTTACTTTGCAGATCTCCAGAAAACATATTTTTTAGACGGGCTGAAGAAGTTGGAGCATCGCTGGATCAAGTGTATCGAGTTAAAAGGAGACTATGTTGAAAAATAAATCGTCAATTTTCCAAAATTTTCGTTTTTCTTCTGTAGGCTAAGTACTTATCGGACTGCCCACGTACTTATGCCTATCGTATGAACCACGGGTGTGTTAATTAATCAATGTTTTCTCATTTTTTTCCATCATAAAAAGACAGAAAAGATGCCATTTTCGTGAACCTAATTTTGGAAAGTCAGTCATTTTGAAAGTTTTCATGCAAACTCTTTCTCCGTGGTTCATGCGATAGTGATTAGTATGTAAATTAAGATTCCTGTTCTGTTTTTTTTTCTGATTATCCTAACGACCGCAATTACGCACGCCAGTGAGTATGAATTTTTTGGAGGTGCTCCAGCAATCAAGAAGAATTTATACGAAAAAATTTGAAAAAACATAAAAAGAAAATATTTTTGTATAAATAAAGGTCGATATGATACAATGTGAACGTTTCAAATTGCTGCATTTCTATTTTCGATAAGAAAAAATGATTGAAAATCAGTAAAATTTTTCGATGAGAAAGTAGAATGTCCCCTTAAAGTACGTCTTTCATCTTTTCGGCTTCGAGTGACGAATATGAAAACAACATCTTTGATCTTCTATTGTTATATGCCTCATCACTCACGCCACGCATCACATTCTCACTTTTTCGCATTCAATACGCACAGTTCTTTCGCGAATCTTCGATCCTACATATCGATACATATTTATTCAATTGTGTATGCGCCGTTTCGTTCCTTAGCCTTTTTCCAACTTTTTTGCAACTTAACCTTTTAGATACGACGCGCCCCTATGACGCGCCCCTGTGACTTTCACGAATATCATCTTTTAGAATTGCACGCTACTATAGTGATTTTCGCGGATGTTATCTTTTACGTTAGCTGCAGCAAATATATCGGTGATAAACCGTTCAGACTAACCACAAAACATTTTCAATCGTATTGTAAATTCAAAGAATCTAAAATAACGTTACCAAATTGTACGGTATGTTCAGGAAATTATATAAGACGAATATCAACCTATGTGTGTGAAGTTTGTGACGTGGGTCTATGTGTCGTACTATGTTTTAAAATATATAATACCCAATTGTATATTTATTTGTATTCTCAATTGTATTATTAATTATTAAAGGGAATTGTTAAAATTAGAGTACGTGCAACATATTTTTAAGAAACATAATAATTGAATCATCAAATATTTCTTTCCAATGTACTCGTGTAGAAAATGGCATTGTCCTTCAGACATTGCAGTGCTGTATCGTTTAAAAAAAAATTTTTTTTTCAAACTTAGTAAGCGTTAGACTCTGCCGTACAGGGAAGTAGCCACACGCAGAATTCAGCCGCACCTAAAAGGTTAAAATTTCCATCCGTAGAGGGGTTCTCAGGATTTTTCAACGAAAATATTTCCAAGGTGGTTTCTAATATCGACTAAAGGGCTGAAAAGTTCTTGTCGTTCACGGAATTTCATAAAAACTTTCTTCACGAGATTTTTTCCGCTGAACATTATTTTAAATTATTCATTTTTCACCGCTATCTGCTTCAGAAACGGTATGTGTCCGTTGCGTTTCTACGGCGAGTCGCAGGTAGAAATGCGGTCTGTCTAATCTTCGTCTGTTAAATTGTGCGGAAGCCACGTATCCTAACGATTTATGTAATTAACACTAGTTTTGCCAGACCAGTCGAAATGACTGGTCTTGCAGTTTTAATTAAAAATTCCTACTGCATGTAACATTTTCTTTTCGAGATGATATTATGACTTTTGTAGCCATAACTAAAGAATCAGTTTTATGAACTTTATATTATTTTATATGTATTCGTAACAAATATATTTTTTGTTATTGATACTTATACCAGTACCAGTCAAAATGACTGGTGCATATTTCAATGTGATGAAATGACCTTGGGGCAGCTACAAGAATTGATAAGTACTGTAACATTTTATCGGGACAGAATATATGATTCCGAATATATGATGCCAAAATACGATTTCAAAATATATGATATTCAGAGTAAGTGATTCCAAAAAATTGAAGGAGGAGGTGTTGCTATGAATATTATGAAGGGGGAGCTAAGTTGCGCACTTTTATCACTAATTGACCAGGATATTTTAAAACATGTAAGAACTTGTATACAGGGAAGCCTCCCGAGTTTTGGGGAAAAATGGACACTTAGGCAAGCAAAATTGAAGGCGTTTATTGCAATATTGTATGCACGCGGGGCGTACGAAGGAAACACTTCGAGACTTGAATATTTATGGAATAGTAAGTGGGGACCAACATTTTTTTGCACAACTATGAGTAGATGAAATTTTAGTGAGATTTTACGTCACATTCGTTTCGACAAAAAAATTAGAGGAGTCAACGTTTACAAAGAGACAAATCCGCTTTAGTTTCAACACTTTGGGACAAATTTATTGAAAATATCCAAAATTGCTTCAAACCAGAGACTTACCATAGTATGTTATACTACACCGGAAGCGCTTTAAATCGCACCGGACTTTTTGCCATGTAGACTCAAAACCATCACGAACCCTTCCCGGACCGTTCTAAGTCGTTTAGTTCGCGAGGAGAGTGAGTTCAAAGTTTAAAGAGAAATCGCGAGAAATCGCCAAATTTCCGGCCTTCGCCAGCGCCGTAATTTTCGAGTTAGACAATCGCCCTTATAGTATGTTATAGTACGCGCGGACCTCTCTAGCTTGTCCAGTATCGGAGATATCGCACTTTTAAGATTTTGGCGAAAAACGCGAAAGTTGTCAATACCCCCCAGCCTCAACTTTTCGGCCCAAATCGGCAAAAAAAAAAAATTTCGATAATCGCACCGGACTTTTTGCCAGTGCTAGTAGACTCAAAACCATCACGAACGCAACCTCCCGGACCGTTCTAAGTCGTTTAGTTCGCGAGGAGCGTGAGTTCAAAGTTTGAAGAGAAATCGCGAGAAATCGCCAAATTTCCGGCCTTCGCCAGCGCCGTAATTTTCGAGTTAGACAATCGCCCTTATAGTATGTTATAGTACGCGCGAAGCGCTTTAAAATGAGCCCTCGCGGACCTCTCTAGCTTGTCCAGTATCGGAGATATCGCACTTTTAAGATTTTGGCGAAAAACGCGAAAGTTGTCAATACCCCCCCACCCAACTTTTCGGCCCAAATCGGCAAAAAAAAAAAATTTTCGATAATCGCACCGGACTTTTTGCCAGTGCTAGTAGACTCAAAACCATCACGAACGCAACTTCCCGGACCGTTCTAAGTCGTTTAGTTCGCGAGGAGCGTGAGTTCAAAGTTTAAAGAGAAATCGCGAGAAATCGCCAAATTTCCGGCCTTCGCCAGCGCCGTAATTTTCGAGTTAGACAATCGCCCTTATAGTATGTTATAGTACGCGCGGAGCGCTTTAAAATGAGCCCTCGCGGACCTCTCTAGCTTGTCCAGTATCGGAGATATCGCACTTTTAAGATTTTGGCGAAAAACGCGAAAGTTGTCAATACCCCCCAGCCTCAACTTTTCGGCCCAAATCGGCAAAAAAAAAAAAAATTTTCGATAATCGCACCGGACTTTTTGCCAGTGCTAGTAGACTCAAAACCATCACGAACGCAACTTCCCGGACCGTTCTAAGTCGTTTAGTTCGCGAGGAGAGTGAGTTCAAAGTTTAAAGAGAAATCGCGAGAAATCGCCAAATTTCCGGCCTTCGCCAGCGCCGTAATTTTCGAGTTAGACAATCGCCCTTATAGTATGTTATAGTACGCGCGGAGCGCTTTAAAATGAGCCCTCGCGGACCTCTCTAGCTTGTCCAGTATCGGAGATATCGCACTTTTAAGATTTTGGCGAAGAACGCGAAAGTTGTCAATACCCCCCCAGCCTCAACTTTTCGGCCCAAATCGGCAAAAAAAAAAAAAAAAATTTTCGATAATCGCACCGGACTTTTTGCCAGTGCTAGTAGACTCAAAACCATCACGAACGCAACTTCCCGGACCGTTCTAAGTCGTTTAGTTCGCGAGGAGAGTGAGTTCAAAGTTTAAAGAGAAATCGCGAGAAATCGCCAAATTTCCGGCCTTCGCCAGCGCCGTAATTTTCGAGTTAGACAATCGCCCTTGTAGTATGTTATAGTACGCGCGGAAGCGCTTTAAAATGAGCCCTCGCGGACCTCTCTAGCTTGTCCAGTATCGGAGATATCGCACTTTAAAGATTTTGGCGAAAAACGCGAAAGTTGCCAATAATACCACCCCTCCTTCAACTTTTCGGCCCAAATCGGCAAAAAAAAAAAAATTTCGATAATCGCACCGGTCTTTTTGCCAGTGCTAGTAGACTCAAAACCATCACGAACGCAACATCCCGGACCGTTCTAAGTCGTTTAGTTCGCGAGGAGCGTGAGTTCAAAGTTTGAAGAGAAATCGCGAGAAATCGCCAAATTTCCGGCCTTCGCCAGCGCCGTAATTTTCGAGTTAGACAATCGCCCTTGTAGTATGTTATAGTACACCGGAAGCGCTTTAAAATGAGCCCTCGCGGACCTCTCTAGCTTGTCCAGTATCGGAGATATCGCACTTTTAAGATTTTGGCGAAAAACGCGAAAGTTGTCAATACCCCCCAGCCTCAACTTTTCGGCCCAAATCGGCAAAAAAAAAAAAATTTTCGATAATCGCACCGGACTTTTTGCCAGTGCTAGTAGACTCAAAACCATCACGAACGCAACTTCCCGGACCGTTCTAAGTCGTTTAGTTCGCGAGGAGAGTGAGTTCAAAGTTTGAAGAGAAATCGCGAGAAATCGCCAAATTTCCGGCCTTCGCCAGCGCCGTAATTTTCGAGTTAGACAATCGCCCTTGTAGTATGTTATAGTACACCGGAAGCGCTTTAAAATGAGCCCTCGCGGACCTCTCTAGCTTGTCCAGTATCGGAGATATCGCACTTTTAAGATTTTGGCGAAAAACGCGAAAGTTGTCAATACCCCCCAGCCTCAACTTTTCGGCCCAAATCGGCAAAAAAAAAAAAAAATTTTCGATAATCGCACCGGACTTTTTGCCAGTGCTAGTAGACTCAAAACCATCACGAACGCAACTTCCCGGACCGTTCTAAGTCGTTTAGTTCGCGAGGAGAGTGAGTTCAAAGTTTGAAGAGAAATCGCGAGAAATCGCCAAATTTCCGGCCTTCGCCAGCGCCGTAATTTTCGAGTTAGACAATCGCCCTTGTAGTATGTTATAGTACACCGGAAGCGCTTTAAAATGAGCCCTCGCGGACCTCTCTAGCTTGTCCAGTATCGGAGATATCGCACTTTTAAGATTTTGGCGAAAAACGCGAAAGTTGTCAATACCCCCCAGCCTCAACTTTTCGGCCCAAATCGGCAAAAAAAAAAAAAATTTTCGATAATCGCACCGGACTTTTTGCCAGTGCTAGTAGACTCAAAACCATCACGAACGCAACTTCCCGGACCGTTCTAAGTCGTTTAGTTCGCGAGGAGCGTGAGTTCAAAGTTTGAAGAGAAATCGCGAGAAATCGCCAAATTTCCGGCCTTCGCCAGCGCCGTAATTTTCGAGTTAGACAATCGCCCTTGTAGTATGTTATAGTACGCCGGAAGCGCTTTAAAATGAGCCCTCGCGGACCTCTCTAGCTTGTCCAGTATCGGAGATATCGCACTTTTAAGATTTTGGCGAAAAACGCGAAAGTTGTCAATACACCCCCACGTCCAACTTTCCGGCCCAAATCGGCAAAAAAAAAAAAAAATTTTCGATAATCGCACCGGACTTTTTGCCAGTGCTAGTAGACTCAAAACCATCACGAACGCAACTTCCCGGACCGTTCTAAGTCGTTTAGTTCGCGAGGAGAGTGAGGTCAAAGTTTGAAGAGAAATCGCGAGAAATCGCCAAATTTCCGGCCTTCGCCAGCGCCGTAATTTTCGAGTTAGACAATCGCCATTATAGTATGTTATAGTACGCGCGGAGCGCTTTAAAATGAGCCCTCGCGGACCTCTCTAGCTTGTCCAGTATCGGAGATATCGCAGATATCGCTTCAACTTTTCGGCCCAAGTCGGCAAAAAAAAATTTTCGATAATCGAACCGGTCTTTTGCCTGTGCTAGGAGACTCAAAAGCATCACGAACGCAATCTCCCGGACCGTTCTAAGTCGTTTAGTTCGCGAGGAAAGTGGATTGAAAGTTTGAAGAGAAATCGCGAGAAATCGCCAAATTTCCGGCCTTCGCCAGCGCCGTAATTTTCGAGTTAGACAATCGCCCTTATAGTATGTTATAGTACGCGCGGAGCCAAATCGCGGACCTCTCTAAAAATATCGCAAAGATTTTGGCGAAAAACGCGAAAGATGCCAATAATACCACCCCTCCTTCAACTTTTCGGCCCAAATCGGCAAAAAAAAAAAATTTCGATAATCGCACCGGTCTTTTTGCCAGTGCTAGTAGACTCAAAACAATCACGAACGCAACTTCCCGGACCGTTCTAAGTCGTTTAGTTCGCGAGGAGAGTGAGTTCAAAGTTTGAAGAGAAATCGCGAGAAATCGCCAAATTTCCGGCCTTCGCCAGCGCCGTAATTTTCGAGTTAGACAATCGCCCTTATAGTATGTTATAGTACGCGCGGAGCGCTTTAAAATGAGCCCTCGCGGACCTCTCTAGCTTGTCCAGTATCGGAGATATCGCACTTTTAAGATTTTGGCGAAAAACGCGAAAGTTGTCAATACCCCCCAGCCTCAACTTTTCGGCCCAAATCGGCAAAAAAAAAAATTTTCGATAATCGCACCGGACTTTTTGCCAGTGCTAGTAGACTCAAAACCATCACGAACGCAACTTCCCGGACCGTTCTAAGTCGTTTAGTTCGCGAGGAGAGTGAGTTCAAAGTTTGAAGAGAAATCGCGAGAAATCGCCAAATTTCCGGCCTTCGCCAGCGCCGTAATTTTCGAGTTAGACAATCGCCCTTATAGTATGTTATAGTACGCGCGGAGCGCTTTAAAATGAGCCCTCGCGGACCTCTCTAGCTTGTCCAGTATCGGAGATATCGCACTTTTAAGATTTTGGCGAAAAACGCGAAAGTTGTCAATACCCCCCCAGCCTCAACTTTTCGGCCCAAATCGGCAAAAAAAAAAAATTTTCGATAATCGCACCGGACTTTTTGCCAGTGCTAGTAGACTCAAAACCATCACGAACGCAACTTCCCGGACCGTTCTAAGTCGTTTAGTTCGCGAGGAGAGTGAGTTCAAAGTTTGAAGAGAAATCGCGAGAAATCGCCAAATTTCCGGCCTTCGCCAGCGCCGTAATTTTCGAGTTAGACAATCGCCCTTATAGTATGTTATAGTACGCGCGGAGCGCTTTAAAATGAGCCCTCGCGGACCTCTCTAGCTTGTCCAGTATCGGAGATATCGCACTTATAAGATTTTGGCGAAAAACGCGAAAGTTGTCAATACCCCCCCAGCCTCAACTTTTCGGCCCAAATCGGCAAAAAAAAAAAATTTTCGATAATCGCACCGGACTTTTTGCCAGTGCTAGTAGACTCAAAACCATCACGAACGCAACTTCCCGGACCGTTCTAAGTCGTTTAGTTCGCGAGGAGAGTGAGTTCAAAGTTTGAAGAGAAATCGCGAGAAATCGCCAAATTTCCGGCCTTCGCCAGCGCCGTAATTTTCGAGTTAGACAATCGCCCTTATAGTATGTTATAGTACGCGCGGAGCGCTTTAAAATGAGCCCTCGCGGACCTCTCTAGCTTGTCCAGTATCGGAGATATCGCACTTTTAAGATTTTGGCGAAAAACGCGAAAGTTGTCAATACCACCCCTCCTTCAACTTTTCGGCCCAAGTCGGCAAAAAAAAAAAATTTCGATAATCGCACCGGACTTTTTGCCAGTGCTAGTAGACTCAAAACCATCACGAACGCAACTTCCCGGACCGTTCTAAGTCGTTTAGTTCGCGAGGAGAGTGAGTTCAAAGTTTGAAGAGAAATCGCGAGAAATCGCCAAATTTCCGGCCTTCGCCAGCGCCGTAATTTTCGAGTTAGACAATCGCCCTTATAGTATGTTATAGTACGCGCGTAGCGCTTTAAAATGAGCCCTCGCGGACCTCTCTAGCTTGTCCAGTATCGGAGATATCGCACTTTTAAGATTTTGGCGAAAAACGCGAAAGTTGTCAATACCCCCCAGCCTCAACTTTTCGGCCCAAATCGGCAAAAAAAAAAAAATTTTCGATAATCGCACCGGACTTTTTGCCAGTGCTAGTAGACTCAAAACCATCACGAACGCAACTTCCCGGACCGTTCTAAGTCGTTTAGTTCGCGAGGAGAGTGAGTTCAAAGTTTGAAGAGAAATCGCGAGAAATCGCCAAATTTCCGGCCTTCGCCAGCGCCGTAATTTTCGAGTTAGACAATCGCCCTTATAGTATGTTATAGTACGCGCGTAGCGCTTTAAAATGAGCCCTCGCGGACCTCTCTAGCTTGTCCAGTATCGGAGATATCGCACTTTTAAGATTTTGGCGAAAAACGCGAAAGTTGTCAATACACCCCCAGCCTCAACTTTTCGGCCCAAATCGGCAAAAAAAAAAAAATTTTCGATAATCGCACCGGACTTTTTGCCAGTGCTAGTAGACTCAAAACCATCACGAACGCAACTTCCCGGACCGTTCTAAGTCGTTTAGTTCGCGAGGAGAGTGAGTTCAAAGTTTGAAGAGAAATCGCGAGAAATCGCCAAATTTCCGGCCTTCGCCAGCGCCGTAATTTTCGAGTTAGACAATCGCCCTTCTAGTATGTTATAGTACGCGCGGACCGCTTTAAAATGAGCCCTCGCGGACCTCTCTAGCTTGTCCAGTATCGGAGATATCGCACTTTTAAGATTTTGGCGAAAAACGCGAAAGTTGTCAATCAGACACAAGCCTCAACTTAACGGCCCAAATCGGCATAAAAAAAAAAATTTTCGATATTCGCACCGGACTTTTTTCCAGTGCTAGTAGACTCGAAACCATCACGAACGCAACTTCCCGGACCGTTCTAAGTCGTTTAGTTCGCGAGGAGAGTGAGTTCAAAGTTTGAAGAGAAATCGCGAGAAATCGCCAAATTTCCGGCCTTCGCCAGCGCCGTAATTTTCGAGTTAGACAATCGCCCTTATAGTATGTTATAGTACGCGCGGAGCGCTTTAAAATGAGCCCTCGCGGACCTCTCTAGCTTGTCCAGTATCGGAGATATCGCACTTTTAAGATTTTGGCGAAAAACGCGAAAGTTGTCGATACCCCCCCCGCCTCAACTTTTCGGCCCAAATCGGCAAAAAAAAAAAATTTTCGATAATCGCACCGGACTTTTTGCCAGTGCTAGTAGACTCAAAACCATCACGAACGCAACTTCCCGGACCGTTCTAAGTCGTTTAGTTCGCGAGGAGAGTGAGTTCAAAGTTTGAAGAGAAATCGCGAGAAATCGCCAAATTTCCGGCCTTCGCCAGCGCCGTAATTTTCGAGTTAGACAATCGCCCTTATAGTATGTTATAGTACGCGCGGAGCGCTTTAAAATGAGCCCTCGCGGACCTCTCTAGCTTGTCCAGTATCGGAGATATCGCACTTTTAAGATTTTGGCGAAAAACGCGAAAGTTGTCAATACCCCCCAGCCTCAACTTTTCGGCCCAAATCGGCAAAAAAAAAAAAATTTTCGATAATCGCACCGGACTTTTTGCCAGTGCTAGTAGACTCAAAACCATCACGAACGCAACTTCCCGGACCGTTCTAAGTCGTTTAGTTCGCGAGGAGAGTGAGTTCAAAGTTTGAAGAGAAATCGCGAGAAATCGCCAAATTTCCGGCCTTCGCCAGCGCCGTAATTTTCGAGTTAGACAATCGCCCTTATAGTATGTTATAGTACGCGCGGAGCGCTTTAAAATGAGCCCTCGCGGACCTCTCTAGCTTGTCCAGTATCGGAGATATCGCACTTTTAAGATTTTGGCGAAAAACGCGAAAGTTGTCAATACCCTCCCAGCCTCAACTTTTCGGCCCAAATCGGCAAAAAAAAAAAATTTTCGATAATCGCACCGGACTTTTTGCCAGTGCTAGTAGACTCAAAACCATCACGAACGCAACTTCCCGGACCGTTCTAAGTCGTTTAGTTCGCGAGGAGAGTGAGTTCAAAGTTTGAAGAGAAATCGCGAGAAATCGCCAAATTTCCGGCCTTCGCCAGCGCCGTAATTTTCGAGTTAGACAATCGCCCTTATAGTATGTTATAGTACGCGCGGAGCGCTTTAAAATGAGCCCTCGCGGACCTCTCTAGCTTGTCCAGTATCGGAGATATCGCACTTTTAAGATTTTGGCGAAAAACGCGAAAGTTGTCAATACCCCCCAGCCTCAACTTTTCGGCCCAAATCGGCAAAAAAAAAAAAAAATTTTCGATAATCGCACCGGACTTTTTGCCAGTGCTAGTAGACTCAAAACCATCACGAACGCAACTTCCCGGACCGTTCTAAGTCGTTTAGTTCGCGAGGAGAGTGAGTTCAAAGTTTGAAGAGAAATCGCGAGAAATCGCCAAATTTCCGGCCTTCGCCAGCGCCGTAATTTTCGAGTTAGACAATCGCCCTTGTAGTATGTTATAGTACGCGCGGATCGCTTTAAAATGAGCCCTCGCGGACCTCTCTAGCTTGTCCAGTATCGGAGATATCGCACTTTTAAGATTTTGGCGAAAAACGCGAAAGTTGTCAATCACACACCAGACTCAACTTTTCGGCCCAAATCGGCAAAAAAAAAAAATTTTCGATAATCGCACCGGACTTTTTGCCAGTGCTAGTAGACTCAAAACCATCACGAACGCAACTTCCCGGACCGTTCTAAGTCGTTTAGTTCGCGAGGAGAGTGAGTTCAAAGTTTGAAGAGAAATCGCGAGAAATCGCCAAATTTCCGGCCTTCGCCAGCGCCGTAATTTTCGAGTTAGACAATCGCCCTTATAGTATGTTATAGTACGCGCGGAGCGCTTTAAAATGAGCCCTCGCGGACCTCTCTAGCTTGTCCAGTATCGGAGATATCGCACTTTTAAGATTTTGGCGAAAAACGCGAAAGTTGTCAATACCCCCCAGCCTCAACTTTTCGGCCCAAATCGGCAAAAAAAAAAAAAATTTTCGATAATCGCACCGGACTTTTTGCCAGTGCTAGTAGACTCAAAACCATCACGAACGCAACTTCCCGGACCGTTCTAAGTCGTTTAGTTCGCGAGGAGAGTGAGTTCAAAGTTTGAAGAGAAATCGCGAGAAATCGCCAAATTTCCGGCCTTCGCCAGCGCCGTAATTTTCGAGTTAGACAATCGCCCTTGTAGTATGTTATAGTACGCGCGGAGCGCTTTAAAATGAGCCCTCGCGGACCTCTCTAGCTTGTCCAGTATCGGAGATATCGCACTTTTAAGATTTTGGCGAAAAACGCGAAAGTTGTCAATACCCCCCAGCCTCAACTTTTCGGCCCAAATCGGCAAAAAAAAAAAAATTTTCGATAATCGCACCGGACTTTTTGCCAGTGCTAGTAGACTCAAAACCATCACGAACGCAACTTCCCGGACCGTTCTAAGTCGTTTAGTTCGCGAGGAGAGTGAGTTCAAAGTTTGAAGAGAAATCGCGAGAAATCGCCAAATTTCCGGCCTTCGCCAGCGCCGTAATTTTCGAGTTAGACAATCGCCCTTGTAGTATGTTATAGTACGCGCGTATCGCTTTTAAATGAGCCCTCGCGGACCTCTCTAGCTTGTCCAGTATCGGAGATATCGCACTTTTAAGATTTTGGCGAAAAACGCGAAAGTTGTCAATACCCCCCCAGCCTCACCTTTTCGGCCCAAATCGGCAAAAAAAAAAAATTTTCGATAATCGCACCGGACTTTTTGCCAGTGCTAGTAGACTCAAAACCATCACGAACGCAACTTCCCGGACCGTTCTAAGTCGTTTAGTTCGCGAGGAGAGTGAGTTCAAAGTTTGAAGAGAAATCGCGAGAAATCGCCAAATTTCCGGCCTTCGCCAGCGCCGTAATTTTCGAGTTAGACAATCGCCCTTATAGTATGTTATAGTACGCGCGGAGCGCTTTAAAATGAGCCCTCGCGGACCTCTCTAGCTTGTCCAGTATCGGAGATATCGCACTTTTAAGATTTTGGCGAAAAACGCGAAAGTTGTCAATACCCCCCAGCCTCAACTTTTCGGCCCAAATCGGCAAAAAAAAAAAAATTTTCGATAATCGCACCGGACTTTTTGCCAGTGCTAGTAGACTCAAAACCATCACGAACGCAACTTCCCGGACCGTTCTAAGTCGTTTAGTTCGCGAGGAGAGTGAGTTCAAAGTTTGAAGAGAAATCGCGAGAAATCGCCAAATTTCCGGCCTTCGCCAGCGCCGTAATTTTCGAGTTAGACAATCGCCCTTATAGTATGTTATAGTACGCGCGGAGCGCTTTAAAATGAGCCCTCGCGGACCTCTCTAGCTTGTCCAGTATCGGAGATATCGCACTTTTAAGATTTTGGCGAAAAACGCGAAAGTTGTCAATACCCCCCCCCCCTCAACTTTTCGGCCCAAATCGGCAAAAAAAAAAAAATTTTCGATAATCGCACCGGACTTTTTGCCAGTGCTAGTAGACTAAAAACCATCACGAACGCAACTTCCCGGACCGTTCTAAGTCTTTATGTTATCGAGGAAAGAGAGAACAAAGTTAGAAGAGAAATCGCGAGAAATCGCAAAAATTCCGGCCTTCGCCAGCGCCGTAATTTTCGAGTTAGACAATCGCCCTTTGTTATAGAAAAACGCGACCTCTCTAGCTTGTCAAGTATCGGAGATATCGCACTTTTAAGATTTTGGCGAAAAACGCGAAAGTTGTCAACTTTTCGGCCCAAATTTTCGGCCCAAATCGGCAAAAAAAAAATTTTCGATAATCGCACCGGACTTTTTGCCAGTGCTAGTAGACTCAAAACCATCACGAACGCAACTTCCCGGACCGTTCTAAGTCGTTTAGTTCGCGAGGAGCGTGAGTTCAAAGTTTGAAGAGAAATCGCGAGAAATCGCCAAATTTCCGGCCTTCGCCAGCGCCGTAATTTTCGAGTTAGACAATCGCCCTTATAGTATGTTATAGTACGCGCGGAGCGCTTTAAAATGAGCCCTCGCGGACCTCTCTAGCTTGTCCAGTATCGGAGATATCGCACTTTTAAGATTTTGGCGAAAAACGCGAAAGTTGTCAATACCCCCCAGCCTCAACTTTTCGGCCCAAATCGGCAAAAAAAAAAAAAATTTTCGATAATCGCACCGGACTTTTTGCCAGTGCTAGTAGACTCAAAACCATCACGAACGCAACTTCCCGGACCGTTCTAAGTCGTTTAGTTCGCGAGGAGAGTGAGTTCAAAGTTTGAAGAGAAATCGCGAGAAATCGCCAAATTTCCGGCCTTCGCCAGCGCCGTAATTTTCGAGTTAGACAATCGCCCTTATAGTATGTTATAGTACGCGCGGAGCGCTTTAAAATGAGCCCTCGCGGACCTCTCTAGCTTGTCCAGTATCGGAGATATCGCACTTTTAAGATTTTGGCGAAAAACGCGAAAGTTGTCAATACCCCCCAGCCTCAACTTTTCGGCCCAAATCGGCAAAAAAAAAAAATTTTCGATAATCGCACCGGACTTTTTGCCAGTGCTAGTAGACTCAAAACCATCACGAACGCAACTTCCCGGACCGTTCTAAGTCGTTTAGTTCGCGAGGAGAGTGAGTTCAAAGTTTGAAGAGAAATCGCGAGAAATCGCCAAATTTCCGGCCTTCGCCAGCGCCGTAATTTTCGAGTTAGACAATCGCCCTTATAGTATGTTATAGTACGCGCGGAGCGCTTTAAAATGAGCCCTCGCGGACCTCTCTAGCTTGTCCAGTATCGGAGATATCGCACTTTTAAGATTTTGGCGAAAAACGCGAAAGTTGTCAATACCCCCCCAGCCTCAACTTTTCGGCCCAAATCGGCAAAAAAAAAAAAATTTTCGATAATCGCACCGGACTTTTTGCCAGTGCTAGTAGACTCAAAACCATCACGAACGCACCTTCCCGGACCGTTCTAAGTCGTTTAGTTCGCGAGGAAGTGAGTTCAAAGTTTGAAGAGAAATCGCGAGAAATCGCCAAATTTCCGGCCTTCGCCAGCGCCGTAATTTTCGAGTTAGACAATCGCCCTTATAGTATGTTATAGTACGCGCGGAGCGCTTTAAAATGAGCCCTCGCGGACCTCTCTAGCTTGTCCAGTATCGGAGATATCGCACTTTTAAGATTTTGGCGAAAAACGCGAAAGTTGTCAATACCCCCCAGCCTCAACTTTTCGGCCCAAATCGGCAAAAAAAAAAAAAAATTTTCGATAATCGCACCGGACTTTTTGCCAGTGCTAGTAGACTCAAAACCATCACGAACGCAACTTCCCGGACCGTTCTAAGTCGTTTAGTTCGCGAGGAGCGTGAGTTCAAAGTTTGAAGAGAAATCGCGAGAAATCGCCAAATTTCCGGCCTTCGCCAGCGCCGTAATTTTCGAGTTAGACAATCGCCCTTGTAGTATGTTATAGTACGCGCGGAAGCGCTTTAAAATGAGCCCTCGCGGACCTCTCTAGCTTGTCCAGTATCGGAGATATCGCACTTTTAAGATTTTGGCGAAAAACGCGAAAGTTGTCAATACCCCCCCAGCCTCAACTTTTCGGCCCAAATCGGCAAAAAAAAAAAATTTTCGATAATCGCACCGGACTTTTTGCCAGTGCTAGTAGACTCAAAACCATCACGAACGCAACTTCCCGGACCGTTCTAAGTCGTTTAGTTCGCGAGGAGAGTGAGTTCAAAGTTTGAAGAGAAATCGCGAGAAATCGCCAAATTTCCGGCCTTCGCCAGCGCCGTAATTTTCGAGTTAGACAATCGCCCTTATAGTATGTTATAGTACGCGCGGAGCGCTTTAAAATGAGCCCTCGCGGACCTCTCTAGCTTGTCCAGTATCGGAGATATCGCACTTTTAAGATTTTGGCGAAAAACGCGAAAGTTGTCAATACCCCCCCAGCCTCAACTTTTCGGCCCAAATCGGCAAAAAAAAAAAAATTTTCGATAATCGCACCGGACTTTTTGCCAGTGCTAGTAGACTCAAAACCATCACGAACGCAACTTCCCGGACCGTTCTAAGTCGTTTAGTTCGCGAGGAGAGTGAGTTCAAAGTTTGAAGAGAAATCGCGAGAAATCGCCAAATTTCCGGCCTTCGCCAGCGCCGTAATTTTCGAGTTAGACAATCGCCCTTGTAGTATGTTATAGTACGCGCGGAAGCGCTTTAAAATGAGCCCTCGCGGACCTCTCTAGCTTGTCCAGTATCGGAGATATCGCACTTTTAAGATTTTGGCGAAAAACGCGAAAGTTGTCAATACCCCCCAGCCTCAACTTTTCGGCCCAAATCGGCAAAAAAAAAAAAAAAATTTTCGATAATCGCACCGGACTTTTTGCCAGTGCTAGTAGACTCAAAACCATCACGAACGCAACTTCCCGGACCGTTCTAAGTCGTTTAGTTCGCGAGGAGAGTGAGTTCAAAGTTTGAAGAGAAATCGCGAGAAATCGCCAAATTTCCGGCCTTCGCCAGCGCCGTAATTTTCGAGTTAGACAATCGCCCTTGTAGTATGTTATAGTACGCGCGGAAGCGCTTTAAAATGAGCCCTCGCGGACCTCTCTAGCTTGTCCAGTATCGGAGATATCGCACTTTTAAGATTTTGGCGAAAAACGCGAAAGTTGTCAATACCCCCCCAGCCTCAACTTTTCGGCCCAAATCGGCAAAAAAAAAAAATTTTCGATAATCGCACCGGACTTTTTGCCAGTGCTAGTAGACTCAAAACCATCACGAACGCAACTTCCCGGACCGTTCTAAGTCGTTTAGTTCGCGAGGAGAGTGAGTTCAAAGTTTGAAGAGAAATCGCGAGAAATCGCCAAATTTCCGGCCTTCGCCAGCGCCGTAATTTTCGAGTTAGACAATCGCCCTTATAGTATGTTATAGTACGCGCGGAGCGCTTTAAAATGAGCCCTCGCGGACCTCTCTAGCTTGTCCAGTATCGGAGATATCGCACTTTTAAGATTTTGGCGAAAAACGCGAAAGTTGTCAATACCCCCAGCCTCAACTTTTCGGCCCAAATCGGCAAAAAAAAAAAAATTTTCGATAATCGCACCGGACTTTTTGCCAGTGCTAGTAGACTCAAAACCATCACGAACGCAACTTCCCGGACCGTTCTAAGTCGTTTAGTTCGCGAGGAGAGTGAGTTCAAAGTTTGAAGAGAAATCGCGAGAAATCGCCAAATTTCCGGCCTTCGCCAGCGCCGTAATTTTCGAGTTAGACAATCGCCCTTATAGTATGTTATAGTACGCGCGGAGCGCTTTAAAATGAGCCCTCGCGGACCTCTCTAGCTTGTCCAGTATCGGAGATATCGCACTTTTAAGATTTTGGCGAAAAACGCGAAAGTTGTCAATACCCCCCAGCCTCAACTTTTCGGCCCAAATCGGCAAAAAAAAAAAAAATTTTCGATAATCGCACCGGACTTTTTGCCAGTGCTAGTAGACTCAAAACCATCACGAACGCAACTTCCCGGACCGTTCTAAGTCGTTTAGTTCGCGAGGAGAGTGAGTTCAAAGTTTGAAGAGAAATCGCGAGAAATCGCCAAATTTCCGGCCTTCGCCAGCGCCGTAATTTTCGAGTTAGACAATCGCCCTTATAGTATGTTATAGTACGCGCGGAGGGCTTTTATATGAGCCCTCGCGGACCTCTCTAGCTTTTATTTTATCGGAGATATCGCACTTTTAAGATTTTGGCGAAAAACGCGAAAGTTGTCAATACCCCCCAGCCTCAACTTTTCGGCCCAAATCGGCAAAAAAAAAAAAATTTTCGATAATCGCACCGGACTTTTTGCCAGTGCTAGTAGACTCAAAACCATCACGAACGCAACTTCCCGGACCGTTCTAAGTCGTTTAGTTCGCGAGGAGAGTGAGTTCAAAGTTTGAAGAGAAATCGCGAGAAATCGCCAAATTTCCGGCCTTCGCCAGCGCCGTAATTTTCGAGTTAGACAATCGCCCTTGTAGTATGTTATAGTACGCCGGAAGCGCTTTAAAATGAGCCCTCGCGGACCTCTCTAGCTTGTCCAGTATCGGAGATATCGCACTTTTAAGATTTTGGCGAAAAACGCGAAAGTTGTCAATACCCCCCCAGCCTCAACTTTTCGGCCCAAATCGGCAAAAAAAAAAAAATTTTAGATAATCGCACCGGATTTTTTGCAAGTGCTAGTAGACTCAAAACCATCACGAACGCAACTTCCCGGACCGTTCTAAGTCGTTTAGTTCGCGAGGAGAGTGAGTTCAAAGTTTGAAGAGAAATCGCGAGAAATCGCCAAATTTCCGGCCTTCGCCAGCGCCGTAATTTTCGAGTTAGACAATCGCCCTTATAGTATGTTATAGTACGCGCGGAGCGCTTTAAAATGAGCCCTCGCGGACCTCTCTAGCTTGTCCAGTATCGGAGATATCGCACTTTTAAGATTTTGGCGAAAAACGCGAAAGTAGTCAATACCCCCCCACGACCAACTTTTCGGCCCAAATCGGCAAAAAAAAAAATTTTCGATAATCGCACCGGACTTTTTGCCAGTGCTAGTAGACTCAAAACCATCACGAACGCAACTTCCCGGACCGTTCTAAGTCGTTTAGTTCGCGAGGAGAGTGAGTTCAAAGTTTGAAGAGAAATCGCGAGAAATCGCCAAATTTCCGGCCTTCGCCAGCGCCGTAATTTTCGAGTTAGACAATCGCCCTTATAGTATGTTATAGTACGCGCGGAGCGCTTTAAAATGAGCCCTCGCGGACCTCTCTAGCTTGTCCAGTATCGGAGATATCGCACTTTTAAGATTTTGGCGAAAAACGCGAAAGTTGTCAATACCCCCCAGCCTCAACTTTTCGGCCCAAATCGGCAAAAAAAAAAAAATTTTCGATAATCGCACCGGACTTTTTGCCAGTGCTAGTAGACTCAAAACCATCACGAACGCAACTTCCCGGACCGTTCTAAGTCGTTTAGTTCGCGAGGAGAGTGAGTTCAAAGTTTGAAGAGAAATCGCGAGAAATCGCCAAATTTCCGGCCTTCGCCAGCGCCGTAATTTTCGAGTTAGACAATCGCCCTTATAGTATGTTATAGTACGCGCGGAGCGCTTTAAAATGAGCCCTCGCGGACCTCTCTAGCTTGTCCAGTATCGGAGATATCGCACTTTTAAGATTTTGTCGAAAACCGCTATAGTTGACAAGGCCCCCAGCATCAACTTTTCGGCCCATATCGGCAAAAAAAAAAAAATTTTCGATAATCGCACCGGACTTTTTGCCAGTGCTAGTAGACTCAAAACCATCACGAACGCAACTTCCCGGACCGTTCTAAGTCGTTTAGTTCGCGAGGAGAGTGAGTTCAAAGTTTAAAGAGAAATCGCGAGAAATCGCCAAATTTCCGGCCTTCGCCAGCGCCGTAATTTTCGAGTTAGACAATCGCCCTTGTAGTATGTTATAGTACACCGGAAGCGCTTTAAAATGAGCCCTCGCGGACCTCTCTAGCTTGTCCAGTATCGGAGATATCGCACTTTTAAGATTTTGGCGAAAAACGCGAAAGTTGTCAATACCCCCCAGCCTCAACTTTTCGGCCCAAATCGGCAAAAAAAAAAAAAAAATTTTCGATAATCGCACCGGACTTTTTGCCAGTGCTAGTAGACTCAAAACCATCACGAACGCAACTTCCCGGACCGTTCTAAGTCTTTTAGTTCGCGAGGAGAGTGAGTTCAAAGTTTGAAGAGAAATCGCGAGAAATCGCCAAATTTCCGGCCTTCGCCAGCGCCGTAATTTTCGAGTTAGACAATCGCCCTTATAGTATGTTATAGTACACCGGAAGCGCTTTAAAATGAGCCCTCGCGGACCTCTCTAGCTTGTCCAGTATCGGAGATATCGCACTTTTAAGATTTTGGCGAAAAACGCGAAAGTTGTCAATACCCCCCAGCCTCAACTTTTCGGCCCAAATCGGCAAAAAAAAAAAATTTTCGATAATCGCACCGGACTTTTTGCCAGTGCTAGTAGACTCAAAACCATCACGAACGCAACTTCCCGGACCGTTCTAAGTCGTTTAGTTCGCGAGGAGAGTGAGTTCAAAGTTTGAAGAGAAATCGCGAGAAATCGCCAAATTTCCGGCCTTCGCCAGCGCCGTAATTTTCGAGTTAGACAATCGCCCTTGTAGTATGTTATAGTACACCGGAAGCGCTTTAAAATGAGCCCTCGCGGACCTCTCTAGCTTGTCCAGTATCGGAGATATCGCACTTTTAAGATTTTGGCGAAAAACGCGAAAGTTGTCAATACCCCCCAGCCTCAACTTTTCGGCCCAAATCGGCAAAAAAAAAAAATTTTCGATAATCGCACCGGACTTTTTGCCAGTGCTAGTAGACTCAAAACCATCACGAACGCAACTTCCCGGACCGTTCTAAGTCGTTTAGTTCGCGAGGAGAGTGAGTTCAAAGTTTAAAGAGAAATCGCGAGAAATCGCCAAATTTCCGGCCTTCGCCAGCGCCGTAATTTTCGAGTTAGACAATCGCCCTTGTAGTATGTTAAAGTACACCGGAAGCGCTTTAAAATGAGCCCTCGCGGACCTCTCTAGCTTGTCCAGTATCGGAGATATCGCACTTTTAAGATTTTGGCGAAAAACGCGAAAGTTGTCAATACCCCCCCAGCCACAACTTTTCGGCCCAAATCGGCAAAAAAAAAAAAATTTTCGATAATCGCACCGGACTTTTTGCCAGTGCTAGTAGACTCAAAACCATCACGAACGCAACTTCCCGGACCGTTCTAAGTCGTTTAGTTCGCGAGGAGAGTGAGTTCAAAGTTTGAAGAGAAATCGCGAGAAATCGCCAAATTTCCGGCCTTCGCCAGCGCCGTAATTTTCGAGTTAGACAATCGCCCTTGTAGTATGTTATAGTACACCGGAAGCGCTTTAAAATGAGCCCTCGCGGACCTCTCTAGCTTGTCCAGTATCGGAGATATCGCACTTTTAAGATTTTGGCGAAAAACGCGAAAGTTGTCAATACCCTCCCCAGCCTCAACTTTTCGGCCCAAATCGGCAAAAAAAAAAAATTTTCGATAATCGCACCGGACTTTTTGCCAGTGCTAGTAGACTCAAAACCATCACGAACGCAACTTCCCGGACCGTTCTAAGTACATAAGTTCGCGAGGAGAGTGAGTTCAAAGTTTAAAGAGAAATCGCGAGAAATCGCCAAATTTCCGGCCTTCGCCAGCGCCGTAATTTTCGAGTTAGACAATCGCCCTTATAGTATGTTATAGTACAACGGAAGCGCTTTAAAATGAGCCCTCGCGGACCTCTCTAGCTTGTCCAGTATCGGAGATATCGCACTTTTAAGATTTTGGCGAAAAACGCGAAAGTTGTCAATACCCCCCCAGCCTCAACTTTTCGGCCCAAATCGGCAAAAAAAAAAAATTTTCGATAATCGCACCGGACTTTTTGCCAGTGCTAGTAGACTCAAAACCATCACGAACGCAACTTCCCGGACCGTTCTAAGTCGTTTAGTTCGCGAGGAAAGTGAGTTCAAAGTTTGAAGAGAAATCGCGAAAAATCGCCAAATTTCCGGCCTTCGCCAGCGCCGTAATTTTCGAGTTAGACAATCGCCCTTATAGTATGTTATAGTACACCGGAAGCGCTTTAAAATGAGCCCTCGCGGACCTCTCTAGCTTGTCCAGTATCGGAGATATCGCACTTTTAAGATTTTGGCGAAAAACGCGAAAGTTGTCAATACCCCCCCACCTTCAACTTTTCGGCCCAAGTCGTCAAAAAAAAATTTTCGATAATCGCACCGGTCTTTTTGCCAGTGCTAGTAGACACAAAACCATCACGAACGCAACTTCCCGGACCGTTCTAAGTCGTTTAGTTCGCGAGGAAAGTGAGTTCAAAGTTTGAAGAGAAATCGCGAAAAATCGCCAAATTTCCGGCCTTCGCCAGCGCCGTAATTTTCGAGTTAGACAATCGCCCTTATAGTATGTTATAGTACGCGCGCGTTTCGCTTTAAACTGAGAGCTCGCGGACCTCTCTAGCTTGTCCAGTATCGGAGATATCGCACTTTTAAGATTTTGGCGAAAAACGCGAAAGTTGTCAATACCCCCCAGCCTCAACTTTTCGGCCCAAATCGGCAAAAAAAAAAAAATTTTCGATAATCGCACCGGACTTTTTGCCAGTGCTAGTAGACTCAAAACCATCACGAACGCAACTTCCCGGACCGTTCTAAGTACATAAGTTCGCGAGGAGAGTGAGTTCAAAGTTTAAAGAGAAATCGCGAGAAATCGCCAAATTTCCGGCCTTCGCCAGCGCCGTAATTTTCGAGTTAGACAATCGCCCTTATAGTATGTTATAGTACGCGCGGAAGCGCTTTAAAATGAGCCCTCGCGGACCTCTCTAGCTTGTCCAGTATCGGAGATATCGCACTTTTAAGATTTTGGCGAAAAACGCGAAAGTTGTCAATACACCCCCAGCCTCAACTTTTCGGCCCAAATCGGCAAAAAAAAAAAAAATTTTCGATAATCGCACCGGACTTTTTGCCAGTGCTAGTAGACTCAAAACCATCACGAACGCAACTTCCCGGACCGTTCTAAGTCGTTTAGTTCGCGAGGAGAGTGAGTTCAAAGTTTGAAGAGAAATCGCGAGAAATCGCCAAATTTCCGGCCTTCGCCAGCGCCGTAATTTTCGAGTTAGACAATCGCCCTTGTAGTATGTTATAGTACACCGGAAGCGCTTTAAAATGAGCCCTCGCGGACCTCTCTAGCTTGTCCAGTATCGGAGATATCGCACTTTTAAGATTTTGGCGAAAAACGCGAAAGTTGTCAATACCCCCCAGCCTCAACTTTTCGGCCCAAATCGGCAAAAAAAAAAAAAATTTTCGATAATCGCACCGGACTTTTTGCCAGTGCTAGTAGACTCAAAACCATCACGAACGCAACTTCCCGGACCGTTCTAAGTCGTTTAGTTCGCGAGGAGAGTGAGTTCAAAGTTTAAAGAGAAATCGCGAGAAATCGCCAAATTTCCGGCCTTCGCCAGCGCCGTAATTTTCGAGTTAGACAATCGCCCTTGTAGTATGTTATAGTACACCGGAAGCGCTTTAAAATGAGCCCTCGCGGACCTCTCTAGCTTGTCCAGTATCGGAGATATCGCACTTTTAAGATTTTGGCGAAAAACGCGAAAGTTGTCAATACCCCCCAGCCTCAACTTTTCGGCCCAAATCGGCAAAAAAAAAAATTTTCGATAATCGCACCGGACTTTTTGCCAGTGCTAGTAGACTCAAAACCATCACGAACGCAACTTCCCGGACCGTTCTAAGTCGTTTAGTTCGCGAGGAGCGTGAGTTCAAAGTTTGAAGAGAAATCGCGAGAAATCGCCAAATTTCCGGCCTTCGCCAGCGCCGTAATTTTCGAGTTAGACAATCGCCCTTATAGTATGTTATAGTACGCGCGGAGCGCTTTAAAATGAGCCCTCGCGGACCTCTCTAGCTTGTCCAGTATCGGAGATATCGCACTTTTAAGATTTTGGCGAAAAACGCGAAAGTTGTCAATACCCCCCCAGCCTCAACTTTTCGGCCCAAATCGGCAAAAAAAAAAAAATTTTCGATAATCGCACCGGACTTTTTGCCAGTGCTAGTAGACTCAAAACCATCACGAACGCAACTTCCCGGACCGTTCTAAGTCGTTTAGTTCGCGAGGAGAGTGAGTTCAAAGTTTGAAGAGAAATCGCGAGAAATCGCCAAATTTCCGGCCTTCGCCAGCGCCGTAATTTTCGAGTTAGACAATCGCCCTTATAGTATGTTATAGTACGCGCGGAGCGCTTTAAAATGAGCCCTCGCGGACCTCTCTAGCTTGTCCAGTATCGGAGATATCGCACTTTTAAGATTTTGGCGAAAAACGCGAAAGTTGTCAATACCCCCCCCGCCTCAACTTTTCGGCCCAAATCGGCAAAAAAAAAAAATTTTCGATAATCGCACCGGACTTTTTGCCAGTGCTAGTAGACTCAAAACCATCACGAACGCAACTTCCCGGACCGTTCTAAGTCGTTTAGTTCGCGAGGAGAGTGAGTTCAAAGTTTGAAGAGAAATCGCGAGAAATCGCCAAATTTCCGGCCTTCGCCAGCGCCGTAATTTTCGAGTTAGACAATCGCCCTTGTAGTATGTTATAGTACACCGGAAGCGCTTTAAAATGAGCCCTCGCGGACCTCTCTAGCTTGTCCAGTATCGGAGATATCGCACTTTTAAGATTTTGGCGAAAAACGCGAAAGTTGTCAATACCCCCCAGCCTCAACTTTTCGGCCCAAATCGGCAAAAAAAAAAAAATTTTCGATAATCGCACCGGACTTTTTGCCAGTGCTAGTAGACTCAAAACCATCACGAACGCAACTTCCCGGACCGTTCTAAGTCGTTTAGTTCGCGAGGAGAGTGAGTTCAAAGTTTGAAGAGAAATCGCGAGAAATCGCCAAATTTCCGGCCTTCGCCAGCGCCGTAATTTTCGAGTTAGACAATCGCCCTTATAGTATGTTATAGTACAACGGAAGCGCTTTAAAATGAGCCCTCGCGGACCTCTCTAGCTTGTCTAGTATCGGAGATATCGCACTTTTAAGATTTTGGCGAAAAACGCGAAAGTTGTCAATACCCCCCCCTGTCCAACTTTTCGGCCCAAATCGGCAAAAAAAAAAAATTTTCGATAATCGCACCGGACTTTTTGCCAGTGCTAGTAGACTCAAAACCATCACGAACGCAACTTCCCGGACCGTTCTAATTAGTTTAGTTCGCGAGGAGAGTGAGTTCAAAGTTTAAAGAGAAATCGCGAGAAATCGCCAAATTTCCGGCCTTCGCCAGCGCCGTAATTTTCGAGTTAGACAATCGCCCTTATAGTATGTTATAGTACGCGCGGAAGCGCTTTAAAATGAGCCCTCGCGGACCTCTCTAGCTTGTCCAGTATCGGAGATATCGCACTTTTAAGATTTTGGCGAAAAACGCGAAAGTTGTCAATACCCCCCCCGCCTCAACTTTTCGGCCCAAATCGGCAAAAAAAAAAAATTTTCGATAATCGCACCGGACTTTTTGCCAGTGCTAGTAGACTCAAAACCATCACGAACGCAACTTCCCGGACCGTTCTAAGTCGTTTAGTTCGCGAGGAGAGTGAGTTCAAAGTTTGAAGAGAAATCGCGAGAAATCGCCAAATTTCCGGCCTTCGCCAGCGCCGTAATTTTCGAGTTAGACAATCGCCCTTATAGTATGTTATAGTACGCCGGAAGCGCTTTAAAATGAGCCCTCGCGGACCTCTCTAGCTTGTCCAGTATCGGAGATATCGCACTTTTAAGATTTTGGCGAAAAACGCGAAAGTTGTCAATACCCCACCAGCCTCAACTTTTCGGCCCAAATCGGCAAAAAAAAAAAAAATTTTCGATAATCGCACCGGACTTTTTGCCAGTGCTAGTAGACTCAAAACCATCACGAACGCAACTTCCCGGACCGTTCTAAGTCGTTTAGTTCGCGAGGAGAGTGAGTTCAAAGTTTGAAGAGAGAAATCGCGAGAAATCGCCAAATTTCCGGCCTTCGCCAGCGCCGTAATTTTCGAGTTAGACAATCGCCCTTATAGTATGTTATAGTACAACGGAAGCGATTTAAAATGAGCCCTCGCGGACCTCTCTAGCTTGTCTAGTATCGGAGATATAGCAATTTTAAGATTTTGGCGAAAAACGCGAAAGTTGTCAATACCCCCCCAGCCTCAACTTTTCGGCCCAAATCGGCAAAAAAAAAAAATTTTCGATAATCGCACCGGACTTTTTGCCAGTGCTAGTAGACTCAAAACCATCACGAACGCAACTTCCCGGACCGTTCTAAGTCGTTTAGTTCGCGAGGAGAGTGAGTTCAAAGTTTGAAGAGAAATCGCGAGAAATCGCCAAATTTCCGGCCTTCGCCAGCGCCGTAATTTTCGAGTTAGACAATCGCCCTTATAGTATGTTATAGTACGCGCGGAAGCGCTTTAAAATGAGCCCTCGCGGACCTCTCTAGCTTGTCCAGTATCGGAGATATCGCACTTTTAAGATTTTGGCGAAAAACGCGAAAGTTGTCAATACCCCCCAGCCTCAACTTTTCGGCCCAAATCGGCAAAAAAAAAAATTTTCGATAATCGCACCGGACTTTTTGCCAGTGCTAGTAGACTCAAAACCATCACGAACGCAACTTCCCGGACCGTTCTAAGTCGTTTAGTTCGCGAGGAGAGTGAGTTCAAAGTTTGAAGAGAAATCGCGAGAAATCGCCAAATTTCCGGCCTTCGCCAGCGCCGTAATTTTCGAGTTAGACAATCGCCCTTATAGTATGTTATAGTACGCGCGGAGCGCTTTAAAATGAGCCCTCGCGGACCTCTCTAGCTTGTCCAGTATCGGAGATATCGCACTTTTAAGATTTTGGCGAAAAACGCGAAAGTTGTCAATACCCCCCAGCCTCAACTTTTCGGCCCAAATCGGCAAAAAAAAAAAATTTTCGATAATCGCACCGGACTTTTTGCCAGTGCTAGTAGACTCAAAACCATCACGAACGCAACTTCCCGGACCGTTCTAAGTCGTTTAGTTCGCGAGGAGAGTGAGTTCAAAGTTTGAAGAGAAATCGCGAGAAATCGCCAAATTTCCGGCCTTCGCCAGCGCCGTAATTTTCGAGTTAGACAATCGCCCTTATAGTATGTTATAGTACGCGCGTAGCGCTTTAAAATGAGCCCTCGCGGACCTCTCTAGCTTGTCCAGTATCGGAGATATCGCACTTTTAAGATTTTGGCGAAAAACGCGAAAGTTGTCAATACCCCCCAGCCTCAACTTTTCGGCCCAAATCGGCAAAAAAAAAAAAAAAATTTTCGATAATCGCACCGGACTTTTTGCCAGTGCTAGTAGACTCAAAACCATCACGAACGCAACTTCCCGGACCGTTCTAAGTCGTTTAGTTCGCGAGGAGAGTGAGTTCAAAGTTTGAAGAGAAATCGCGAGAAATCGCCAAATTTCCGGCCTTCGCCAGCGCCGTAATTTTCGAGTTAGACAATCGCCCTTATAGTATGTTATAGTACGCGCGGAGCGCTTTAAAATGAGCCCTCGCGGACCTCTCTAGCTTGTCCAGTATCGGAGATATCGCACTTTTAAGATTTTGGCGAAAAACGCGAAAGTTGTCAATACCCCCCAGCCTCAACTTTTCGGCCCAAATCGGCAAAAAAAAAAAAAATTTTCGATAATCGCACCGGACTTTTTGCCAGTGCTAGTAGACTCAAAACCATCACGAACGCAACTTCCCGGACCGTTCTAAGTCGTTTAGTTCGCGAGGAGAGTGAGTTCAAAGTTTGAAGAGAAATCGCGAGAAATCGCCAAATTTCCGGCCTTCGCCAGCGCCGTAATTTTCGAGTTAGACAATCGCCCTTATAGTATGTTATAGTACGCGCGGAGCGCTTTAAAATGAGCCCTCGCGGACCTCTCTAGCTTGTCCAGTATCGGAGATATCGCACTTTTAAGATTTTGGCGAAAAACGCGAAAGTTGTCAATACCCCCAGCCTCAACTTTTCGGCCCAAATCGGCAAAAAAAAAAAAATTTTCGATAATCGCACCGGACTTTTTGCCAGTGCTAGTAGACTCAAAACCATCACGAACGCAACTTCCCGGACCGTTCTAAGTCGTTTAGTTCGCGAGGAGAGTGAGTTCAAAGTTTGAAGAGAAATCGCGAGAAATCGCCAAATTTCCGGCCTTCGCCAGCGCCGTAATTTTCGAGTTAGACAATCGCCCTTGTAGTATGTTATAGTACACCGGAAGCGCTTTAAAATGAGCCCTCGCGGACCTCTCTAGCTTGTCCAGTATCGGAGATATCGCACTTTTAAGATTTTGGCGAAAAACGCGAAAGTTGTCAATACCCCCCCAGCCTCAACTTTTCGGCCCAAATCGGCAAAAAAAAAAAATTTTCGATAATCGCACCGGACTTTTTGCCAGTGCTAGTAGACTCAAAACCATCACGAACGCAACTTCCCGGACCGTTCTAAGTCGTTTAGTTCGCGAGGAGCGTGAGTTCAAAGTTTGAAGAGAAATCGCGAGAAATCGCCAAATTTCCGGCCTTCGCCAGCGCCGTAATTTTCGAGTTAGACAATCGCCCTTATAGTATGTTATAGTACGCGCGGAGCGCTTTAAAATGAGCCCTCGCGGACCTCTCTAGCTTGTCCAGTATCGGAGATATCGCACTTTTAAGATTATGGCGAAAAACGCGAAAGTTGTCAATACCCCCAGCCTCAACTTTTCGGCCCAAATCGGCAAAAAAAAAAAATTTTCGATAATCGCACCGGACTTTTTGCCAGTGCTAGTAGACTCAAAACCATCACGAACGCAACTTCCCGGACCGTTCTAAGTCGTTTAGTTCGCGAGGAGAGTGAGTTCAAAGTTTGAAGAGAAATCGCGAGAAATCGCCAAATTTCCGGCCTTCGCCAGCGCCGTAATTTTCGAGTTAGACAATCGCCCTTATAGTATGTTATAGTACGCGCGGAGCGCTTTAAAATGAGCCCTCGCGGACCTCTCTAGCTTGTCCAGTATCGGAGATATCGCACTTTTAAGATTTTGGCGAAAAACGCGAAAGTTGTCAATACCCCCCAGCCTCAACTTTTCGGCCCAAATCGGCAAAAAAAAAAAAAATTTTCGATAATCGCACCGGACTTTTTGCCAGTGCTAGTAGACTCAAAACCATCACGAACGCAACTTCCCGGACCGTTCTAAGTCGTTTAGTTCGCGAGGAGAGTGAGTTCAAAGTTTGAAGAGAAATCGCGAGAAATCGCCAAATTTCCGGCCTTCGCCAGCGCCGTAATTTTCGAGTTAGACAATCGCCCTTGTAGTATGTTATAGTACACCGGAAGCGCTTTAAAATGAGCCCTCGCGGACCTCTCTAGCTTGTCCAGTATCGGAGATATCGCACTTTTAAGATTTTGGCGAAAAACGCGAAAGTTGTCAATACCCCCAGCCTCAACTTTTCGGCCCAAATCGGCAAAAAAAAAAAAATTTTCGATAATCGCACCGGACTTTTTGCCAGTGCTAGTAGACTCAAAACCATCACGAACGCAACTTCCCGGACCGTTCTAAGTCGTTTAGTTCGCGAGGAGAGTGAGTTCAAAGTTTGAAGAGAAATCGCGAGAAATCGCCAAATTTCCGGCCTTCGCCAGCGCCGTAATTTTCGAGTTAGACAATCGCCCTTGTAGTATGTTATAGTACGCCGGAAGCGCTTTAAAATGAGCCCTCGCGGACCTCTCTAGCTTGTCCAGTATCGGAGATATCGCACTTTTAAGATTTTGGCGAAAAACGCGAAAGTTGTCAATACCCCCCAGCCTCAACTTTTCGGCCCAAATCGGCAAAAAAAAAAAATTTTCGATAATCGCACCGGACTTTTTGCCAGTGCTAGTAGACTCAAAACCATCACGAACGCAACTTCCCGGACCGTTCTAAGTCGTTTAGTTCGCGAGGAGAGTGAGTTCAAAGTTTGAAGAGAAATCGCGAGAAATCGCCAAATTTCCGGCCTTCGCCAGCGCCGTAATTTTCGAGTTAGACAATCGCCCTTGTAGTATGTTATAGTACACCGGAAGCGCTTTAAAATGAGCCCTCGCGGACCTCTCTAGCTTGTCCAGTATCGGAGATATCGCACTTTTAAGATTTTGGCGAAAAACGCGAAAGTTGTCAATACCCCCCAGCCTCAACTTTTCGGCCCAAATCGGCAAAAAAAAAATTTTCGATAATCGCACCGGACTTTTTGCCAGTGCTAGTAGACTCAAAACCATCACGAACGCAACTTCCCGGACCGTTCTAAGTCGTTTAGTTCGCGAGGAGCGTGAGTTCAAAGTTTGAAGAGAAATCGCGAGAAATCGCCAAATTTCCGGCCTTCGCCAGCGCCGTAATTTTCGAGTTAGACAATCGCCCTTGTAGTATGTTATAGTACGCCGGAAGCGCTTTAAAATGAGCCCTCGCGGACCTCTCTAGCTTGTCCAGTATCGGAGATATCGCACTTTTAAGATTTTGGCGAAAAACGCGAAAGTTGTCAATACCCCCCCAGCCTCAACTTTTCGGCCCAAATCGGCAAAAAAAAAAAAATTTTCGATAATCGCACCGGACTTTTTGCCAGTGCTAGTAGACTCAAAACCATCACGAACGCAACTTCCCGGACCGTTCTAAGTCGTTTAGTTCGCGAGGAGAGTGAGTTCAAAGTTTGAAGAGAAATCGCGAGAAATCGCCAAATTTCCGGCCTTCGCCAGCGCCGTAATTTTCGAGTTAGACAATCGCCCTTATAGTATGTTATAGTACGCGCGGAGCGCTTTAAAATGAGCCCTCGCGGACCTCTCTAGCTTGTCCAGTATCGGAGATATCGCACTTTTAAGATTTTGGCGAAAAACGCGAAAGTTGTCAATACCCCCCAGCCTCAACTTTTCGGCCCAAATCGGCAAAAAAAAAAAATTTTCGATAATCGCACCGGACTTTTTGCCAGTGCTAGTAGACTCAAAACCATCACGAACGCAACTTCCCGGACCGTTCTAACTCGTATAGTTCGCGAGGAGAGTGAGTTCAAAGTTTGAAGAGAAATCGCGAGAAATCGCCAAATTTCCGGCCTTCGCCAGCGCCGTAATTTTCGAGTTAGACAATCGCCCTTGTAGTATGTTATAGTACACCGGAAGCGCTTTAAAATGAGCCCTCGCGGACCTCTCTAGCTTGTCCAGTATCGGAGATATCGCACTTTTAAGATTTTGGCGAAAAACGCGAAAGTTGTCAATACCCCCAGCCTCAACTTTTCGGCCCAAATCGGCAAAAAAAAAAAAATTTTCGATAATCGCACCGGACTTTTTGCCAGTGCTAGTAGACTCAAAACCATCACGAACGCAACTTCCCGGACCGTTCTAAGTCGTTTAGTTCGCGAGGAGAGTGAGTTCAAAGTTTGAAGAGAAATCGCGAGAAATCGCCAAATTTCCGGCCTTCGCCAGCGCCGTAATTTTCGAGTTAGACAATCGCCCTTGTAGTATGTTATAGTACGCCGGAAGCGCTTTAAAATGAGCCCTCGCGGACCTCTCTAGCTTGTCCAGTATCGGAGATATCGCACTTTTAAGATTTTGGCGAAAAACGCGAAAGTTGTCAATACCCCCCCAGCCTCAACTTTTCGGCCCAAATCGGCAAAAAAAAAAAAATTTTCGATAATCGCACCGGACTTTTTGCCAGTGCTAGTAGACTCAAAACCATCACGAACGCAACTTCCCGGACCGTTCTAAGTCGTTTAGTTCGCGAGGAGAGTGAGTTCAAAGTTTGAAGAGAAATCGCGAGAAATCGCCAAATTTCCGGCCTTCGCCAGCGCCGTAATTTTCGAGTTAGACAATCGCCCTTGTAGTATGTTATAGTACACCGGAAGCGCTTTAAAATGAGCCCTCGCGGACCTCTCTAGCTTGTCCAGTATCGGAGATATCGCACTTTTAAGATTTTGGCGAAAAACGCGAAAGTTGTCAATACCCCCCCAGCCTCAACTTTTCGGCCCAAATCGGCAAAAAAAAAAAAAAAAAATTTTCGATAATCGCACCGGACTTTTTGCCAGTGCTAGTAGACTCAAAACCATCACGAACGCAACTTCCCGGACCGTTCTAAGTCGTTTAGTTCGCGAGGAGAGTGAGTTCAAAGTTTGAAGAGAAATCGCGAGAAATCGCCAAATTTCCGGCCTTCGCCAGCGCCGTAATTTTCGAGTTAGACAATCGCCCTTGTAGTATGTTATAGTACGCGCGGAAGCGCTTTAAAATGAGCCCTCGCGGACCTCTCTAGCTTGTCCAGTATCGGAGATATCGCACTTTTAAGATTTTGGCGAAAAACGCGAAAGTTGTCAATACCCCCCAGCCTCAACTTTTCGGCCCAAATCGGCAAAAAAAAAAAAATTTTCGATAATCGCACCGGACTTTTTGCCAGTGCTAGTAGACTCAAAACCATCACGAACGCAACTTCCCGGACCGTTCTAAGTCGTTTAGTTCGCGAGGAGAGTGAGTTCAAAGTTTGAAGAGAAATCGCGAGAAATCGCCAAATTTCCGGCCTTCGCCAGCGCCGTAATTTTCGAGTTAGACAATCGCCCTTATAGTATGTTATAGTACGCGCGGAGCGCTTTAAAATGAGCCCTCGCGGACCTCTCTAGCTTGTCCAGTATCGGAGATATCGCACTTTTAAGATTTTGGCGAAAAACGCGAAAGTCGTCAATAGCCCCCCAGCCTCAACTTTTCGGCCCAAATCGGCAAAAAAAAAAAATTTTCGATAATCGCACCGGACTTTTTGCCAGTGCTAGTAGACTCAAAACCATCACGAACGCAACTTCCCGGACCGTTCTAAGTCGTTTAGTTCGCGAGGAGAGTGAGTTCAAAGTTTGAAGAGAAATCGCGAGAAATCGCCAAATTTCCGGCCTTCGCCAGCGCCGTAATTTTCGAGTTAGACAATCGCCCTTGTAGTATGTTATAGTACGCGCGGAAGCGCTTTAAAATGAGCCCTCGCGGACCTCTCTAGCTTGTCCAGTATCGGAGATATCGCACTTTTAAGATTTTGGCGAAAAACGCGAAAGTTGTCAATACCCCCCAGCCTCAACTTTTCGGCCCAAATCGGCAAAAAAAAAAAATTTTCGATAATCGCACCGGACTTTTTGCCAGTGCTAGTAGACTCAAAACCATCACGAACGCAACTTCCCGGACCGTTCTAAGTCGTTTAGTTCGCGAGGAGAGTGAGTTCAAAGTTTGAAGAGAAATCGCGAGAAATCGCCAAATTTCCGGCCTTCGCCAGCGCCGTAATTTTCGAGTTAGACAATCGCCCTTATAGTATGTTATAGTACGCGCGGAGCGCTTTAAAATGAGCCCTCGCGGACCTCTCTAGCTTGTCCAGTATCGGAGATATCGCACTTTTAAGATTTTGGCGAAAAACGCGAAAGTTGTCAATACCCCCCAGCCTCAACTTTTCGGCCCAAATCGGCAAAAAAAAAAAAAATTTTCGATAATCGCACCGGACTTTTTGCCAGTGCTAGTAGACTCAAAACCATCACGAACGCAACTTCCCGGACCGTTCTAAGTCGTTTAGTTCGCGAGGATATTGAGTTCAAAGTTTGAAGAGAAATCGCGAGAAATCGCCAAATTTCCGGCCTTCGCCAGCGCCGTAATTTTCGAGTTAGACAATCGCCCTTATAGTATGTTATAGTACGCGCGGAGCGCTTTAAAATGAGCCCTCGCGGACCTCTCTAGCTTGTCCAGTATCGGAGATATCGCACTTTTAAGATTTTGGCGAAAAACGCGAAAGTTGTCAATACCCCCCCAGCCTCAACTTTTCGGCCCAAATCGGCAAAAAAAAAAAAAATTTTCGATAATCGCACCGGAATTTTTGCCAGTGCTAGTAGACTCAAAACCATCACGAACGCAACTTCCCGGACCGTTCTAAGTCGTTTAGTTCGCGAGGAGAGTGAGTTCAAAGTTTGAAGAGAAATCGCGAGAAATCGCCAAATTTCCGGCCTTCGCCAGCGCCGTAATTTTCGAGTTAGACAATCGCCCTTATAGTATGTTATAGTACGCGCGGAGCGCTTTAAAATGAGCCCTCGCGGACCTCTCTAGCTTGTCCAGTATCGGAGATATCGCACTTTTAAGATTTTGGCGAAAAACGCGAAAGTTGTCAATACCCCCCAGCCTCAACTTTTCGGCCCAAATCGGCAAAAAAAAAAAAAATTTTCGATAATCGCACCGGACTTTTTGCCAGTGCTAGTAGACTCAAAACCATCACGAACGCAACTTCCCGGACCGTTCTAAGTCGTTTAGTTCGCGAGGAGAGTGAGTTCAAAGTTTGAAGAGAAATCGCGAGAAATCGCCAAATTTCCGGCCTTCGCCAGCGCCGTAATTTTCGAGTTAGACAATCGCCCTTATAGTATGTTATAGTACGCGCGGAGCGCTTTAAAATGAGCCCTCGCGGACCTCTCTAGCTTGTCCAGTATCGGAGATATCGGACTTTTAAGATTTTGGCGAAAAACGCGAAAGTTGTCAATACCCCCAGCCTCAACTTTTCGGCCCAAATCGGCAAAAAAAAAAAAAATTTTCGATAATCGCACCGGACTTTTTGCCAGTGCTAGTAGACTCAAAACCATCACGAACGCAACTTCCCGGACCGTTCTAAGTCGTTTAGTTCGCGAGGAGAGTGAGTTCAAAGTTTGAAGAGAAATCGCGAGAAATCGCCAAATTTCCGGCCTTCGCCAGCGCCGTAATTTTCGAGTTAGACAATCGCCCTTATAGTATGTTATAGTACGCGCGGAGCGCTTTAAAATGAGCCCTCGCGGACCTCTCTAGCTTGTCCAGTATCGGAGATATCGGACTTTTAAGATTTTGGCGAAAAACGCGAAAGTTGTCAATACACCCCCACGTCCAACTTTCCGGCCCAAATCGGCAAAAAAAAAAAAATTTTCGATAATCGCACCGGACTTTTTGCCAGTGCTAGTAGACTCAAAACCATCACGAACGCAACTTCCCGGACCGTTCTAAGTCGTTTAGTTCGCGAGGAGAGTGAGTTCAAAGTTTGAAGAGAAATCGCGAGAAATCGCCAAATTTCCGGCCTTCGCCAGCGCCGTAATTTTCGAGTTAGACAATCGCCCTTATAGTATGTTATAGTACGCGCGGAGCGCTTTAAAATGAGCCCTCGCGGACCTCTCTAGCTTGTCCAGTATCGGAGATATCGCACTTTTAAGATTTTGGCGAAAAACGCGAAAGTTGTCAATACCCCCCCAGCCTCAACTTTTCGGCCCAAATCGGCAAAAAAAAAAAATTTTCGATAATCGCACCGGACTTTTTGCCAGTGCTAGTAGACTCAAAACCATCACGAACGCAACTTCCCGGACCGTTCTAAGTCGTTTAGTTCGCGAGGAGAGTGAGTTCAAAGTTTGAAGAGAAATCGCGAGAAATCGCCAAATTTCCGGCCTTCGCCAGCGCCGTAATTTTCGAGTTAGACAATCGCCCTTATAGTATGTTATAGTACGCGCGGAGCGCTTTAAAATGAGCCCTCGCGGACCTCTCTAGCTTGTCCAGTATCGGAGATATCGGACTTTTAAGATTTTGGCGAAAAACGCGAAAGTTGTCAATACCCCCAGCCTCAACTTTTCGGCCCAAATCGGCAAAAAAAAAAATTTTCGATAATCGCACCGGACTTTTTGCCAGTGCTAGTAGACTCAAAACCATCACGAACGCAACTTCCCGGACCGTTCTAAGTCGTTTAGTTCGCGAGGAGAGTGAGTTCAAAGTTTGAAGAGAAATCGCGAGAAATCGCCAAATTTCCGGCCTTCGCCAGCGCCGTAATTTTCGAGTTAGACAATCGCCCTTATAGTATGTTATAGTACGCGCGGAGCGCTTTAAAATGAGCCCTCGCGGACCTCTCTAGCTTGTCCAGTATCGGAGATATCGGACTTTTAAGATTTTGGCGAAAAACGCGAAAGTTGTCAATACCCCCCCAGCCTCAACTTTTCGGCCCAAATCGGCAAAAAAAAAAAATTTTCGATAATCGCACCGGACTTTTTGCCAGTGCTAGTAGACTCAAAACCATCACGAACGCAACTTCCCGGACCGTTCTAAGTCTTTTAGTTCGCGAGGAGAGTGAGTTCAAAGTTTGAAGAGAAATCGCGAGAAATCGCCAAATTTCCGGCCTTCGCCAGCGCCGTAATTTTCGAGTTAGACAATCGCCCTTATAGTATGTTATAGTACGCGCGGAGCGCTTTAAAATGAGCCCTCGCGGACCTCTCTAGCTTGTCCAGTATCGGAGATATCGGACTTTTAAGATTTTGGCGAAAAACGCGAAAGTTGTCAATACCCCCACAGCCTCAACTTTTCGGCCCAAATCGGCAAAAAAAAAAAATTTTCGATAATCGCACCGGACTTTTTGCCAGTGCTAGTAGACTCAAAACCATCACGAACGCAACTTCCCGGACCGTTCTAAGTCGTTTAGTTCGCGAGGAGAGTGAGTTCAAAGTTTGAAGAGAAATCGCGAGAAATCGCCAAATTTCCGGCCTTCGCCAGCGCCGTAATTTTCGAGTTAGACAATCGCCCTTATAGTATGTTATAGTACGCGCGGAGCGCTTTAAAATGAGCCCTCGCGGACCTCTCTAGCTTGTCCAGTATCGGAGATATCGGACTTTTAAGATTTTGGCGAAAAACGCGTAAGTTGGCAATACCCCCCCAGCCTGAACTTTTCGGCCCAAATCGGCAAAAAAAAAAAATTTTCGATAATCGCACCGGACTTTTTGCCAGTGCTAGTAGACTCAAAACCATCACGAACGCAACTTCCCGGACCGTTCTAAGTCTTTGTAGTTAGAGACGTAAGAGAGTTCAAAGTTTGAAGAGAAATCGCGAGAAATCGCCAAATTTCCGGCCTTCGCCAGCGCCGTAATTTTCGAGTTAGACAATCGCCCTTATAGTATGTTATAGTACGCGCGGAGCGCTTTAAAATGAGCCCTCGCGGACCTCTCTAGCTTGTCCAGTATCGGAGATATCGGACTTTTAAGATTTTGGCGAAAAACGCGAAAGTTGTCAATACCCCCAGCCTCAACTTTTCGGCCCAAATCGGCAAAAAAAAAAAATTTTCGATAATCGCACCGGACTTTTTGCCAGTGATAGTACACTCAAAACCATCACGAACGCAACTTCCCGGACCGTTCTAAGTCGTTTAGTTCGCGAGGAGAGTGAGTTCAAAGTTTGAAGAGAAATCGCGAGAAATCGCCAAATTTCCGGCCTTCGCCAGCGCCGTAATTTTCGAGTTAGACAATCGCCCTTATAGTATGTTATAGTACGCGCGGAGCGCTTTAAAATGAGCCCCCGCGGATCTCTCTAGCTTGTCCAGTATCGGAGATATCGGACTTTTAAGATTTTGGCGAAAAACGCGAAAGTTGTCAATACCCCCCCTCCCTCAACTTTTCGGCCCAAATCGGCAAAAAAAAAAAATTTTCGATAATCGCACCGGACTTTTTGCCAGTGCTAGTAGACTCAAAACCATCACGAACGCAACTTCCCGGACCGTTCTAAGTCGTTTAGTTCGCGAGGAGAGTGAGTTCAAAGTTTGAAGAGAAATCGCGAGAAATCGCCAAATTTCCGGCCTTCGCCAGCGCCGTAATTTTCGAGTTAGACAATCGCCCTTATAGTATGTTATAGTACGCGCGGAGCGCTTTAAAATGAGCCCTCGCGGACCTCTCTAGCTTGTCCAGTATCGGAGATATCGGACTTTTAAGATTTTGGCGAAAAACGCGAAAGTTGTCAATACCCCCCCAGCCTCAACTTTTCGGCCCAAATCGGCAAAAAAAAAAAAAAAATTTTCGATAATCGCACCGGACTTTTTGCCAGTGCTAGTAGACTCAAAACCATCACGAACGCAACTTCCCGGACCGTTCTAAGTCGTTTAGTTCGCGAGGAGAGTGAGTTCAAAGTTTGAAGAGAAATCGCGAGAAATCGCCAAATTTCCGGCCTTCGCCAGCGCCGTAATTTTCGAGTTAGACAATCGCCCTTATAGTATGTTATAGTACGCGCGGAGCGCTTTAAAATGTGAGCCCTCGCGGACCTCTCTAGCTTGTCCAGTATCGGAGATATCGGACTTTTAAGATTTTGGCGAAAAACGCGAAAGTTGTCAATACCCCCCAGCCTCAACTTTTCGGCCCAAATCGGCAAAAAAAAAAAATTTTCGATAATCGCACCGGACTTTTTGCCAGTGCTAGTAGACTCAAAACCATCACGAACGCAACTTCCCGGACCGTTCTAAGTCGTTTAGTTCGCGAGGAGAGTGAGTTCAAAGTTTGAAGAGAAATCGCGAGAAATCGCCAAATTTCCGGCCTTCGCCAGCGCCGTAATTTTCGAGTTAGACAATCGCCCTTATAGTATGTTATAGTACGCGCGGAGCGCTTTAAAATGAGCCCTCGCGGACCTCTCTAGCTTGTCCAGTATCGGAGATATCGGACTTTTAAGATTTTGGCGAAAAACGCGAAAGTTGTCAATACCCCCCAGCCTCAACTTTTCGGCCCAAATCGGCAAAAAAAAAAAATTTTCGATAATCGCACCGGACTTTTTGCCAGTGCTAGTAGACTCAAAACCATCACGAACGCAACTTCCCGGACCGTTCTAAGTCGTTTAGTTCGCGAGGAGAGTGAGTTCAAAGTTTGAAGAGAAATCGCGAGAAATCGCCAAATTTCCGGCCTTCGCCAGCGCCGTAATTTTCGAGTTAGACAATCGCCCTTATAGTATGTTATAGTACGCGCGGAGCGCTTTAAAATGAGCCCTCGCGGACCTCTCTAGCTTGTCCAGTATCGGAGATATCGGACTTTTAAGATTTTGGCGAAAAACGCGAAAGTTGTCAATACCCCCCAGCCTCAACTTTTCGGCCCAAATCGGCAAAAAAAAAAAATTTTCGATAATCGCACCGGACTTTTTGCCAGTGCTAGTAGACTCAAAACCATCACGAACGCAACTTCCCGGACCGTTCTAATTCTTTAGTTCGCGAGGAGAGTGAGTTCAAAGTTTGAAGAGAAATCGCGAGAAATCGCCAAATTTCCGGCCTTCGCCAGCGCCGTAATTTTCGAGTTAGACAATCGCCCTTATAGTATGTTATAGTACGCGCGGAGCGCTTTAAAATGAGCCCTCGCGGACCTCTCTAGCTTGTCCAGTATCGGAGATATCGGACTTTTAAGATTTTGGCGAAAAACGCGAAAGTTGTCAATACCCCCCAGCCTCAACTTTTCGGCCCAAATCGGCAAAAAAAAAAAATTTTCGATAATCGCACCGGACTTTTTGCCAGTGCTAGTAGACTCAAAACCATCACGAACGCAACTTCCCGGACCGTTCTAAGTCGTTTAGTTCGCGAGGAGAGTGAGTTCAAAGTTTGAAGAGAAATCGCGAGAAATCGCCAAATTTCCGGCCTTCGCCAGCGCCGTAATTTTCGAGTTAGACAATCGCCCTTATAGTATGTTATAGTACGCGCGGAGCGCTTTAAAATGAGCCCTCGCGGACCTCTCTAGCTTGTCCAGTATCGGAGATATCGGACTTTTAAGATTTTGGCGAAAAACGCGAAAGTTGTCAATACCCCCCCAGCCTCAACTTTTCGGCCCAAATCGGCAAAAAAAAAAAAATTTTCGATAATCGCACCGGACTTTTTGCCAGTGCTAGTAGACTCAAAACCATCACGAACGCAACTTCCCGGACCGTTCTAAGTCGTTTAGTTCGCGAGGAGAGTGAGTTCAAAGTTTGAAGAGAAATCGCGAGAAATCGCCAAATTTCCGGCCTTCGCCAGCGCCGTAATTTTCGAGTTAGACAATCGCCCTTATACTGGTATAATACTGCCCTTATACATATAATACTAATATACTGGTATATTACGGTGGACGAGCAACTATTTCCAACGAAGGCAATATATGCACAAAAAGTGTATACGGAAAGTATACACTGAGGAAAATCTACATATGTAAAAATTGTGACCGATGAACTAAAAACAATTAAGCGTTTTATTAATCGATAATGCCTATGAATCTATTTTTGTATTACAATTAATGCTATTCAACTTTTTTCGTGAGTTTTTAAAAGTAAATTTAGACTGGAAACACCACTAAGCACTTTTTTCTAAAGACCAGTCATTGTGACTGGTCTTGGTAGAAATAGGTATACTTAAATAGCCGGTAGATCTAGTATTAAGCTTCTCAAAATGTTCGTAAATTGTGGTTCTTGTTATTTTTAGTATCTTTGTTAATTCACGTGTTGTGTAGTGCGGCTTATCCGAGGTCAGTGTCTTGATTTAGTCATCATCATTAGTGGACGGTCTGGGTTAGGTGCCCGTGTGTTCTCAGCCTTTAACGCAGCAATAAACAGCGCTGAACTTCGTGAACCACTAGCACACATCTCTGTCAGACAAAGCACTTTCTCCGTAAACTGCATATATCTGGTTTGTTGCTTGTGTGGCATTTTTATCTTCTCGGTAATGAAAAAGCATCAAGTACATAATATGTACTGTCGTTTTATTCATCTTCTATGACCACAAAACTGATGGAAATCAGTTCATTTTAACTAAGCTTTCTTCTAAAAATTACTGAAATATTGCATTTGAGAAAATGTAAAAAATTATATGTTTGCAATAATTTTGCATAAAAAAAGCATCAACTGCATAACATGTACTGTGGTTTTATTCATCTTCTAAGATCGCAAAACTGATAGAAATCAGTTCATTCTAACCAAGCTTTCTTCTAAAATTTGCTAAAATATTGCATTTGAGAAAATGTAAAAAAGTTATAAGTTTGTAATAATTCTGCACAAAAAAGCATCAAGTGCATAATATGTAGTGCGATTTTATTCATGATCTAAGATCATAAAACTGATAGAAATCAAATCATTCCAAACAAACTTTTTTTTAAAGATTGCTGAAATATTGAATTTGAGAAAATGTAAAAAAGTCATAAGTTTGTAATAATTCTGCACAAAAAAGCATCAAGTGCATAATGCGTAGTGTGATTTTATTCATGATCTAAGATCATAAAACTGATAGAAATCAAATCATTCCAACCAAACTTTTTTTTAAAGATTGCTGAAATATTGCATTTGAGAGAATGCAAAAAAAAGTCATATGTTTGTAATAATTCCGCATAAAAAACATCAAGTACATAATATGTACTGTGGTTTTATTCATCTTCTAAGATCGCAAAACTGATAGAAATCAGTTCATTCTAACCAAGCTTTCTTCTAAAATTTGCTAAAATATTGCATTTGAGAAAATGTAAAAAAGTTATAAGTTTGTAATAATTCTGCACAAAAAAGCATCAAGTGCATAATATGTACTGTACTTTTATTCACCTTCTACGATCACAAAACTGATAAAAATCAGTTCATTGTAACTAAGCTTTTTTCTAAAGATTGTTGAAATATTGCACTTGGGAAAATATAAAAAAGTCATATGTTTGTGATAATTCCGCATAAAAAACATCAACTACATAATATGTACTGTGGTTTTATTCATCTTCTAAGATCGTAAAACTGATAGGAATCAGTTCATTCTAACTAAACTTTCTTTTAAAGATTGCTGAAATATTGCATTCGAGAAATGTAAAAAAATCATATGTTTGTAATAATTCTGCACAAAAAAGCATCAAGTGCATAATATGTAGTGCGATTTTATTCATGATCTAAGATCATAAAACTGATAGAAATCAAATCATTCCAAACAAACTTTTTTTTAAAGATTGCTGAAATATTGAATTTGAGAAAATGTAAAAAAGTCATAAGTTTGTAATAATTCTGCACAAAAAAGCATTAAGTGCATAATATGTAGTATGATTTTATTCATGATCTAAGATCATAAAACTGATAGAAATCAAATCATTGCAAACAAACTTTTTTTAAGGATTGCTGAAATATTGAATTTGAGAAAATGTAAAAAAGTCATATGTTTGTAATGATTCTGCATAAAAAAGCATCAAGTGCATAATATGTACTGTGGTTTTATTCATCTTCTATGACCACAAAACTGATAGAAATCGGTTCATTCTAACTAAACTTTCTTTTAAAGATTGCTGAAATATTGTATTCGAGAAATGTAAAAAAATCATATGTTTGTAATAATTCTGCATAAAAAAGCATCAAGTGCATAATATGTACTGTACTTTTATTCATCTTCTAAGATCTCAAAACTGATAGAAATCAGTTCATTGTAACTAAGCTTTTTTCTAAAGATTGTTGAAATATTGCACTTCGGAAAATATAAAAAAGTCATATGTTTGTGATAATTCCGCATAAAAAACATCAACTACATAATATGTACTGTGGTTTTATTCATCTTCTAAGATCGCACAACTGATAGAAATCAGTTCATTCTAACTAAACTTTCTTCCAAAGATTGCTGAAATATTGCATTTGAGAAAATGTAAAAAGGTCATAAGTTTGTAATAATTCTGCACAAAAAAGCATCAAGTGCATAATGCGTAGTGTGATTTTATTCATGATCTAAGATCATAAAACTGATAGAAATCAAATCATTCCGACCAAACTTTTTTTTAAAGATTGCTGAAATATTGAATTTGAGAAAATATAAAAAAGGCACATGTTTGTAATAATTCTGCATAAAAAAATATCAAGTGCATAATATGTACTGTGGTTTCATTGATCTTCTAAGATCGCAAAACTGAGAGAAATCAGTTCATTCTAACTAAACTTTCTTTTAAAGATTGCTGAAATATTGCATTCGAGAAATGTAAAAAAATCATATGTTTGTAATGATTCTGCATAAAAAAGCATCAAGTGCATAATATGTACTGTGGTTTTATTCATCTTCTAAGATCTCAAAACTGATAGAAATCAGTTCATTGTAACTAAGCTTTTTTCTAAAGATTGTTGAAATATTGCACTTGGGAAAATATAAAAAAGTCATATGTTTGTGATAATTCCGCATAAAAAACATCAACTACATAATATGTACTGTGGTTTTATTCATCTTCTAAGATCGTAAAACTGATAGGAATCAGTTCATTCTAACTAAACTTTCTTTTAAAGATTGCTGAAATATTGTATTCGAGAAATGTAAAAAAATCATATGTTTGTAATAATTCTGCATAAAAAAGCATCAAGTGCATAATATGTACTGTACTTTTATTCATCTTCTAAGATCTCAAAACTGATAGAAATCAGTTCATTGTAACTAAGCTTTTTTCTAAAGATTGTTGAAATATTGCACTTGGGAAAATATAAAAAAATCATATGTTTGTGATAATTCCGCATAAAAAACATCAACTACATAATATGTACTGTGATTTTATTCATCTTCTAAGATCGTAAAACTGATAGGAATCAGTTCATTCTAACTAAACTTTCTTTCAAAGATTGCTGAAATATCGCATTTAAGGAAATGTAAAAAAGTCATATGTTTGTAATAATTCCGCATAAAAAACATCAAGTGCATAATATGTACTGTGGTTTTATTCACCTTCTATGATCACAAAACTAATAGAAATCGGTTCATTCTAACTAAAATTTCTTCTAAAGATTACTGAAACATTGCATTTGAGAAAATGTAAAAAAGTCATATGTTTGCAATAATTCTGTATAAAAAAAGCATCAAGTGCATAATATATACTGTGGTTGTATTCACCTTCTACGATCACAAAACTGATAAAAATCAGTTCATTCTAACCAAACTTTCTTCTAAAGTTTGGTGAAATACTGCATTTGAGAAAATGCAAAAAAGTCATATGTTTATAATAATTCTGCATGAAAAAAGCATCGAGTACATAACATGTACTGTGGTTTTATTCATCTCCTATGACCACAAAACTGATAGAAATCGGTTCATTCTAACTAAACTTTCTTTTAAAGATTGCTGAAATATTGTATTCGAGAAATGTAAAAAAATCATATGTTTGTAATAATTCTGCATAAAAAAGCATCAAGTGCATAATATGTACTGTACTTTTATTCATCTTCTAAGATCTCAAAACTGATAGAAATCAGTTCATTGTAACTAAGATTTTTTCTAAAGATTGTTGAAATATTGCACTTGGGAAAATATAAAAAAGTCATATGTTTGTGATAATTCCGCATAAAAAACATCAACTACATAATATGTACTGTGGTTTTATTCATCTCCTAAGATCGTAAAACTGATAGGAATCAGTTCATTCTAACTAAACTTTCTTTTAAAGATTGCTGAAATATTGCATTCGAGAAATGTAAAAAAATCATATGTTTGTAATAATTCTGCACAAAAAAGCATCAAGTACTTAATATGTACTGTGGTTTTATTCATTTTCTATGATTACAACATTGATAGAAATTGGTTCATTTTAACTAAAATTTCTTCTAAAAATTGCTGAAATATTGCATTTAAGAGAATGCAAAATAGTCATATGTTTGTAATAATTCCGCATAAAAAAACATCAAGTACGTAATATGTACTGTGGTTTTATTCACCTTCTATGATTACAACATTGATAGAAATTGGTTCATTCTAACTAAAATTTCTTGTAAAAATTGCTGAAATATTGCATTTAAGAGAATGCAAAATAGTCATATGTTTGTAATAATTCCGCATAAAAAACATCAAGTGCATAATATGTACTGTGGTTTTATTCACCTTCTATGATCACAAACCTAATAGAAATCGGTTCATTCTAACTAAAATTTCTTTTAAAGATTACTGAAACATTGCATTTGAGAAAATGTAAAAAAGTCATATGTTTGCAATAATTCTGTATAAAAAAAGCATCAAGTGCATAATATAAACTGTGGTTTTATTCACATTCTAAAATCACAAAACTGATAGAAATCAGTTTATTCTAACTAAATTTTCTCCTAAAGATTGCTGAGATATTGCATTTGAGAGAATGCAAAAAAGTCATATGTTTGTAATAATTCCGTATAAAAAAAAAACATCAAGTGCATAATATGTACGGTGGTTTTATTCACCTTCTAAGATCACAAAACTGATAGAAATCAGTTCATTGTAACCAAACTTTTTTTCTCTAAAGATTACTGAAATACTGCATTCGAGAAATGCAAAAAAGTCATATGTTTGTAATAATTCCGCATAAAAAACATCAAGTACATAATATGTACTGTGGTTTTATTTATCTTATATGATCACAAAACTGATAGAAATCGGTTCATTCTAACTAAAATTTCTTCTAAAAATTTCTGAAATATCGCATTTGAGAAAATGTAAAAAAGTCATATGTTTGAAATAAATCTGATACACGAAAGAACACGTCCCAATGCCACCTATCGAAAATCGGTACGAACTGTCTGGACAACCCAATAATATTTAAAACGTGTCCCTGTCTGATTGTTTTCTACTTATATTTGCTTCGGGAGAAATCTTTTCTCAAAATAGTCCTTCATACACTTCGAATGTGAGTTTATGGATGTAGTTTATAATTTCGTTTTTTGCTGATTATTCGACTGTCGCCACACCACTGAATTGTGGAGAGTGACGTTTAATTGGACCTGTTGTTTATGTGTGTCAGTAGACGCATTGTTTTCGATTATAGGTAACTACACATTATTTCAATGAATGAATATCATTGATTGTATAGCTGGACGGCATTATGCGTGACATGTTTCAATTATTTCAACCAATATTAGTTTAGTCTTGTAGTTTGCCCTTGTGTTCTTGGATTACATCTCGAAATATGCAATTGTTTTTAAACATAGCAATAGAAATGTATTAATTTATTGCCATTAGATGCGCGCAGTGGATTATTGTTATTTGGAAACGAAAATTTATTCATTGCGATCGTTGTGCCTTTTAAATTTGTATTGATAAAATGGGCAGTGTATACGATAATGGGAAGGATACTGAAATTGTAAATACTCTCTACGATAATGTACGATTTATTTTGCAATGGGTACTAATGTGTTCGAAATTATTGGAAATTGTAACATTATGTTGAAGGCATTGATCTATAATTAGTCTTTAATCGTTTTTCTTGCATTACGCTTTTTGTTCTTTGTATTATTATGTTTATTAATTGTTATTTGTTATATTTCCCACTGGGTGTTGATATATTTGATTGTTACTGAAAAATCTAACTTTATATTTAAGGTATCTATTATCATATGTTTAGACTACCGGTAAGAAGTATCGTAAGAGATGTAATTCTAATAGGTAACTATATGAATTTCCATTATTACCAATTTTAGTATATAATTGATTGATGTAATAGGTACACAACTTTGCTCCCGCCGTTTTTCCCTTTCGTCCAATGCAAAAAACGGCGGGAGCAAAGTTGTACACCTAATACTTTGCAGTAACTACCTGATACAAAATAATCTTTACACACTCACTATCCTGTATTAAATACTAACACTTGTATTAACCACAGACGTTTTAATAGTCGTTAAATTAATTTCCTTATTAACAGATGGTCACCATTCATGTTTTACCTTAAATCCTTTAATCAAATTTTACTATTAAGATAATTAACAGCATATAACAAAATTTATACTCCAGAATATCTTCTTACAAGATAAGTATTAGCACTTCTGCTATTAAAAAAATATGACACTATAAAAGTTATGATTCATTGCTTATTTCTTCTTAATATGTTCCGTATGTACCAAAAATTGTCTTATATATATGCCACTTCCGAAACTTTAAAGTCGTGAAAGGTAATTTAAAAATTGAAAATATTTCTATAGGTTGCCTATTACCTTCATATTATACTGCTTCATATTAAAATATTACACTTCATATTACACTGCTTCATATTAAAATAGCTTAAAAAGTTACTTAGCACTTCAAGGACTGCTCACGGGTTTTCTCGTGTTTGGTGTCCCAACTGCTACGAACCGCTCAGCAGTTTTCTCGTGTTTTCTACAATTGCTTTGATACATTGTATTTATTTTGTCTATTTAAGTATTTACATCAAAATTCAATGGAAAACGAAGCGAATCACGATACATATGTAAATTTCACATGGTTCCCCGTCACAGAGAAAAATGCTTCGCGCAATATTATACTTAAAAAAAACTACTAGAAACTCTGATAAAATTAACTTTTAAATAAAATTTTATGATAATATCTTTAAATAATTTTTTAAACATTTTTTTTTAAATAATATCTAAAATGCATCCTATTTTACAATTTCTATAAATTTCATACAAATTTATTTTTTAAGTAAAAAAGTTATGATAATTATTAAAATAATTTTTTTAATAATACCTAAAATACTTTCGATTATACCATTTCCGAAAGTTTTACAAAAATTGGTTCATAAATTACAAAGTTATGATTTTTTGTAAAATACAAGTTTCCCAAAAATGTGCGGTTCCAGGCGTATTTCTTACAGATTCCTTAATGGTTCTTGAAGTCGTAATCGTTTCAAAGTCATTTGAAAAAAATATGCTGAACTTCTCTCTCGTGTACTTTTTAAATGTCAAAACATAAACATGACATTCCGGTTAAAAACCCAAGATGACTTTGTAAAATTGAAACCAAGAATGTTTTTACTACAGTAATACTCTACATAAAATATGATGATAAAAGCTCTGTATGTCTGTATCTCTCATAATGTCAAAACATAAATATGACATTCCATTTAAAAACATAAACTAACCTTGTAAAATCTAAAACCAATAATGTTTTTATTATAGTAACATTCTACATAAAATATGATGATAAAAGCTCTGTATGTCTCTGTATCTTTCATAATGTCAAAACATAAACATGACATTCCGTTTAAAAACCCAAGATGACTTTGTAAAATTGAAACCAAGAATGTTTTTACTACAGTAATACTCTACATAAAATATGATGATAAAAACTCTATATGTCTCTGTATCTCTCATAATGTCAAAACATAAATATAACATTTCATTTAAAAACACAAGCTAACTTTGTAAAATTTGTAAAACGTTTTTATTATAGTAACATCCTACATAAAATATAATGATAAAGTTCTGTGACATTTATTGTTTTTAGTAAAACAAATTTATTTTTTAAGTAAAAAAGTTATGATAATTACTAAAATATGTTAAAATTTGTAAATGTGTTAAGACGTATACGCGTTTCTTACGTCGTCATCAAATACCCTCCCACATAACCTCGCCAACCCAATAATTTCAACGTGGCAATGACTTCATAAAATGAAGTTGTTTTCGTAAAGTATTGCTAATTACTGACTAGGTCCCAAGGTTAAATGCCGCAGGCTCAGGCGCAATCGGACAAAACTAAATACACCGATGTACAAATGCATCCCTTCTTCAAGGCTTCCTCAACAAATAGCACCTACTTCGGTAACAATTCCTTAAACCGTTCGCTACTAAGGGTGACTATGATCACCCGCCGTAAAGCACTTGCTGTATACTACCGGTGACTATAGTCACCCGTGAAAACGTCACATTATCTCCAGAATAACCGAGATTATTCTGTTCTCTTGTTTCAATAACTGCCCTTATTGATAATAAGATAGTTAGTAATGGAATCTGTGAAAAACTATCAAGTGTTACTCTTTGTTTGCGGCGAAGAGTTAATTTATATTTCAACTACTCTGTACCGTAACTGTGTATACGCATCAAACTCCACTGTAGAGAAAGGGTTAAGAAACATTGCGGAACAACCCCGCGCATCAGTTTTTATTTCTCTCGTTTAAAATAAATCCGGCCAAGTCCCTGCGAAATAACTACTCACGCACTGTCCTTTGGCACAAAGCTCAAAAACCCAGACAGCCGGCGAATTCTGCACCATCTTTGCGTAGCAATGATTTTATAAAATGAAGTTGATTTTGTTAAGTATTGCTGGTTACTAATGGCCCAGGCTCAGGCACAATTGGACAAAACTAAATATATCAATGTACAATTCATCCTTTCTTTAAGGTTTCCTAAATAGGCAACATCCGTTTCGGACGCAATTCCTTAAGAAACATTGCAAAACAATTCCCTGCATCAATTGTTATTTATATCCTTTAAAATAACTCCGGCCAAGTCCCTGCAAAATAACGACGCACACACTGTCGTCCGGCGCAAAGCTCAAAAACATAAAAGCCGGCAAACTTTTGCACCATCTTTGCTCGATTTGTTACGTTTAAGACGCGTACGCGTTCCACACGTCGTCAACACAATAATTTCAACATAGCAATGACTTCATAAAATGAAGTTATTTTCGTTAAGTATTGCTGGTTACTGATGGCGCAGACTCAGGCATAATTGGACAAAACTAAATATATCAATGTACAAATCCATCCCTTCTTTAAGGCTTCCTAAACAAACAGCACCTGTTTCGGAAGCAATTCCTTAACATCTTATCGACCGCTATTGACTGAAGACGCCACTCACTAACGATCGACTCAGGTGGGTGTGGGTTCGTCGCCAGTATCGGCTCTCTTTTGGATATCGTGCAGGAATGTATGTGTTTGTTTGTAAAGCTCTATGACTCAAAAATACTTACTGTGTCGATTAGTATTATTTGGTTCCAAAGCAGTGTCATTTTATTGTAATTTAAAATTGTCATAATATCATTCGATATATATTTTATCTAATATAACCGCTGATCACTGAAACATTGCAAAACATTCCCGCACATCAGTTCTCAGTTCTCTCCTTTAAAATAAATCCGGCCGACTCCCTGCAAAATAATCACGCACGCACAGTCCTCCGGCACAAAGCTCAAAAACACTGACAGCCGGTGTATGCCTGCACTATCTTTGCATAGCAACGTCTTTATAAAATGAAGTTGATTCCGTTAAGTATTGCTAGTTACGAACAGGGTTTCCAGGCCAAATGGCGTAGGCTCAGGCACAATTGGACAAAACTAAATACACCGATTTACACATTCATCCTTTCTTTACATAAGGGGTTATGCCTACTTGGGTTGGTGAAAAAAATCGACTTTTTTTTATTACATTTTCTTAATGTACATCATTTTAAGAATATTTCCTCAAAAGTATATAAGAATCGGAGCACACGTTCAAAAATTATAAGCGTTTATCTGGAGCGCTACTATGTATGATTAGTAAAGAGCTTGAAACTTTAAGCGCGATTATCTCGAAACTGTGTTTCTTAAAACATACGGTTCCAGTGACCACGATTTCTCAAAAACTACTTCACCGATCGATCTTTAATTTTATATACTTATTTGTCATTGCAATAGGCAGGGCCTGAACGAAGGATTTTTTATTTCGGTAATAAAAAAAAAGTTGCAACATAAAAACGACAATTAGACCACCTCAAAACAGATTTTTTTTGTAAAATTGCTGCCATTCTTGTAAAAATTAAAATTTTTCAAAATCCTTCGTTCAGCCCCTGCCTATTGTAATGACAAATAAGTACATAAAATTAGAGTCCGATCGGTGAAGTAGTTTTTGAGAAATCGTGGTCACCGCAATTGATGAAAATAAACGGAAACTCTAGGAGAAGAGCTATATTTCCTCCACTTTTTAATATTTTCTTTAAAAAAAAAATTATACAAGTACCACTAAATACGTACTTTTTGGTAGTATTTTGCAAATTTTAATTAGTACTCACTAAAATGGCAAAAAAAATGTTGAAAATCATGTCATTTCGCCGATCCCAAGTAGGCATAACCCCTTAAGGGTTCCTAAACGGACAACACCTGTTTCGGAAGCAATTCCTTAAGAACATTACAAAACAACTCCGCGAATCAGTTCTCATTTCTCTCCTTTAAAATAAATACAGCCGACTCTCTGCAAAATAATCACGCACGCACTGTCCTCTGGCACAAAGCTTAAAAACACAAAAGCCGACAAACTCCTTCACTATCTTTCCTCGATTTGTTACATTTAAGACTTATACGCATTTCACACGTTGTCATCGAAGACCCGCCCACATAACAACGCTAACACAATAATTTCAACATAGCAATGACTTCATATATAAAATTGTTTCCGTCAAGTATTGCTGGTTAGTGATGGCGCAGGCTCAGGCGCAATTGGACAAACCTAAGTACACCAATGTACAAATTCATCCCTTCTTCAAGGCTTCTTAAACAACCAACACTTTAAGAAACATTACAAAACAACCCCGCACATCAGTTCTTATTTCTCTCCTTTAAAATAAATCCGGCCAACTCCCTACAATATAATCACGCACG
>JAWWQZ010000324.1:0-119436 GCA_033815515.1 Cryptocheilus praepositus | reverse complement strand
CCTACCCGGGTCGCCTGCAGCCACGGAGCGGGCGGCCCTCCCTGCGGGCGCCGGCGGTGTGATCGGCGACTCGCGGTCGTCCTTGGACTCAGCACTCCGTCGTCCCCGTCGTTCCGGCCAGCCTTCCCTCCGACGGCCGGCCACAGCACAAGGCGGTGGTCGTACGCCGGAACGGGATCGGCTGATCGGCGCGGCGGAGGCGGCGGCGTGCTACGAGGAGCTGGAGGAGGTCGCCCCGGTCGCAATGGTGCATCTAACATCGGCACCAATAACAGCATATTGTACAGGGGCGGTGGTCCGACAAACAGGCCCCCGACAACTCGGGATCAGGTGGAAGAAGCCACGCGGCTTCAACGCCTGTTCCGCACCAACCGGCGGCGTGCAGTCCAGGAGGTGCTGCGCGGTCCGCCCCAGCACTGCAAAGTGCCGGGGGATCGGATCGAGGCGTACTTCCGGGACATGTACGCCCAGCCGGGGACGTGCGGGACGGGTGGCACTCCACCTGCATTTGAGGCTCCAGACAGGGCGAGCAATGACGCCCTGGTTCGGCCTTTCTCGGCGAGCGAGGTAGACCGAAGGCTCCGGCGGACGTCAAAATCCGCGCCAGGTCCCGACGGTCTATCTTACGATGACCTAAGAAAGGGCGACCCAGGATGCCATTTGCTGACTGCACTTTTTAACGCATGTTTGCGACTGGAGGTCATCCCGAGCTGCTGGAAGGAGTCGACCACCGTCCTGGTTTACAAGAAAGGCGACCGGGACGACCTGTCGAACTGGCGGCCGCTGGCTCTCGGTGACACGACGCCGAAGCTGTTTGCTGCGGTTCTGGCTGACCGGCTGCTCAGCTGGTCCACTGCAAACAAAAGGCTAAGCGACGCCCAGAAGGGCTTCCTGCCGTGCGAGGGGTGCTATGAGCACAACTTCGTGCTGCAGGAGGTCCTTCACGACGCCCGCAGGGGGGGCCGCGAAGCGGTGGTGGCGTGGTTGGATTTGTCGAATGCGTTTGGCTCAATTCCCCACGCCACCATACGCAACGCTCTGATGGAGGCGGACGTACCCATCCCTATCAGAAACATCTTTAATTCCATGTATACCAACACCTCCACTCGGGTCCGCACCTCCGATGGCCTGACGGACCCGATTCCGATAAACGCCGGAGTTAAGCAGGGATGCCCGATGAGCCCCGTGGCGTTTAACCTGGCCCTGGATTCGGTTCTCAGAGCCGCTCTGGACTCCGGGGCCGGTTACTCGCTGCGGGGCCATCGGGTATCCATCCTGGCGTACGCCGACGATCTCGCTCTGGTGTCCGACTCCACCGAGGGGATGCATTCCCTCCTAGAGCGAGTGGAGGCTGCGGCGGGTGGGATTGGACTCCGGTTCAACCCCTCGAAGTGTGCCACCCTGCATTGCAGGGGCACCTCCGGGGGGATTCCCACCCGCTTCACCCTCCAGGGACAGGCCCTGAGGGCCTTGCTGGACGGTGAGCCTTACGAGCACCTCGGGGTGCCAACCGGCTCGCGCGTGGACGCCACTCCTTACGCCCAGTTGAGCGAGATGGTCAACGACCTCCGTGCCGTTGATTCCTCGCTCCTCACACCCTGGCAGAAGGCCGAAACGGTGGCAACATTCCTGTTGCCCCGTTTCGACTTCTTGCTAAGGGGAGCACGCGTAGGGAAGGTCGCCCTCAAAGAGGTTGACACTGCGGTTCGACGAATGGCTAAGTCCTGGATGAACCTGCCGCAGCGTGGCAGCGCGGAGCTGGTCTACCTCCCTCCCAGCAGGGGGGGATGTGGACTACTCCCGCTGGCGGACCTAGCCGACGCCCTCACCATCGCCCATGCGTTCCGTCTTTTGACAGCGGATGACGCGATGGTGAGGGGGTTGGCCTGGTCCTCGCTGCGCGCAGCGGCATCCAGGAAGCTCGGCCGGGCCGCAGGAGATGCCGACCTGGCGGAATACCTCTCTGGTTCGCTGGAGGGTGATTTCGCCAGGGAAGGGGGCGACCCTCCCTCGCAGTGGTCGAGGGCGAGGAACGCGACACGGAGGTCACGCGTTAAATTTGGCGTGGAGTGGCGTTTCTCCGACGCGAGAAACGAGCTGGTTGTCACAGCGAGGAGCTCACGCGGCCGCACCACGATCATCGGCCCTGACGCTCGCAACCAGGTGATCCGCCGCATGCGGTCTGCAGTGGTAGAATATTACCATGACAGATTGGCCGCAAAACCAGACCAGGGGAAGGTTTTCCAAGTGTCGTCACGCTCAAATGTATCAAACCATTTTATGCGTGGCGGCAGCTTCACCCGCTTCGCTGATTGGCGCTTTGTCCACCGAGCACGCCTGGACGTTCTCCCCCTTAACGGGGCGAGACGCTGGGGTGCAGGTGACAAGCGTTGCCGGCGATGCGGGGAGAGGTCGGAAACCCTTCCCCACGTGATCTGCCACTGCGGCCCGCATGCGGCGGCGATCCAGCGGCGTCACGACGATGTCGTGGCGAGGGTAGCGAGGGCTTGCCGCCTACCGGGGATCCTCAGGATCAACAAACATGTCGAGGGCGTGGACGGCGACCTCGGGAGGCTTCGCCCGGACATTGTTGTCCGGGACGAGGCTAGTCGGACCGTCACCATTGTGGACGTGACCGTGCCATTTGAAAATAACTATACAGCTTTCGAGGAGGCCAGGGTGCGAAAAATTGAAAAATATACGCCCCTGGCCGACCTCCTGCACGGTCGCGGCTACAGGGTGGCGGTCGCAGCGTTCGTCGTCGGCGCCCTCGGCTCATGGGATCCGGCCAATGAGGCGACGCTGAGACTATTAAAAGTCTCTAATAAATACGCAATCCTGATGCGTCGCCTCATTGTGTCGGAGACCATCCGGTGGAGCCGCGACATCTACGTCGAGCACGTCTCCGGCGTCAGACAGTACGCTCCAATAGAAAACACGCCGGAGCGGAGCGAAATTAGATTCAGAGAGCGAGCCCCCCCTCTCCCCTGACTGCGGCGGTTCTCTAAGTATTAATTTAGATGTATGTGCCGATCGCGAGACACAAAAGCTCTAATTCTATTCTCCCCCCTCTATCTATCTTTCTCTCTCTCTTCTTCCCTCTACGCGCTCTCTGGGGCTCTCTCTTTCTCGATAACACTCTCCCCCATTGACAGTGCGCGTCGGCTTATACGTGCACTGGGGCCGATAATGGCCTGGCAGTGCGATTTATACTAGTTAATAAAAACATTCAACACCTTTTTAGACCTGGGGCCATTATCGGCCCCAGCGCATGATTATACGATTTTAAAATTAGGCGGAGTTCGCCGCCACGCGAGAAGCCGTAGCTGGCGGACGCCCATGATTGGCGCTCCGCCAGCACGGCCAAAAGGCGCTAAATTTAAAACAAAACCAGCACGGCGGAATGCCGAATCTGTATAAACTTGCCCCTGGGAAACGATTGTAACCCAGGGGACAATTGTTTGCAAAATAAACGCCTTTTATCTGTTCTTATCAGCTTAATATCTGATACACCCCCTATTAGGGGGTCAGAATATTAAACTGATTTTTGGCAATCGGCGGGTGTCCGAAGCTCGCTTCGGCCGTGCCACGGGTTGGCTCTGCATTGCAGTGCTGCAGAGTTCGGCCCATTAATCTGTTTAACACAAAAAACCCGCCGATTGTCAAGAATCAGTACTAGTATCAACCTGATACTAATTCGCGACCCTGTGTTTTTATCGCCGTACGCCGAGAAGCGGCCGCCGCAACCCCACGATTCCTCCGGTCCAACGGCAGCCGGGAATGGAGTAGGAGGCCACCTTGGCGAGGACCGACTGCGGAGATGGAGAAGCCGGGTGAGTGACGGATTTTTACTTTTAATTTAACCTCCTCTATCCGTCCGGACGGGTGGGGGGGTCACGGGTCCGCCGTGCCCCCTTACCGCACCGGTCATTTTCGAATCCTCGACCTTCCTTTGGACCTGCGTGGGGTCACGTAAACCGTTTGGAATACGTGTTCCTTGCGTAGGTCACAAAGCACCGTCCCGATAACGCTCTCGACATCCAAAATTTTCGAGAATTTACGTATCCGTTGGCGGCGCGGAGGCGATTTTTAACAAATTTCGTCTTCGCGGGACTCCGGCGGGTACGTGGAGGACCGGGGTTTTGGATGGAAAGAGCGTGCACGGGTGCTGGGACGGTGGGTGCCGCGGTTTTTGTTTTTTTATTAACTTTTATGTTTTATTAACTTTATGTTCTAACTTCCGTTTTCGTTTCTGCTTTTATTAACTTTTGTGTAACGGTTGATTCCTGCGCAAAACTTAGAGTAGATTCCGGTATTATCATGTTTTTCTGTTGTTCTGTACGGAGCAAAATCTATTCTCCAACTTTCAATTAATAATGCTGTACAGAATATTTTGCTTTATACCATTAGTTCCCCGATAGTCCATATAATATGCATGGTGTATAGCTTGCCCCCTTTTATTTTATTAACTACACCATGCAGAACCGAAAACTTTAAACGGTATTCCGCTCCGTGTGCTGCGGCACATTGGCACGGATTACCAATTTAAATAACTCCGAATTTAGTAGCTAAAACTTCTCTGTACAGTTTAAACTTTTGCGTCGCGTTCCCCCCATTATTATAAACTATACTGTGCAGTTCTTTTTAACATTTTGCTTTTTAAATCGCCCCCCGCTGCACAGAAACCGGAATTCTCGCACTGTGTGAGGCGTGCGACCTGCTGTACACCTGTGCAGCGGTCGCCGTTTCCTCAGTGCGAAATTCAACTAAATTTGCTCCGTACAGAATTTAATTTCCGTAAATATTAATTTTTAAACATTTGAACATCTCTGTGCGGATAGTTTTCTATTTTTCCATCACACCCTTTTTGTCAAAATTCCTCCGCACAGAATTTAAACCTCTCGGCCTTTAATATTTCTAGCTTTAATATTTGCCCAGGAATCATAAAGCCGTAATTTAACTTCACTAACTTTAACTCGCGTTGTTTACAACACGCGGAGCGAGGACCGTCTTGACCGTCCGTGACCCGGCGAATCTGTTGGGGTTAGCACACACTCCTACGTGTGTGTGACCCCCAGCGGCCGCCGCGGAATCGGGTGGCCAAGTTCGGAAATCGCCCCGCGTGTTTTAAACGCCCCTCCGTAACGGCAGCCGTGTTTACTTCCATCCGTCAGGCTCAGCTGTTCGCTTCGGCAGGCACTGAGCATGCAGCCTAGCGCGGCGGTGCGGCGAGCTCGATTACTGCGGTAGCGACTGGCCGTCCCGTCGCGTACCCCTCCTCCCCCTGCCGGGTATCCCTACATACTCGGCGGTGAGGTAATCCCACTATCGCTGTCTCTCTTCCGCTTTGCTCTGTCGCTTTCTGTCACCTACTTTCTCTTGTCATGCTGCACTGTCTTCCCCCTTTCTTTTTCTGCTTTCTCTCTCTCCGTCGCTCTGCCGCTCTCCAGAACCGCGGTCGGTTCTGCCAGCTATTTTATAATTGACAAAGAAGTTTAACTGTGATTGTCCCAAATTTACTAGCTATACATATTTATTTATTTATTTAATTATTTAATTATATATTTATTCACTTTTATTCTTTTAATTTTATTTTTACTTTATATTATATTTATTTATTTATTTATTTATTTATTTCTTCCTTTCTTTTTCTTTCCTTTTTCTTTTTCTTTTCCTTTTACATTTGGACAACACACCAAACTTCTTTTTAATTATTATTCATTGTGACTGGGCCTTTTACACCCTTAATTTTACTCTATTTAACCCTCCCCCCTCTCTTTTATCGCTTATAAGCCACTTTTATTGTCCCCCTTCTTTTAAATAATTGACCGGGCTCTATACACCCCCCATTAATTTTAACCGTGTAATTTAATCTTTGTCTATACTGTTTGTTTTCTGTCCCCCATTATTTATTAATTTAACTATTTATTATAAACCATTGTTATTATTATTATTAGTTTTAATTATCGTTTGACGCGCCGCCAAGATGGCCGCCCATATCGATATCGTTATCGAATACCCATTCCCGGCTGCCTTCTACTGCCCTGAGTGCTACCGCCCGGGCGGAGCACGCACGAGACCGCGGGGCAGATTTGAGGACCACCCCCACTTCATCAAACACGCCAAGATCCACCACATCAGCCACACCGTGACACATAAGTGCGGCGAGTGCGCCTACACAGGGTCGGGAAAATACCCCTTGAAATTGATTAAGGCGCACTACGCCGCAGTTCACGGCTCACTGCCATCGGAGCGTGTGGCTGATGTGGTGAACCCGGGTGGTCCTCCGTCGTCGGGACCGGGGGGTTCTGGGGGGTCAGGGACTACGAGCCGAGGGGGGCCCGCTCGCACCGGGCCGCGAACAACCGCGACACAATCGACCTCCGTTCTGGTCCCTCTGGGTTGCTTGCAGGTCGGGCGACCCATGACAAGGATGACGGCGACGACGACAACGACGACAACGACAACAACAACAACCGCTTCCACAACGGCGTCGTCGTCGCCGTCCGGAGGAGAGGCGCAACAAACGAGGACCCCACCGATTGCGGCTGCTACTACCAGCAGGCCACGGCGAACGGGGGTCACCAGCGCGGCAGCAGCGACTACACCACCTCCATCCGCAGCTGCCGCACCCGCCACGCGCGCACCTGCTGCATCCGCAGGGAACGCCGGATCCAAGAGGGGGCGGGGCCGACCCCCGGTATCAAGGGGGCAGTCGAGGTCACCGCGTGACGCGCCGGCGGCTAACGCCGTCGGTGTTGCCACGCGTGCCCGACGTGCCTCCAGCGTACCGGTGGAGTCGGCCACATCAAGGAAACCCGCTGCCCCCAGTGGACCAAGGACGAGGAGAGGATCCGGCCAGCCCACACCAACAGCGAGGAGGTCCCCGGTCTCACCGACAACAACACCACCAAGGACCTGGAGACCGGGGGCCCAGACGGCGGCAAACCACACCTATGCCGCCGTCACAGCAGGTGCGACGCTAACGTCGTCGACCCGGGAGGACGCCGCAGCGACCCGCAGGGGGCTGCGGTCGGCGGCCCGAGCTACGTCGCTGCCGCCTAGGGAGGCGGCCGGCCGTCGCTGCAGCCCCCCATCGGGGGACAGCCGGGGCCGGACGGCCCCCCTGACGGCCATCACGGAGGAGCCTACGGCCCCGGGCGGGTCGTTGTCTCCTCCCTCCACGACGCTGACGACGTTGACAACGGCAACGGTGACAACAACGACGGCGGGCAGCCCCATAGTGTCACCGAGGGAGCTGGGGGGTGCAACGTCCACCAGTGCGCCGCAAACACCACCCTACGCGGCGCCTCTGCACCCCCCCACCGTTGCCGTTGTCCATGTGGCGGGACCACCAACGGTGACCCCCCCCACTACACCAGGATTGCTGCCGAGCCCGACGGAACGTCCCCAGGCCGTCGAGGGAGGCAGCACGCCGTGGCAGACGGCGACGGCGAGGAGGAGAACCCGCCGGACACCACCATCACTGACGTCAACACCCTCGCCGCCGCCGTCAAGAAGATCCCCACCAGCAGCCGCCAAACCGCCGACTACCCCAGCAGCGCCCCAGCGGAGTCGGCGGCGCCTCTCCTCCGAAGCAGCGAGGGACCTGCGACGGAGGTCAAACGCCTCCTCGTCACCGACGACGGCGAGGAGGTCGCCGAATTGCTCCGTTTCCGGCCCGCCGGAGACGCGGTCGGCAACAGAGCGAGGTCGTCGCGCGCCAACCAACTCGCGGGGTGGGCGCTTTTTTATCCCGGGGGTAGGGCGCGGGGCCCGTCAGAGCCCTCGGGGAGGCGGAGCCGACGAGGAGGTATCATCCTTAACCATATCTTCTCCCTCCATAGACACTCCAAATAGATATTCCATCCTCCGCAATAGCTGCCCCAACAACAGTAGTCCCAACTCCCAATCCTCCATCCTACCCAGGTCGCCCGCAACCACGGAGCGGGCGGCCCCCCCTGCGGGCGCCGGTGAGGTGACCGGCAACTCGCGGCCGTCCTCAGACTCGGCACGTCGACGTCCTCGTCGCGCTGGTCAGCCTTCCCTCCGGCGGCCGGCTACTGCACAGGGCAGTGGTCGTACGTCGGAACGGGATCGGCTGATTGGCGTGGCTGAGGCGGTGGCGTGTTACGAGGAGCTGGAGGAAGTCGCCACCCTGGTGACGGCTTTCTTCGGGGTGCCTCGGGGTCAGAGGGGGGCTGCGAGGAGCGGCTCGGAAAACCGGGGCCGTGGCGGACAACGGCGGCGGAGTGAAACCGGTCCGACGGTGCGCGGCTCGGCGGAGAATCCAGGTCGCAACGGTGTCAACAACATCGACACCAGTAACAGTATACTGTACAGGGGCGGTGGCTCGACCAATAGACCTCCGACAACTCGAGATCAGGTGGAAGAAGCCACCCGGCTTCAACGCTTGTTCCGCACCAACCGGCGGCGTGCAGTCCAGGAGGTGCTCCGCGGTCCGCCCCAACACTGTAAAGTGTCTGGGGATCGGGTTGCGGCGTACTTCCGGGACATGTACGCTCAGCCGGGGACGAGCGGTGCAAGCGGCACTCCATCTGCTTTCGAAACTCCAGACAGGGCGAGCAGCGACGCCCTGGTTCGGCCTTTCTCAGCGAGTGAGGTAGACCGAAGGCTCCGGCGGACATCAAAATCCGCGCCGGGACCCGACGGTCTATCTTACGATGACCTGAGGAAGGGCGACCCAGGGTGCCACTTGCTCGCTGCACTGTTTAACGCTTGTATGCGACTGGAGTTTATCCCGAGTTGCTGGAAGGAGTCGACCACCGTCCTAGTGTATAAAAAAGGCGACCGGGAGGACCTGTCGAACTGGCGGCCGTTGGCACTAGGTGACACGACGCCAAAGTTGTTCGCTGCGGTCCTGGCGGACCGGCTGCTCAGCTGGTCCATCACAAACAAAAGGCTGAGCGACGCCCAGAAGGGCTTCCTGCCGTGCGAGGGATGCTACGAGCATAACTTCGTGCTGCAGGAGGTCCTTCACGACGCTCGCAGGGGGGGCCGCGAGGCGGTGGTGGCGTGGTTGGATCTGTCAAACGCGTTTGGCTCGATCCCCCACGCCACCATCCGCAACGCTCTAGTGGAGGCGGGTGTACCAATCCCTATACAAAACATTTTTTCCTCAATGTACACCGATACCTCCACGCGGGTCCGCACCTCCGATGGCCTGACGGACCCAATTCCGATCAAGGCCGGGGTTAAACAGGGATGCCCGATGAGTCCCGTAGCGTTTAACCTGGCCCTGGACTCGGTTCTTAGAGCCGCTTTGGAATCCGGGGCCGGTTATTCGCTGCGGGGCCATCGGGTGTCCATCCTGGCATACGCAGACGACCTCGCTCTGGTGTCCGACTCCACCGAGGGGATGAAAACCCTCTTAGAGCGAGTGGAGGCTGCGGCGGGTGGGATTGGACTTCGGTTCAACCCCTCGAAGTGTGCGACACTGCATTGCAAGGGCACCTTCGGGGGGATTCCCACCCGCTTCACCCTCCAGGGGCAGGCCCTGAGGGCCCTGCTGGACGGCGAGCCTTATGAGCACCTCGGGGTGCCCACCGGTTCGCGCGTGGACGCCACTCCATACGCACAAATCAGCGAGCTGATCAGCGACCTCCGTGCCGTTGACTCCTCGCTTCTCACACCCTGGCAGAAGGCCGAAACGGTGGCAGCATTTATGCTGCCTCGTTTCGACTTCTTGCTAAGGGGAACACGCGTAGGGAAGGTCGCCCTCAAAGAGGCTGACACTGCGGTTCGGCGAATGGCTAAGTCCTGGATGAACCTGCCGCAGCGTGGCAGCGCGGAGTTAGTCTACCTCCCCCCCAGTAGGGGCGGATGTGGACTACTCCCGCTGGCGGACCTTGCCGACGTCCTCACCATCGCCCATGCGTTCCGTCTTTTGACGGCGGATGACGCGGTGGTGAGGGGGTTGGCCTGGTCCTCGCTGCGCGCAGCGGCATCCAGGAAGCTCGGCCGAGCCGCAGGAGATGCCGACCTGGCGGAATACCTCTCTGGCTCGCTGGAGGGGGATTTCGCCAGGGATGGGGGCGACCCTCCCTCGCAGTGGTCGAGGGCGAGGAACGCGACACGGAGGTCCCGCGAAAAATTCGGCGTGGAGTGGCGCTTCTCGGACGCGAAAAACGAGCTGGTGGTCACCGCGAGGAGCTCACGCGGCCGCACTACGATTATCGGCCCTGACGCCCGCAATCAGGTGATCCGCCGCATGCGGGCTGCAGTGGTAGAATATTACCACGATAGATTGTCCACAAAACCGGACCAGGGGAAGGTTTTCCAAGTGTCGTCGCGCTCGAATGTGTCAAACCACTTCGTGCGCGGCGGCAGCTTCACCCGCTTCGCTGATTGGCGCTTCGTTCACCGAGCACGCCTGGACGTCCTCCCCCTTAATGGGGCGAGGCGCTGGGGTGCAGGTGACAAGCGTTGCCGGCGATGCGGGGAGAGGTCGGAAACCCTTCCCCATGTGATCTGCCACTGCGGCCCGCATGCGGCGGCGATCCAGCGGCGTCACGACGATGTCGTGGCGAGGGTCGCGAAGGCTTGTCGTTTACCGGGGACTCTCAGGGTCAACATGCACGTCGAGGGCGTAGACGGCGATCTCGGGCGACTTCGCCCGGACATTGTTGTCCGGGACGAGGTTAGCCGGGCCGTCACCATTGTGGACGTGACCGTGCCCTTTGAAAATAACTATTTAGCGTTCGAGGAGGCCAGGTGGCGAAAGATTCAAAAATATACGCCCCTGGCCGACCTCCTGCACGGTCGCGGCTACAGGGTGGCGGTCGCAGCGGTCGTCGTCGGCGCCCTCGGCTCATGGGACCCGGCCAATGAGGCGACGTTGAAATTACTTAAAATCTCAAACAAATACGCTACACTGATGCGTCGCCTCATTGTGTCGGAGTCCATCCGGTGGAGTCGCGACATATACGTCGAGCACGTCTCCGGCGTCAGACAATATGCCCCAATTTCAAACCCGCCGGAACGGAGCTCCACGAGATATAAAGAGCGAGCCCCCCCTCGCCCCTGACTGCGGCGGTGTTAAATATAGTTAGTACTATGTGCCGATCGCGAGCTACTACCGTTTCTTTATCTTCTCTCTCTTTCTCTCATTCTTCCCCCTCTATGCTCTGCCTATCTCTCTTACTCCTCCTGTCTTGTGCTTTCGTTCCTTTCTGCTTCTCTTAATTTCTTTCTCTCTGTCCCTTCCTCTTTCTCTCTCCTCTCTTTTCTTATCTCTCTCTCCTGCTCTTCTCTATCTTCTTCTCTCGGTTTTCTCTCCTCTTCTCCTTAACCACTGTTCCCTATCGAATCCCTCCCACTCCCCCCCCCCCCCCCCCCCTATCCCTGGATCTGCCGCATCGGCTTTCACGTGCACTGGGGCCGATAATGGCCCAACAGTGCGAAATTATTATATAAATACAATCGACACTTTACTAGACCTGGGGCCATTATCGGCCCCAGTATGCGACAATTATACGATTTAAATTAGGCGGAGATTGCCGCCACACGAGATGCCGTAACTGACGGACGCCTATGATTGGCGCTCCGCCAGCTCGGCCAAAAGGCGCAAAACTTAAATATAATTAGCACGGCATAATGCCGACTCTGTAGAAACTTGCCCCTGGGCAACAATTGTAACCCAGGGGACAATCGTTTGTCAAAATAAACGCCTTTATCTGTTCTTATCAGCTTAATATCTGATACACCCCCTATTAGGGGGTCAGAATATTAAACTGATTTTTGGCAATCGGCGGGTGTCCGAAGCTCGCTTCGGCCGTGCCACGGGTTGGCTCTGCATTGCAGTGCTGCAGAGTTCGGCCCAGCACACGCATTAAAATATAACCCGCCGATTGTCAAAAATCAGCTAGTATCAACTCGCTGATACTAATTCGCGACCTTGTGTTTTTGCCGTTCGCCGAGAAGCGGCCGCCGCAACCCCAGGATTCCTCCGGTCCAACGGCAGCCGGGAATGGAGTAGGAGGCCACCTTGGCGAGGACCGACTGCGGAGATGGAGAAGCCGGGTGAGTGACGGATTTTTACTTTTAATTTAACCTCCTCTATCCGTCCGGACGGGTGGGGGGGTCACGGGTCCGCCGTGCCCCCTTACCGCACCGGTCATTTTCGAATCCTCGACCTTCCTTTGGACCTGCGTGGGGTCACGTAAACCGTTTGGAATACGTGTTCCTTGCGTAGGTCACAAAGCACCGTCCCGATAACGCTCTCGACATCCAAAATTTTCGAGAATTTACGTATCCGTTGGCGGCGCGGAGGCGATTTTTAACAAATTTCGTCTTCGCGGGACTCCGGCGGGTACGTGGAGGACCGGGGTTTTGGATGGAAAGAGCGTGCACGGGTGCTGGGACGGTGGGTGCCGCGGTTTTTGTTTTTTTTATTAACTTTTATGTTTTATTAACTTTATGTTCTTAACTTTCGTTTTCGTTTTGCTTTTATTAACTTTTGTGTAACGGTTGATTCCTGCGCAAAACTTAGAGTAGTTTCCGGTATTCACATGTTTTTCTGTTGTTCTGTACGGAGCAAAATCTATTTTCTAACTCGTAATTAATAATGCTGTACAGAATATTTTGCTTTATACCATTAGTCCCCCGATAATTCATATAATATGCATGGTGTATAGCTTGCCCCCCTTTTATTTTATTAACTACACCATGCAGAACCGAAAACTTTAAACGGTATTCCGCTCCGTGTGCTGCGGCACATTGGCACGGATTACCAATTTAAATAACTCCGAATTTAGTAGCTAAAACTTCTCTGTACAGTTTAAACTTTTGCGTCGCGTTCCCCCCATTATTATAAACTATACTGTGCAGTTCTTTTTAACATTTTGCTTTTTAAATCGCCCCCCGCTGCACAGAAACCGGAATTCTCGCACTGTGTGAGGCGTGCGACCTGCTGTACACCTGTGCAGCGGTCGCCGTTTCCTCAGTGCGAAATTCAACTAAATTTGCTCCGTACAGAATTTAATTTCCGTAAATATTAATTCCTAAACATTTGAACATGTCTGTGCGGATAGTTTTTCTACTTTTCTATTACACCCTTTTTGTCAAAATTTCTCCGCACAGAATTTGAACCTCTTGGCCTATAATATTTTTAACTTTAATATTTGCCCAGGAATCATAAAGCCGTAATTTAACTTCACTAACTTTAACTCGCGTTGTTTACAACACGCGGAGCGAGGACCGTCTTGACCGTCCGTGACCCGGCGAATCTGTTGGGATTAGCACACACTTCTACGTGTGTGTGACCCCCAGCGGCCGCCGTGGAATCGGGTGGCCAAGTTCGGAAATCGCCCTGCGTGTTTTAAACGCCCCGCCGTAACGGCAGCCGTGTTTACTTCCATCCGTCAGGCTCAGCTGTTCGCTTCGGCAGGCACTGAGCATGCAGCCTAGCGCGGCGGTGCGGCGAGCTCGATTACTGCGGTAGCGACTGGCCGTCCCGTCGCGTACCCCTCCTCCCCCCCCTCTGCCGGGTATCCCTACATACTCGGCGGTGAGGTAATCCCACTATCGCTGTCTCTCTTCCGCTTTGCTCTGTCGCTTTCTGTCACCTACTTTCTCTTGTCATACTGCACTGTCTTCCCCCTTTCTCTTTCTGCTTTCTCTCTCTCCGTCGCTCTGCCGCTCTCCAGAACCGCGGTCGGTTCTGCCAGATTTATAATAATTGACAAGGCGAATATAGTGTGTTGTCCTAATTTATTTAACTTATTTAATTTATTTAATTGGTTCGTTTCTTTTTCGTGTTTCTCTTGTGTTCCCGTTTATTCGTGCTTTCTTAATTTATTTTTATTTATTAATTAATTTTTCTTCTTTCTTTTTTTCTTTTTTATTTCTTTATTTTATTTTTTTTTATCCTTTTATTTAGTGGACGACACCTATATTCCCATTGTTTTATTAACTTAGGACTGGGCTCTTTACACCCTAACCGTTTTATTAATAATTTATTTTTATATTATTTTCACCCTCCCCTTTACTTTTTAATTTTTTACGCTTTTTTATTTTATTAAGTAGGGCTGGGCTCTTTACTTTCTTTTTACTTTTATTTAATTATTGAGGACGGGCCCTTACACACCCCTTAATTTTTTAATTCTAACTTATTTTAATAACTTATATATACTTATTTATATTTACTCTTTTAACCTATTTATCGCTATTTAACTTAATTAATTATTATTACCTAGCTTATTTATTTATTTTTACCCCTCTCGACGCGCCGCCAGGATGGCCGCCCATATTGATATCGTTATTGAGTATCCATTCCCGGCTGCTTTTTTCTGCCCTGAATGCTACCGACCGGGTGGCGCACGCACGCGACCGCGGGGCAGGTTTGAGGACCACCCGCATTTCATAAAACACGCAAAAATCCACCACACCAGCCATACTGTAACTCACAAGTGCGGCGAGTGCCCTTATACAGGATCGGGGAAATATCCCCTGAAACTGATTAAGGCGCACTACGCCGCAGTCCACGGTTCAACAACATCTGAACGTGTGGCTGGTGTGGTGAACGCGGGTGGTCCTCGGTCGTCGGGACCGGGGGACTCTGGGGGGTCAGGGGTTACGAGCCGAGGGGGGCCCGCTCGCACCGGAACGCGAGCATCCGCGACCCAGTTGACCTCCGTACTGGTCCCTCTGGATTCTTCGCAGGGCGATCAATCCACCAGGAGGACGACGGCGGCGACGACAACAACGACCACAACGACAACCGCAACGACGTCGTCGTCGCCGTCCGGAGGAGAGGCGCGACGAACAAGGACCACACCGATTGCGGCTACAGAAAAGACAAGGCCACGGCGAACAGGGGGCATCAGAGCGGCAGCAGCGACTCCACCATCTCCACCCGCAGCTGCCGCACCCGCCACGCGCGCACCTGCTGCTACCGCAGGAGACGCCGGATCCAAGCGAGGGAGGGGCCGCCCACCGGTGTCAAGGGGGCCGTCGAGGTCACCGCGTGGGGTGCCGACGGCTAATACCGTCGGTGTCGCCACGCGGGCCCGGCGCGCCTCCAGCGTACCGGTGGAGTCGGCTACAACAAGGAGGTCCACCTCCACAGCCACCACCAGGACCAAGAGGGGATCCGGCCAAACTACCGCCACAGCGAGGAGGTCCCCGGTCTCACCCACCGCATCACCACCAAGGACCTGGAGACCGGGGGCCCAGACGGCGGCTAACTCCACCTATGCCGCCGTCACAGCAGGTGCGACGCTAGCGTCGTCAACGCGGGAGGGCGTCACGGCGGCCCGCAGGGGGCTGCGGTCGGCGGCCCGAGCAACGTCGCTGCCGCCTAGGGAGGTGGCTGGCCGCCGCTGCAGCCCCCCATCGGGGGACAGCCGGGGCCAGGTGACCCCCCTGACAGCCATCACGGAGGAGCCTGCGGCCCCGGGCGGGTCGCTGTCTCCTCCCGCGACAACGCTGACGACGCTGACAACGGCAACGGTGACAACAACGACGGCGGGCAGCCCTATTGTGTCATCGAGGGAGCAGGGGGGTGCAACCCCGACCACCTCGCCGCCCACTCCTCCGTCAGTGGCGGCGCCGCACCCCCCCACCGTTGCCGTTGTCCACGTGGCGGGTTCACCGAGGACGACCCCCCCAACACCATCCAGAATGCTGCCAAACTCGATGGATATCCCCCACGCCATCGAGGGAGGCAGCTCGCCGTGGCAGACGGCGACGACGAGGAGAAGAACCTGCCGACAACTTCCATCATCTCCCTCCTCACCGCCGCCGCCGAGAGGATCGCCTGCAGCAGCCGCTCAACCGCCGACGACACCAGCAGCGCCCCAGCGGAGTCGGCGGCGCCTCTCCTCCGAAGCAGCAAGGGACCTGCGACGGAGGTCAAACGCCTCCTCGTCCCCGACGACGACGAGGAGGTCACCGAACAGCTCCGTCTCCGGCCCGCCGGAGACGCGGTCGGCAGCGGGACAAGGTCGTCGCGCGCCAACTAATCCGCGGGGTGGGCGTATCGTCATCCCAAGGGTGGGGCGCGGGGCCCGTCGGAGCCCTCGGGGAGGCGGATCCGACGTGGAGGTCTCTCCCATAACCCAGCCTTTTCCCCCAATAGCTACCAACAATAGTTTTGCCATCCTGAACAATAGCCCTCCCAACAACACCAGCCTTGACCCCCAATCCCCCATCCCACCCAGGTCACCTGCACCCATGGAGCGGGCGGTCCCCCCTGCGGGGGTCGGTGATGTGACCGGCAACCTGCGGTCGTCCTCAGACTCAGCCCGTCGCCGTCCTCGTCGCGCCGGCCAGCTTTCCCTCCGGCGGCCGGCCACTGCACAGAGCAGTGGTCGTACGTCGGAACGGGATCGGCTGATTGGTGCGGCAGAGGCGGCGGCGTGCTACGAGGAGCTGGAGGAAGTCGCCACCTTGGTGACGGCTTTCTTCGGGGTGCCTCGGGGCCTGGGGGGGACCGCGAGGAGTGACCCGGAAAACCGGAGTCGTGGCGGACGGCGGAGGCGGAATGAAGCCGGGCCAGCGGTGCGCGGTTCGGCAACGACTCCCGGTCGCAGTGGTATCAACACCAGCGATACCAATAACAACATACTGTACAGGGGCGGTGGCTCGGCCAACAGACCTCCGACGACTCGAGATCAGGTGGAAGAGGCCACTAGGCTTCAACGTCTGTTCCGCACTAACCGGCGGCGTGCAGTCCAGGAGGTGCTCCGCGGTCCGCCCCAGCACTGCAAAGTGCCTGGGGACCGGATTGCGGCGCACTTCCGGGACATGTACGCTCAGCAGGGGACGAGCGGTACAGGCGGCACTCCATCTGTTTTCGAAGCTCCGGACAGGGCGAGTAGTGACATCCTTGTTCGACCTTTCTCGGCGAGTGAGGTAGACCGACGGCTCCGGCGGACTTCAAAATCCGCGCCAGGTCCCGACGGTCTATCCTACGATGACCTGAGAAAGGGCGACCCGGGTTGTCTCCTGCTCGCTGCATTGTTTAACGCATGTTTGCGGCTGGAGTTTATCCCGAGTTGTTGGAAGGAGTCGACCACTGTCCTGGTATATAAGAAAGGCGACCGGGAGGACTTGTCGAACTGGCGGCCGCTGGCTCTTGGCGACACGACGCCGAAGCTGTTCGGTCTGGCGGATGCTCAGCTGGTCCATTCTCGGACTTGCTTTTTTTACGTCGTGTCCCTTTGGCGTATCGTGGTTTCGGGTGACGGAGGGTAGCTCGAACTGGCGGCCGCTGGCTCTCCGTGGCGACACGACGCCGAAACTGTTCGCTGCGGTTCTGGCGGACCGGCTGAAAATGAGAGTGATTGGTGAAAAATCAGCTTTTGGTCCATAGTGTCTAAAGTTTGAAGAACTAGGTTTGAGGGTCGAATCGCCGCGCAAAATAGGCTCTAAAGTTATTCTGTATGATGTGCAGAATGAAATGACGAATGAGTGTTCTATGAATGAGTTATATGAAAAGAATTTGAAAGAATGTGTGAGTGAGAGTGAATTTAAAAACAGTGTGAGAGTGGTGAATCGTATGGGCAAGATAGGTGCGAGTGTCGGAAACATGATTTTGGAGGTGAATGGGAATATTAAGAGGAAAATATGTATGGATGGGCGTGTATGTGTCAATTGGATGGTCCATAAAGTGAGAGAATTTTACAGTATCCTGAGGTGCCACAAATGTTACGCATTGGGGCACATGATGAAGGAGTGTACTGTTAAAGGGAAATTGTGCCAGCGATATGGTGAGAATGGCAATTTGAATGCGACGTGTAAGAATGCATGTGTGTGCCGTAATTGTAAATTGAGGGGAAGAAAGAGTGACCACTCTGTGATGTCCGACGAGTGCGAGGAATATAAGAGAATGCTAGAAAGAGAGAAAGCGAGAATAAATGGCGAATGAATGTTTAATTATTCAGTGTAATTGCCAACGTTCTTATGCCGTCTTGTGTGATTTGGGTCGCGTTATGAATGAGAAGAGGGTGAGTGTGGCTCTGTTGCAAGAGCCATATGTATTAAATGGATGCCTGAAGGGACTACCGTCGAGTATGAGTGTGTTCGTGAGCGAAAGTGTAGATATTAAGGCGGCGGTAGTAGTGAATGATGTGAACATAGAGTGTATGTGCGTGAGAGAGTTTACGAATGAGTATGGAGTGTGCTTATGGATGAAAGGGGACTTTGGGGAAATGTATGTGACATCCATGTACTGCCGGTATGGCCGAGAGATCGAGCCGTACCTGGCGTACATGGAGAGAGTACTTGGAATGGTGAATGGGAAGTGTGTGTTGTTCGGAAAGGATGCGAACGCCGTATCGCCCTTGTGGTTCAGCAAGGGCGATCGGCGTAGTAGAGAGAATGAGCTGCGGGGAAGGATCTTGGAAGAATGGTTGATTGCCAATGAGTTAAGTGTGTTGAATGAACCGAGTGAATGGTATACGTTAGAGAGTACGAATGGGAAGAGTGATATTGATGGAAGCGTGGTAAACGGTGCCGGAATGATGTTTAAGTTTGAATGGGAAATTAAGAACGACTGGGGTATTAGCGATCACAATGTGATCCTAATACGTTTGAATGGGGAGGTGAGAGAGAATGAGAATGAACCGATGAGGAAGTGGTGTTGTAAAGATGTGGACTGGGAAGCGTATGCATGTGATCTGAGAACGGTAGCTGTTGCGAAGTGTGAAAGAATGCTAGAAGATATGAATGCGGAACGTATGGTTGAGGAGATATCCTCATGGATCCTGGAGGTGAATGGACGGCATTTGCGTGAGAGAGTAAATGTGAATAAGCGAAAGATTGTCTGGTGGACGGATGAGTTGGAGCGGATGAAAAAGTGTGTGCGCAAGTGTAGGAGAAAGTTTCAGAATGCGAGGAGACGTATGCGTGAGGATGTAGAGAGAATGAAATCTGAATACAAGAGAAGAGTGTATGAGCATAAGAAAGAAATATGTAGAGTGAAAGAGACGAACTGGCGACAGTTCGTCAGTGTGCAAGGCAACCAGGATCCATGGGGAGATGTGTATAAGCTATGTAGAGGGAAAAATGCGTGTGAGAAACTGAGTAGTGTGAAATGTGGTGAGCGAATGACTAATACATGGAAAGATAGTGTGAATGTTTTGTTGGCTTATTTCTTCTCAGTCGCGAGTATGAGATGTGAGTATGTAGATTATGAACGGGAATGTATGGTTGAGAAAAAGTTTGAATGGGCCGAAGTAAATGAGGCAGTGCGAAAGTTGAAAAAGAAAAAGGCACCGGGTATGGGTGGTGTGAGCTCGGAAATGGTTCGTGTGTTGTGGAGAGTGTTGCCTGAATGGATGAAGAGTATGTACGATAAATGCTTGATTGAGGGTACCTTCCCCAGCAGATGGAAAATGGCCAGAGTGATTGTGTTATTGAAGTCCCCTGAGAGATTGCGATCGGACCCTTCATCGTATAGGCCGATATGTTTGTTGCCGGCGTGTTCGAAGATATTGGAGAGAATGATAGGGAATCGGCTAGAGCGAAAGGTTAAAGATAGAATGAATGGGGCACAACCAGGCTTCGTGAAGGGCTGATCAACTGAGAGTGCATGGTGGAGATTGAAAGATTATGTGTCTGAAAGTGAACGAAAGTATGTCCTTGGTGTTTTTGCTGATTTTCGTAGTGCATTGGACAATTTGGAGTGGAAGTGCGTGATTGAGAAACTGAGAGAATGTGAATGTGAGGAGTTGGATTTATGGATGTCATACTTTAGTAATAGGAAAGTATGCATGGTAGGTGCGAATGAAACAGTATGGAAGGATGTGAGCCGCGGCTGTCCGCAGGTGTCCATCTGTGGAACATTCATTTGGAACCTAATGACGGATGGACTCCTGTGGCGCCTGGCGGAGAGTGACTGTAAATGTGTTGCGTATGCGGATGACCTGTGTTTGATTGTGGACGGACAGAGCAGAGTGGATTTGGAGCGAAAGACGACTGAGTGGATGAGGATTGTGCATGAATGGGGTGAGAGTGTTGGAGTGAGAATTTCGGAAGAAAAAACGGTGTGCATGTTGATGAAAGGGACACTCGCTGGCACAAGGCGTCCCAGTGTACGTGTGAATGGAAAAGTGTTGAAGTATGCGGAATGTGTGAAATACTTGGGCATATGGATGAGTGAAAGAATGAGTTTTAAGGTGCACTTGAGTAGAATGAATGACAAGATTATGAATGTGGTGGGCAAAATGAGGCGTGTGTTGAGACGTGAGTGGGGCCTAAAGCGGCGAGCGATGCGCATGTGGTACAAGTGTTTGTTCGTGTCATGTGCAATGTATTGTGCGAGTGTATGGTGTGATGTCATGAGGTATGGGCATGGAAGGGAAAGTATGAATCGGTGTCAACGTGTAGTGTTGTATGCATGTCTGAGCGTATGTAGGACGGTCTGGACCGAAAGTATGCAAGTTTTAATGAGGGCGTACCGTGGGATTCGGAGTGCTTGAGGAAAGGCCTGTTGCGTAGAATGAAGAATGGCATGGATGTGGGAGCGAATGGGTTGATTACGAATGAGTGTATACGTGGCAGGTCGGTGAGCGAATTCGAGAGGATGCTGAATGATAGAGTGTATGAATGCTGGCAGAGAAGATGGGATGCGAGTGTGAAAGGTGGAGCTTTGTATGAATATGTGAAGAATGTGAGGTTTGCTGAAGAGAATGAATGGTTTGAAAATGGGCTGTATGCGTGTTATTTGTTGACTGGGCTTGGGAGTATGAATGGGTTTCTGTATGATAGGGGTTTGAGTGAGACTGAGATGTGTGTATGCGGCATGGTGCGAGAGGACTGGAAGCATGTGTTGTGTGAATGTGTGTTGTATGATGACTTGCGTGATTTGCACAGCTCCCCCGTGCAGTTTTCATACCGAGTCACCGTCCACTGGGCTCAGCGAGAAAACGCGATTTCGGCGCTTCTGAGGGCCGAAAACGCGATATCGGCCGATTTGCGATCTGTCAGCAGATTCGGTTTCTGGGCAGTTTACATGTCGAACTGCACGGTAGAAACGATAAAACAGCTCCTCCGTGCAGTTTTCATACCGAGTCACCGTCCACTGGGCTCAGCGAGAAAACGCGATTTCGGCACTCCTGAGGGCCGAAAACGCGATATCGGCCGATTTTCGATCTGTCAGCAGATTCGGTTTCTGGGCAGTTTACATGTCGAACTGCACGGTAGAAACGATAAAACAGCTCCTCCGTGCAGTTTTCATACCGAGTCACCGTCCACTGGGCTCAGCGAGAAAACGCGATTTCGGCGCTTCTGAGGGCCGAAAACGCGATATCGGCCGATTTTCGATCTGTCAGCAGATTCGGTTTCTGGGCAGTTTACATGTCGAACTGCACGGTAGAAACGATAAAACAGCTCCTCCGTGCAGTTTTCATACCGAGTCACCGTCCACTGGGCTCAGCGAGAAAACGCGATTTCGGCGCTTCTGAGGGCCGAAAACGCGATATCGGCCGATTTTCGATCTGTCAGCAGATTCGGTTTCTGGGCAGTTTACATGTCGAACTGCACGGTAGAAACGATAAAACAGCTCCTCCGTGCAGTTTTCATACCGAGTCACCGTCCACTGGGCTCAGCGAGAAAACGCGATTTCGGCGCTTCTGAGGGCCGAAAACGCGATATCGGCCGATTTGCGATCTGTCAGCAGATTCGGTTTCTGGGCAGTTTACATGTCGAACTGCACGGTAGAAACGATAAAACAGCTCCTCCGTGCAGTTTTCATACCGAGTCACCGTCCACTGGGCTCAGCGAGAAAACGCGATTTCGGCGCTTCTGAGGGCCGAAAACGCGATATCGGCCGATTTGCGATCTGTCAGCAGATTCGGTTTCTGGGCAGTTTACATGTCGAACTGCACGGTAGAAACGATAAAACAGCTCCTCCGTGCAGTTTTCATACCGAGTCACCGTCCACTGGGCTCAGCGAGAAAACGCGATTTCGGCGCTTCTGAGGGCCGAAAACGCGATATCGGCCGATTTTCGATCTGTCAGCAGATTCGGTTTCTGGGCAGTTTACATGTCGAACTGCACGGTAGAAACGATAAAACAGCTCCTCCGTGCAGTTTTCATACCGAGTCACCGTCCACTGGGCTCAGCGAGAAAACGCGATTTCGGCGCTTCTGAGGGCCGAAAACGCGATATCGGCCGATTTTCGATCTGTCAGCAGATTCGGTTTCTGGGCAGTTTACATGTCGAACTGCACGGTAGAAACGATAAAACAGCTCCTCCGTGCAGTTTTCATACCGAGTCACCGTCCACTGGGCTCAGCGAGAAAACGCGATTTCGGCGCTTCTGAGGGCCGAAAACGCGATATCGGCCGATTTTCGATCTGTCAGCAGATTCGGTTTCTGGGCAGTTTACATGTCGAACTGCACGGTAGAAACGATAAAACAGCTCCTCCGTGCAGTTTTCATACCGAGTCACCGTCCACTGGGCTCAGCGAGAAAACGCGATTTCGGCGCTTCTGAGGGCCGAAAACGCGATATCGGCCGATTTTCGATCTGTCAGCAGATTCGGTTTCTGGGCAGTTTACATGTCGAACTGCACGGTAGAAACGATAAAACAGCTCCTCCGTGCAGTTTTCATACCGAGTCACCGTCCACTGGGCTCAGCGAGAAAACGCGATTTCGGCGCTTCTGAGGGCCGAAAACGCGATATCGGCCGATTTGCGATCTGTCAGCAGATTCGGTTTCTGGGCAGTTTACATGTCGAACTGCACGGTAGAAACGATAAAACAGCTCCTCCGTGCAGTTTTCATACCGAGTCACCGTCCACTGGGCTCAGCGAGAAAACGCGATTTCGGCGCTTCTGAGGGCCGAAAACGCGATATCGGCCGATTTGCGATCTGTCAGCAGATTCGGTTTCTGGGCAGTTTACATGTCGAACTGCACGGTAGAAACGATAAAACAGCTCCTCCGTGCAGTTTTCATACCGAGTCACCGTCCACTGGGCTCAGCGAGAAAACGCGATTTCGGCGCTTCTGAGGGCCGAAAAACGCGATATCGGCCGATTTTCGATCTGTCAGCAGATTCGGTTTCTGGGCAGTTTACATGTCGAACTGCACGGTAGAAACGATAAAACAGCTCCTCCGTGCAGTTTTCATACCGAGTCACCGTCCACTGGGCTCAGCGAGAAAACGCGATTTCGGCGCTTCTGAGGGCCGAAAACGCGATATCGGCCGATTTTCGATCTGTCAGCAGATTCGGTTTCTGGGCAGTTTACATGTCGAACTGCACGGTAGAAACGATAAAACAGCTCCTCCGTGCAGTTTTCATACCGAGTCACCGTCCACTGGGCTCAGCGAGAAAACGCGATTTCGGCGCTTCTGAGGGCCGAAAACGCGATATCGGCCGATTTTCGATCTGTCAGCAGATTCGGTTTCTGGGCAGTTTACATGTCGAACTGCACGGTAGAAACGATAAAACAGCTCCTCCGTGCAGTTTTCATACCGAGTCACCGTCCACTGGGCTCAGCGAGAAAACGCGATTTCGGCGCTTCTGAGGGCCGAAAACGCGATATCGGCCGATTTTCGATCTGTCAGCAGATTCGGTTTCTGGGCAGTTTACATGTCGAACTGCACGGTAGAAACGATAAAACAGCTCCTCCGTGCAGTTTTCATACCGAGTCACCGTCCACTGGGCTCAGCGAGAAAACGCGATTTCGGCGCTTCTGAGGGCCGAAAACGCGATATCGGCCGATTTTCGATCTGTCAGCAGATTCGGTTTCTGGGCAGTTTACATGTCGAACTGCACGGTAGAAACGATAAAACAGCTCCTCCGTGCAGTTTTCATACCGAGTCACCGTCCACTGGGCTCAGCGAGAAAACGCGATTTCGGCGCTTCTGAGGGCCGAAAACGCGATATCGGCCGATTTTCGATCTGTCAGCAGATTCGGTTTCTGGGCAGTTTACATGTCGAACTGCACGGTAGAAACGATAAAACAGCTCCTCCGTGCAGTTTTCATACCGAGTCACCGTCCACTGGGCTCAGCGAGAAAACGCGATTTCGGCGCTTCTGAGGGCCGAAAACGCGATATCGGCCGATTTTCGATCTGTCAGCAGATTCGGTTTCTGGGCAGTTTACATGTCGAACTGCACGGTAGAAACGATAAAACAGCTCCTCCGTGCAGTTTTCATACCGAGTCACCGTCCACTGGGCTCAGCGAGAAAACGCGATTTCGGCGCTTCTGAGGGCCGAAAACGCGATATCGGCCGATTTGCGATCTGTCAGCAGATTCGGTTTCTGGGCAGTTTACATGTCGAACTGCACGGTAGAAACGATAAAACAGCTCCTCCGTGCAGTTTTCATACCGAGTCACCGTCCAGAAAACTGGGCTCAGCGAGAAAACGCGATTTCGGCACTTCTGAGGGCCGAAAACGCGATATCGGGATTTTTTCGATCTGTCAGCAGATTCGGTTTCTGGGCAGTTTACATGTCGAACTGCACGGTAGAAACGATAAAACAGCTCCTCCGTGCAGTTTTCATACCGAGTCACCGTCCACTGGGCTCAGCGAGAAAACGCGATTTCGGCGCTTCTGAGGGCCGAAAACGCGATATCGGCCGATTTTCGATCTGTCAGCAGATTCGGTTTCTGGGCAGTTTACATGTCGAACTGCACGGTAGAAACGATAAAACAGCTCCTCCGTGCAGTTTTCATACCGAGTCACCGTCCACTGGGCTCAGCGAGAAAACGCGATTTCGGCGCTTCTGAGGGCCGAAAACGCGATATCGGCCGATTTTCGATCTGTCAGCAGATTCGGTTTCTGGGCAGTTTACATGTCGAACTGCACGGTAGAAACGATAAAACAGCTCCTCCGTGCAGTTTTCATACCGAGTCACCGTCCACTGGGCTCAGCGAGAAAACGCGATTTCGGCGCTTCTGAGGGCCGAAAACGCGATATCGGCCGATTTTCGATCTGTCAGCAGATTCGGTTTCTGGGCAGTTTACATGTCGAACTGCACGGTAGAAACGATAAAACAGCTCCTCCGTGCAGTTTTCATACCGAGTCACCGTCCACTGGGCTCAGCGAGAAAACGCGATTTCGGCGCTTCTGAGGGCCGAAAACGCGATATCGGCCGATTTTCGATCTGTCAGCAGATTCGGTTTCTGGGCAGTTTACATGTCGAACTGCACGGTAGAAACGATAAAACAGCTCCTCCGTGCAGTTTTCATACCGAGTCACCGTCCACTGGGCTCAGCGAGAAAACGCGATTTCGGCGCTTCTGAGGGCCGAAAACGCGATATCGGCCGATTTTCGATCTGTCAGCAGATTCGGTTTCTGGGCAGTTTACATGTCGAACTGCACGGTAGAAACGATAAAACAGCTCCTCCGTGCAGTTTTCATACCGAGTCACCGTCCACTGGGCTCAGCGAGAAAACGCGATTTCGGCGCTTCTGAGGGCCGAAAACGCGATATCGGCCGATTTTCGATCTGTCAGCAGATTCGGTTTCTGGGCAGTTTACATGTCGAACTGCACGGTAGAAACGATAAAACAGCTCCTCCGTGCAGTTTTCATACCGAGTCACCGTCCACTGGGCTCAGCGAGAAAACGCGATTTCGGCGCTTCTGAGGGCCGAAAACGCGATATCGGCCGATTTGCGATCTGTCAGCAGATTCGGTTTCTGGGCAGTTTACATGTCGAACTGCACGGTAGAAACGATAAAACAGCTCCCCCGTGCAGTTTTCATACCGAGTCACCGTCCACTGGGGAACTGCACGGTGAAAACGATAAAACAGCTCCTCCGTGCAGTTTTCATACCGAGTCACCGTCCACTGGGCTCAGCGAGAAAACGCGATTTCGGCGCTTCTGAGGGCCGAAAACGCGATATCGGCCGATTTTCGATCTGTCAGCAGATTCGGTTTCTGGGCAGTTTACATGTCGAACTGCACGGTAGAAACGATAAAACAGCTCCTCCGTGCAGTTTTCATACCGAGTCACCGTCCACTGCGCTCAGCGAGAAAACGCGATTTCGGCGCTTCTGAGGGCCGAAAACGCGATATCGGCCGATTTGCGATCTGTCAGCAGATTCGGTTTCTGGGCAGTTTACATGTCGAACTGCACGGTGAAAACGATAAAACCACGGTAGAAACGATAAAACAGCTCCTCCGTGCAGTTTTCATACCGAGTCACCGTCCACTCGGCTCAGCGAGAAAACGCGATTTCGGCACTTCTGAGGGCCGAAAACGCGATATCGGCCGATTTTCGATCTGTCAGCAGATTCGGTTTCTGGGCAGTTTACATGTCGAACTGCACGGTAGAAACGATAAAACAGCTCCTCCGTGCAGTTTTCATACCGAGTCACCGTCCACTGGGCTCAGCGAGAAAACGCGATTTCGGCGCTTCTGAGGGCCGAAAACGCGATATCGGCCGATTTGCGATCTGTCAGCAGATTCGGTTTCTGGGCAGTTTACATGTCGAACTGCACGGTAGAAACGATAAAACAGCTCCTCCGTGCAGTTTTCATACCGAGTCACCGTCCACTGGGCTCAGCGAGAAAACGCGATTTCGGCGCTTCTGAGGGCCGAAAACGCGATATCGGCCGATTTGCGATCTGTCAGCAGATTCGGTTTCTGGGCAGTTTACATGTCGAACTGCACGGTAGAAACGATAAAACAGCTCCTCCGTGCAGTTTTCATACCGAGTCACCGTCCACTGGGCTCAGCGAGAAAACGCGATTTCGGCGCTTCTGAGGGCCGAAAACGCGATATCGGCCGATTTTCGATCTGTCAGCAGATTCGGTTTCTGGGCAGTTTACATGTCGAACTGCACGGTAGAAACGATAAAACAGCTCCTCCGTGCAGTTTTCATACCGAGTCACCGTCCACTGGGCTCAGCGAGAAAACGCGATTTCGGCGCTTCTGAGGGCCGAAAACGCGATATCGGCCGATTTTCGATCTGTCAGCAGATTCGGTTTCTGGGCAGTTTACATGTCGAACTGCACGGTAGAAACGATAAAACAGCTCCTCCGTGCAGTTTTCATACCGAGTCACCGTCCACTGGGCTCAGCGAGAAAACGCGATTTCGGCGCTTCTGAGGGCCGAAAACGCGATATCGGCCGATTTTCGATCTGTCAGCAGATTCGGTTTCTGGGCAGTTTACATGTCGAACTGCACGGTAGAAACGATAAAACAGCTCCTCCGTGCAGTTTTCATACCGAGTCACCGTCCACTGGGCTCAGCGAGAAAACGCGATTTCGGCGCTTCTGAGGGCCGAAAACGCGATATCGGCCGATTTTCGATCTGTCAGCAGATTCGGTTTCTGGGCAGTTTACATGTCGAACTGCACGGTAGAAACGATAAAACAGCTCCTCCGTGCAGTTTTCATACCGAGTCACCGTCCACTGGGCTCAGCGAGAAAACGCGATTTCGGCGCTTCTGAGGGCCGAAAACGCGATATCGGCCGATTTTCGATCTGTCAGCAGATTCGGTTTCTGGGCAGTTTACATGTCGAACTGCACGGTAGAAACGATAAAACAGCTCCTCCGTGCAGTTTTCATACCGAGTCACCGTCCACTGGGCTCAGCGAGAAAACGCGATTTCGGCGCTTCTGAGGGCCGAAAACGCGATATCGGCCTGTCTGCAGATTCGGTTTCGATTTTCGATCTGTCAGCAGATTCGGTTTCTGGGCAGTTTACATGTCGAACTGCACGGTAGAAACGATAAAACAGCTCCTCCGTGCAGTTTTCATACCGAGTCACCGTCCACTGGGCTCAGCGAGAAAACGCGATTTCGGCGCTTCTGAGGGCCGAAAACGCGATATCGGCCGATTTGCGATCTGTCAGCAGATTCGGTTTCTGGGCAGTTTACATGTCGAACTGCACGGTAGAAACGATAAAACAGCTCCTCCGTGCAGTTTTCATACCGAGTCACCGTCCACTGGGCTCAGCGAGAAAACGCGATTTCGGCGCTTCTGAGGGCCGAAAACGCGATATCGGCCGATTTTCGATCTGTCAGCAGATTCGGTTTCTGGGCAGTTTACATGTCGAACTGCACGGTAGAAACGATAAAACAGCTCCTCCGTGCAGTTTTCATACCGAGTCACCGTCCACTGGGCTCAGCGAGAAAACGCGATTTCGGCGCTTCTGAGGGCCGAAAACGCGATATCGGCCGATTTTCGATCTGTCAGCAGATTCGGTTTCTGGGCAGTTTACATGTCGAACTGCACGGTAGAAACGATAAAACAGCTCCTCCGTGCAGTTTTCATACCGAGTCACCGTCCACTGGGCTCAGCGAGAAAACGCGATTTCGGCGCTTCTGAGGGCCGAAAACGCGATATCGGCCGATTTTCGATCTGTCAGCAGATTCGGTTTCTGGGCAGTTTACATGTCGAACTGCACGGTAGAAACGATAAAACAGCTCCTCCGTGCAGTTTTCATACCGAGTCACCGTCCACTGGGCTCAGCGAGAAAACGCGATTTCGGCGCTTCTGAGGGCCGAAAACGCGATATCGGCCGATTTTCGATCTGTCAGCAGATTCGGTTTCTGGGCAGTTTACATGTCGAACTGCACGGTAGAAACGATAAAACAGCTCCTCCGTGCAGTTTTCATACCGAGTCACCGTCCACTGGGCTCAGCGAGAAAACGCGATTTCGGCGCTTCTGAGGGCCGAAAACGCGATATCGGCCGATTTTCGATCTGTCAGCAGATTCGGTTTCTGGGCAGTTTACATGTCGAACTGCACGGTAGAAACGATAAAACAGCTCCTCCGTGCAGTTTTCATACCGAGTCACCGTCCACTGGGCTCAGCGAGAAAACGCGATTTCGGCGTTTCTGAGGGCCGAAAACGCGATATCGGCCGATTTTCGATCTGTCAGCAGATTCGGTTTCTGGGCAGTTTACATGTCGAACTGCACGGTAGAAACGATAAAACAGCTCCTCCGTGCAGTTTTCATACCGAGTCACCGTCCACTGGGCTCAGCGAGAAAACGCGATTTCGGCGCTTCTGAGGGCCGAAAACGCGATATCGGCCGATTTTCGATCTGTCAGCAGATTCGGTTTCTGGGCAGTTTACATGTCGAACTGCACGGTAGAAACGATAAAACAGCTCCTCCGTGCAGTTTTCATACCGAGTCACCGTCCACTGGGCTCAGCGAGAAAACGCGATTTCGGCGTTTCTGAGGGCCGAAAACGCGATATCGGCCGATTTTCGATCTGTCAGCAGATTCGGTTTCTGGGCAGTTTACATGTCGAACTGCACGGTAGAAACGATAAAACAGCTCCTCCGTGCAGTTTTCATACCGAGTCACCGTCCACTGGGCTCAGCGAGAAAACGCGATTTCGGCGTTTTGAGGGCCATGTAAACTGCCCAGAAACCGAATCTGCTGACAGATCGAAAATCGGCCGATATCGCGTTTTCGGCCCTCAGAAGCGCCGAAATCGCGTTTTCTCGCTGAGCCCAGTGGACGGTGACTCGGTATGAAAACTGCACGGAGGAGCTGTTTTATCGTTTCTACCGTGCAGTTCGACATGTAAACTGCCCAGAAACCGAATCTGCTGACAGATCGAAAATCGGCTGATATCGCGTTTTCGGAGCTGTTTTATCGTTTCTACCGTGCAGTTCTCGATTTGCGATCTGTCAGCAGATTCGGTTTCTGGGCAGTTTACATGTCGAACTGCACGGTAGAAACGATAAAACAGCTCCTCCGTGCAGTTTTCATACCGAGTCACCGTCCACTGGCTCAGCGAGAAAACGCGATTTCGGCGCTTCTGAGGGCCGAAATCGCGATATCGGCGCCGAAATCGCGTTTTCTCGCTGAGCCCAGTGGACGGTGACTCGGTATGAAAACTGCACGGAGGAGCTGTTTTATCGTTTCTACCGTGCAGTTCGACATGTAAACTGCCCAGAAACCGAATCTGCTGACAGATCGCAAATCGGCCGATATCGCGTTTTCGGCCCTCAGAAGCGCCGAAATCGCGTTTTCTCGCTGAGCCCAGTGGACGGTGACTCGGTATGAAAACTGCACGGAGGAGCTGTTTTATCGTTTCTACCGTGCAGTTCGACATGTAAACTGCCCAGAAACCGAATCTGCTGACAGATCGAAAATCGGCCGATATCGCGTTTTCGGCCCTCAGAAGCGCCGAAATCGCGTTTTCTCGCTGAGCCCAGTGGACGGTGACTCGGTATGAAAACTGCACGGAGGAGCTGTTTTATCGTTTCTACCGTGCAGTTCGACATGTAAACTGCCCAGAAACCGAATCTGCTGACAGATCGCAAATCGGCCGATATCGCGTTTTCGGCCCTCAGAAGCGCCGAAATCGCGTTTTCTCGCTGAGCCCAGTGGACGGTGACTCGGTATGAAAACTGCACGGAGGAGCTGTTTTATCGTTTCTACCGTGCAGTTCGACATGTAAACTGCCCAGAAACCGAATCTGCTGACAGATCGCAAATCGGCCGATATCGCGTTTTCGGCCCTCAGAAGCGCCGAAATCGCGTTTTCTCGCTGAGCCCAGTGGACGGTGACTCGGTATGAAAACTGCACGGAGGAGCTGTTTTATCGTTTCTACCGTGCAGTTCGACATGTAAACTGCCCAGAAACCGAATCTGCTGACAGATCGCAAATCGGCCGATTCGCGTTTTCGGCCCTCAGAAGCGCCGAAATCGCGTTTTCTCGCTGAGCCCAGTGGACGGTGACTCGGTATGAAAACTGCACGGAGGAGCTGTTTTATCGTTTCTACCGTGCAGTTCGACATGTAAACTGCCCAGAAACCGAATCTGCTGACAGATCGCAAATCGGCCGATATCGCGTTTTCGGCCCTCAGAAGCGCCGAAATCGCGTTTTCTCGCTGAGCCCAGTGGACGGTGACTCGGTATGAAAACTGCACGGAGGAGCTGTTTTATCGTTTCTACCGTGCAGTTCGACATGTAAACTGCCCAGAAACCGAATCTGCTGACAGATCGAAAATCGGCCGATATCGCGTTTTCGGCCCTCAGAAGCGCCGAAATCGCGTTTTCTCGCTGAGCCCAGTGGACGGTGACTCGGTATGAAAACTGCACGGAGGAGCTGTTTTATCGTTTCTACCGTGCAGTTCGACATGTAAACTGCCCAGAAACCGAATCTGCTGACAGATCGCAAATCGGCCGATATCGCGTTTTCGGCCCTCAGAAGCGCCGAAATCGCGTTTTCTCGCTGAGCCCAGTGGACGGTGACTCGGTATGAAAACTGCACGGAGGAGCTGTTTTATCGTTTCTACCGTGCAGTTCGACATGTAAACTGCCCAGAAACCGAATCTGCTGACAGATCGAAAATCGGCCGATATCGCGTTTTCGGCCCTCAGAAGCGCCGAAATCGCGTTTTCTCGCTGAGCCCAGTGGACGGTGACTCGGTATGAAAACTGCACGGAGGAGCTGTTTTATCGTTTCTACCGTGCAGTTCGACATGTAAACTGCCCAGAAACCGAATCTGCTGACAGATCGCAAATCGGCCGATATCGCGTTTTCGGCCCTCAGAAGCGCCGAAATCGCGTTTTCTCGCTGAGCCCAGTGGACGGTGACTCGGTATGAAAACTGCACGGAGGAGCTGTTTTATCGTTTCTACCGTGCAGTTCGACATGTAAACTGCCCAGAAACCGAATCTGCTGACAGATCGCAAATCGGCCGATATCGCGTTTTCGGCCCTCAGAAGCGCCGAAATCGCGTTTTCTCGCTGAGCCCAGTGGACGGTGACTCGGTATGAAAACTGCACGGAGGAGCTGTTTTATCGTTTCTACCGTGCAGTTCGACATGTAAACTGCCCAGAAACCGAATCTGCTGACAGATCGCAAATCGGCCGATATCGCGTTTTCGGCCCTCAGAAGCGCCGAAATCGCGTTTTCTCGCTGAGCCCAGTGGACGGTGACTCGGTATGAAAACTGCACGGAGGAGCTGTTTTATCGTTTCTACCGTGCAGTTCGACATGTAAACTGCCCAGAAACCGAATCTGCTGACAGATCGCAAATCGGCCGATATCGCGTTTTCGGCCCTCAGAAGCGCCGAAATCGCGTTTTCTCGCTGAGCCCAGTGGACGGTGACTCGGTATGAAAACTGCACGGAGGAGCTGTTTTATCGTTTCTACCGTGCAGTTCGACATGTAAACTGCCCAGAAACCGAATCTGCTGACAGATCGCAAATCGGCCGATATCGCGTTTTCGGCCCTCAGAAGCGCCGAAATCGCGTCGAAAACTCAGCTGTTTTATCATATTTCGAACTGCAGTTCGAACGATAAACAGAAATCATACCGAGTCACCGTCCACTCGGCTCAGCGAGAAAACTCGCTGAGCCCAGTGGACGGTGACTCGGTATGAAAACTGCACGGAGGAGCTGTTTTATCGTTTCTACCGTGCAGTTCGACATGTAAACTGCCCAGAAACCGAATCTGCTGACAGATCGCAAATCGGCCGATATCGCGTTTTCGGCCCTCAGAAGCGCCGAAATCGCGTTTTCTCGCTGAGCCCAGTGGACGGTGACTCGGTATGAAAACTGCACGGAGGAGCTGTTTTATCGTTTCTACCGTGCAGTTCGACATGTAAACTGCCCAGAAACCGAATCTGCTGACAGATCGCAAATCGGCCGATATCGCGTTTTCGGCCCTCAGAAGCGCCGAAATCGCGTTTTCTCGCTGAGCCCAGTGGACGGTGACTCGGTATGAAAACTGCACGGAGGAGCTGTTTTATCGTTTCTACCGTGCAGTTCGACATGTAAACTGCCCAGAAACCGAATCTGCTGACAGATCGCAAATCGGCCGATATCGCGTTTTCGGCCCTCAGAAGCGCCGAAATCGCGTTTTCTCGCTGAGCCCAGTGGACGGTGACTCGGTATGAAAACTGCACGGAGGAGCTGTTTTATCGTTTCTACCGTGCAGTTCGACATGTAAACTGCCCAGAAACCGAATCTGCTGACAGATCGAAAATCGGCCGATATCGCGTTTTCGGCCCTCAGAAGCGCCGAAATCGCGTTTTCTCGCTGAGCCCAGTGGACGGTGACTCGGTATGAAAACTGCACGGAGGAGCTGTTTTATCGTTTCTACCGTGCAGTTCGACATGTAAACTGCCCAGAAACCGAATCTGCTGACAGATCGAAAATCGGCCGATATCGCGTTTTCGGCCCTCAGAAGCGCCGAAATCGCGTTTTCTCGCTGAGCCCAGTGGACGGTGACTCGGTATGAAAACTGCACGGAGGAGCTGTTTTATCGTTTCTACCGTGCAGTTCGACATGTAAACTGCCCAGAAACCGAATCTGCTGACAGATCGCAAATCGGCCGATATCGCGTTTTCGGCCCTCAGAAGCGCCGAAATCGCGTTTTCTCGCTGAGCCCAGTGGACGGTGACTCGGTATGAAAACTGCACGGAGGAGCTGTTTTATCGTTTCTACCGTGCAGTTCGACATGTAAACTGCCCAGAAACCGAATCTGCTGACAGATCGCAAATCGGCCGATATCGCGTTTTCGGCCCTCAGAAGCGCCGAAATCGCGTTTTCTCGCTGAGCCCAGTGGACGGTGACTCGGTATGAAAACTGCACGGAGGAGCTGTTTTATCGTTTCTACCGTGCAGTTCGACATGTAAACTGCCCAGAAACCGAATCTGCTGACAGATCGCAAATCGGCCGATATCGCGTTTTCGGCCCTCAGAAGCGCCGAAATCGCGTTTTCTCGCTGAGCCCAGTGGACGGTGACTCGGTATGAAAACTGCACGGAGGAGCTGTTTTATCGTTTCTACCGTGCAGTTCGACATGTAAACTGCCCAGAAACCGAATCTGCTGACAGATCGCAAATCGGCCGATATCGCGTTTTCGGCCCTCAGAAGCGCCGAAATCGCGTTTTCTCGCTGAGCCCAGTGGACGGTGACTCGGTATGAAAACTGCACGGAGGAGCTGTTTTATCGTTTCTACCGTGCAGTTCGACATGTAAACTGCCCAGAAACCGAATCTGCTGACAGATCGCAAATCGGCCGATATCGCGTTTTCGGCCCTCAGAAGCGCCGAAATCGCGTTTTCTCGCTGAGCCCAGTGGACGGTGACTCGGTATGAAAACTGCACGGAGGAGCTGTTTTATCGTTTCTACCGTGCAGTTCGACATGTAAACTGCCCAGAAACCGAATCTGCTGACAGATCGAAAATCGGCCGATATCGCGTTTTCGGCCCTCAGAAGCGCCGAAATCGCGTTTTCTCGCTGAGCCCAGTGGACGGTGACTCGGTATGAAAACTGCACGGAGGAGCTGTTTTATCGTTTCTACCGTGCAGTTCGACATGTAAACTGCCCAGAAACCGAATCTGCTGACAGATCGAAAATCGGCCGATATCGCGTTTTCGGCCCTCAGAAGCGCCGAAATCGCGTTTTCTCGCTGAGCCCAGTGGACGGTGACTCGGTATGAAAACTGCACGGAGGAGCTGTTTTATCGTTTCTACCGTGCAGTTCGACATGTAAACTGCCCAGAAACCGAATCTGCTGACAGATCGCAAATCGGCCGATATCGCGTTTTCGGCCCTCAGAAGCGCCGAAATCGCGTTTTCTCGCTGAGCCCAGTGGACGGTGACTCGGTATGAAAACTGCACGGAGGAGCTGTTTTATCGTTTCTACCGTGCAGTTCGACATGTAAACTGCCCAGAAACCGAATCTGCTGACAGATCGCAAATCGGCCGATATCGCGTTTTCGGCCCTCAGAAGCGCCGAAATCGCGTTTTCTCGCTGAGCCCAGTGGACGGTGACTCGGTATGAAAACTGCACGGAGGAGCTGTTTTATCGTTTCTACCGTGCAGTTCGACATGTAAACTGCCCAGAACCGAATCTGCTGACAGATCGAAAATCGGCCGATATCGCGTTTTCGGCCCTCAGAAGCGCCGAAATCGCGTTTTCTCGCTGAGCCCAGTGGACGGTGACTCGGTATGAAAACTGCACGGAGGAGCTGTTTTATCGTTTCTACCGTGCAGTTCGACATGTAAACTGCCCAGAAACCGAATCTGCTGACAGATCGCAAATCGGCCGATATCGCGTTTTCGGCCCTCAGAAGCGCCGAAATCGCGTTTTCTCGCTGAGCCCAGTGGACGGTGACTCGGTATGAAAACTGCACGGAGGAGCTGTTTTATCGTTTCTACCGTGCAGTTCGACATGTAAACTGCCCAGAAACCGAATCTGCTGACAGATCGCAAATCGGCCGATATCGCGTTTTCGGCCCTCAGAAGCGCCGAAATCGCGTTTTCTCGCTGAGCCCAGTGGACGGTGACTCGGTATGAAAACTGCACGGAGGAGCTGTTTTATCGTTTCTACCGTGCAGTTCGACATGTAAACTGCCCAGAAACCGAATCTGCTGACAGATCGCAAATCGGCCGATATCGCGTTTTCGGCCCTCAGAAGCGCCGAAATCGCGTTTTCTCGCTGAGCCCAGTGGACGGTGACTCGGTATGAAAACTGCACGGAGGAGCTGTTTTATCGTTTCTACCGTGCAGTTCGACATGTAAACTGCCCAGAAACCGAATCTGCTGACAGATCGCAAATCGGCCGATATCGCGTTTTCGGCCCTCAGAAGCGCCGAAATCGCGTTTTCTCGCTGAGCCCAGTGGACGGTGACTCGGTATGAAAACTGCACGGAGGAGCTGTTTTATCGTTTCTACCGTGCAGTTCGACATGTAAACTGCCCAGAAACCGAATCTGCTGACAGATCGCAAATCGGCCGATATCGCGTTTTCGGCCCTCAGAAGCGCCGAAATCGCGTTTTCTCGCTGAGCCCAGTGGACGGTGACTCGGTATGAAAACTGCACGGAGGAGCTGTTTTATCGTTTCTACCGTGCAGTTCGACATGTAAACTGCCCAGAAACCGAATCTGCTGACAGATCGCAAATCGGCCGATATCGCGTTTTCGGCCCTCAGAAGCGCCGAAATCGCGTTTTCTCGCTGAGCCCAGTGGACGGTGACTCGGTATGAAAACTGCACGGAGGAGCTGTTTTATCGTTTCTACCGTGCAGTTCGACATGTAAACTGCCCAGAAACCGAATCTGCTGACAGATCGCAAATCGGCCGATATCGCGTTTTCGGCCCTCAGAAGCGCCGAAATCGCGTTTTCTCGCTGAGCCCAGTGGACGGTGACTCGGTATGAAAACTGCACGGAGGAGCTGTTTTATCGTTTCTACCGTGCAGTTCGACATGTAAACTGCCCAGAAACCGAATCTGCTGACAGATCGCAAATCGGCCGATATCGCGTTTTCGGCCCTCAGAAGCGCCGAAATCGCGTTTTCTCGCTGAGCCCAGTGGACGGTGACTCGGTATGAAAACTGCACGGAGGAGCTGTTTTTTATCGTTTCTACCGTGCAGTTCGACATGTAAACTGCCCAGAAACCGAATCTGCTGACAGATCGCAAATCGGCCGATATCGCGTTTTCGGCCCTCAGAAGCGCCGAAATCGCGTTTTCTCGCTGAGCCCAGTGGACGGTGACTCGGTATGAAAACTGCACGGAGGAGCTGTTTTATCGTTTCTACCGTGCAGTTCGACATGTAAACTGCCCAGAAACCGAATCTGCTGACAGATCGAAAATCGGCCGATATCGCGTTTTCGGCCCTCAGAAGCGCCGAAATCGCGTTTTCTCGCTGAGCCCAGTGGACGGTGACTCGGTATGAAAACTGCACGGAGGAGCTGTTTTATCGTTTCTACCGTGCAGTTCGACATGTAAACTGCCCAGAAACCGAATCTGCTGACAGATCGCAAATCGGCCGATATCGCGTTTTCGGCCCTCAGAAGCGCCGAAATCGCGTTTTCTCGCTGAGCCCAGTGGACGGTGACTCGGTATGAAAACTGCACGGAGGAGCTGTTTTATCGTTTCTACCGTGCAGTTCGACATGTAAACTGCCCAGAAACCGAATCTGCTGACAGATCGCAAATCGGCCGATATCGCGTTTTCGGCCCTCAGAAGCGCCGAAATCGCGTTTTCTCGCTGAGCCCAGTGGACGGTGACTCGGTATGAAAACTCACGGAGGAGCTGTTTTATCGTTTCTACCGTGCAGTTCGACATGTAAACTGCCCAGAAACCGAATCTGCTGACAGATCGCCCCCTGGCCGATATCGCGTTTTCGGCCCTCAGAAGCGCCGAAATCGCGTTTTCTCGCTGAGCCCAGTGGACGGTGACTCGGTATGAAAACTGCACGGAGGAGCTGTTTTATCGTTTCTACCGTGCAGTTCGACATGTAAACTGCCCAGAAACCGAATCTGCTGACAGATCGCAAATCGGCCGATATCGCGTTTTCGGCCCTCAGAAGCGCCGAAATCGCGTTTTCTCGCTGAGCCCAGTGGACGGTGACTCGGTATGAAAACTGCACGGAGGAGCTGTTTTATCGTTTCTACCGTGCAGTTCGACATGTAAACTGCCCAGAAACCGAATCTGCTGACAGATCGCAAATCGGCCGATATCGCGTTTTCGGCCCTCAGAAGCGCCGAAATCGCGTTTTCTCGCTGAGCCCAGTGGACGGTGACTCGGTATGAAAACTGCACGGAGGAGCTGTTTTATCGTTTCTACCGTGCAGTTCGACATGTAAACTGCCCAGAAACCGAATCTGCTGACAGATCGCAAATCGGCCGATATCGCGTTTTCGGCCCTCAGAAGCGCCGAAATCGCGTTTTCTCGCTGAGCCCAGTGGACGGTGACTCGGTATGAAAACTGCACGGAGGAGCTGTTTTATCGTTTCTACCGTGCAGTTCGACATGTAAACTGCCCAGAAACCGAATCTGCTGACAGATCGCAAATCGGCCGATATCGCGTTTTCGGCCCTCAGAAGCGCCGAAATCGCGTTTTCTCGCTGAGCCCAGTGGACGGTGACTCGGTATGAAAACTGCACGGAGGAGCTGTTTTATCGTTTCTACCGTGCAGTTCGACATGTAAACTGCCCAGAAACCGAATCTGCTGACAGATCGCAAATCGGCCGATATCGCGTTTTCGGCCCTCAGAAGCGCCGAAATCGCGTTTTCTCGCTGAGCCCAGTGGACGGTGACTCGGTATGAAAACTGCACGGAGGAGCTGTTTTATCGTTTCTACCGTGCAGTTCGACATGTAAACTGCCCAGAAACCGAATCTGCTGACAGATCGCAAATCGGCCGATATCGCGTTTTCGGCCCTCAGAAGCGCCGAAATCGCGTTTTCTCGCTGAGCCCAGTGGACGGTGACTCGGTATGAAAACTGCACGGAGGAGCTGTTTTATCGTTTCTACCGTGCAGTTCGACATGTAAACTGCCCAGAAACCGAATCTGCTGACAGATCGAAAATCGCGTTTTCGGCCCTCAGAAGCGCCGAAATCTTGTTTTCTCGCTGAGCCCAGTGGACGGTGACTCGGTATGAAAACTGCACGGTGGAGCTGTTTTATCGTTTCTACCGTGCGGTTCGACCTCCCAGAAACCGAATCGCCGAAATCGCGTTTTCTCGCTGAGCCCGAGTGGACGGTGACTCGGTATGAAAACTGCACGGAGGAGCTGTTTTATCGTTTCTACCGTGCAGTTCGACATGTAAACTGCCCAGAAACCGAATCTGCTGACAGATCGCAAATCGGCCGATATCGCGTTTTCGGCCCTCAGAAGCGCCGAAATCGCGTTTTCTCGCTGAGCCCAGTGGACGGTGACTCGGTATGAAAACTGCACGGAGGAGCTGTTTTATCGTTTCTACCGTGCAGTTCGACATGTAAACTGCCCAGAAACCGAATCTGCTGACAGATCGCAAATCGGCCGATATCGCGTTTTCGGCCCTCAGAAGCGCCGAAATCGCGTTTTCTCGCTGAGCCCAGTGGACGGTGACTCGGTATGAAAACTGCACGGAGGAGCTGTTTTATCGTTTCTACCGTGCAGTTCGACATGTAAACTGCCCAGAAACCGAATCTGCTGACAGATCGAAAATCGGCCGATATCGCGTTTTCGGCCCTCAGAAGCGCCGAAATCGCGTTTTCTCGCTGAGCCCAGTGGACGGTGACTCGGTATGAAAACTGCACGGAGGAGCTGTTTTATCGTTTCTACCGTGCAGTTCGACATGTAAACTGCCCAGAAACCGAATCTGCTGACAGATCGCAAATCGGCCGATATCGCGTTTTCGGCCCTCAGAAGCGCCGAAATCGCGTTTTCTCGCTGAGCCCAGTGGACGGTGACTCGGTATGAAAACTGCACGGAGGAGCTGTTTTATCGTTTCTACCGTGCAGTTCGACATGTAAACTGCCCAGAAACCGAATCTGCTGACAGATCGCAAATCGGCCGATATCGCGTTTTCGGCCCTCAGAAGCGCCGAAATCGCGTTTTCTCGCTGAGCCCAGTGGACGGTGACTCGGTATGAAAACTGCACGGAGGAGCTGTTTTATCGTTTCTACCGTGCAGTTCGACATGTAAACTGCCCAGAAACCGAATCTGCTGACAGATCGCAAATCGGCCGATATCGCGTTTTCGGCCCTCAGAAGCGCCGAAATCGCGTTTTCTCGCTGAGCCCAGTGGACGGTGACTCGGTATGAAAACTGCACGGAGGAGCTGTTTTATCGTTTCTACCGTGCAGTTCGACATGTAAACTGCCCAGAAACCGAATCTGCTGACAGATCGCAAATCGGCCGATATCGCGTTTTCGGCCCTCAGAAGCGCCGAAATCGCGTTTTCTCGCTGAGCCCAGTGGACGGTGACTCGGTATGAAAACTGCACGGAGGAGCTGTTTTATCGTTTCTACCGTGCAGTTCGACATGTAAACTGCCCAGAAACCGAATCTGCTGACAGATCGCAAATCGGCCGATATCGCGTTTTCGGCCCTCAGAAGCGCCGAAATCGCGTTTTCTCGCTGAGCCCAGTGGACGGTGACTCGGTATGAAAACTGCACGGAGGAGCTGTTTTATCGTTTCTACCGTGCAGTTCGACATGTAAACTGCCCAGAAACCGAATCTGCTGACAGATCGCAAATCGGCCGATATCGCGTTTTCGGCCCTCAGAAGCGCCGAAATCGCGTTTTCTCGCTGAGCCCAGTGGACGGTGACTCGGTATGAAAACTGCACGGAGGAGCTGTTTTATCGTTTCTACCGTGCAGTTCGACATGTAAACTGCCCAGAAACCGAATCTGCTGACAGATCGCAAATCGGCCGATATCGCGTTTTCGGCCCTCAGAAGCGCCGAAATCGCGTTTTCTCGCTGAGCCCAGTGGACGGTGACTCGGTATGAAAACTGCACGGAGGAGCTGTTTTATCGTTTCTACCGTGCAGTTCGACATGTAAACTGCCCAGAAACCGAATCTGCTGACAGATCGCAAAATCGGCCGATATCGCGTTTTCGGCCCTCAGAAGCGCCGAAATCGCGTTTTCTCGCTGAGCCCAGTGGACGGTGACTCGGTATGAAAACTGCACGGAGGAGCTGTTTTATCGTTTCTACCGTGCAGTTCGACATGTAAACTGCCCAGAAACCGAATCTGCTGACAGATCGCAAATCGGCCGATATCGCGTTTTCGGCCCTCAGAAGCGCCGAAATCGCGTTTTCTCGCTGAGCCCAGTGGACGGTGACTCGGTATGAAAACTGCACGGAGGAGCTGTTTTATCGTTTCTACCGTGCAGTTCGACATGTAAACTGCCCAGAAACCGAATCTGCTGACAGATCGCAAATCGGCCGATATCGCGTTTTCGGCCCTCAGAAGCGCCGAAATCGCGTTTTCTCGCTGAGCCCAGTGGACGGTGACTCGGTATGAAAACTGCACGGAGGAGCTGTTTTATCGTTTCTACCGTGCAGTTCGACATGTAAACTGCCCAGAAACCGAATCTGCTGACAGATCGCAAATCGGCCGATATCGCGTTTTCGGCCCTCAGAAGCGCCGAAATCGCGTTTTCTCGCTGAGCCCAGTGGACGGTGACTCGGTATGAAAACTGCACGGAGGAGCTGTTTTATCGTTTCTACCGTGCAGTTCGACATGTAAACTGCCCAGAAACCGAATCTGCTGACAGATCGCAAATCGGCCGATATCGCGTTTTCGGCCCTCAGAAGCGCCGAAATCGCGTTTTCTCGCTGAGCCCAGTGGACGGTGACTCGGTATGAAAACTGCACGGAGGAGCTGTTTTATCGTTTCTACCGTGCAGTTCGACATGTAAACTGCCCAGAAACCGAATCTGCTGACAGATCGCAAATCGGCCGATATCGCGTTTTCGGCCCTCAGAAGCGCCGAAATCGCGTTTTCTCGCTGAGCCCAGTGGACGGTGACTCGGTATGAAAACTGCACGGAGGAGCTGTTTTATCGTTTCTACCGTGCAGTTCGACATGTAAACTGCCCAGAAACCGAATCTGCTGACAGATCGCAAATCGGCCGATATCGCGTTTTCGGCCCTCAGAAGCGCCGAAATCGCGTTTTCTCGCTGAGCCCAGTGGACGGTGACTCGGTATGAAAACTGCACGGAGGAGCTGTTTTATCGTTTCTACCGTGCAGTTCGACATGTAAACTGCCCAGAAACCGAATCTGCTGACAGATCGAAAATCGGCCGATATCGCGTTTTCGGCCCTCAGAAGCGCCGAAATCGCGTTTTCTCGCTGAGCCCAGTGGACGGTGACTCGGTATGAAAACTGCACGGAGGAGCTGTTTTATCGTTTCTACCGTGCAGTTCGACATGTAAACTGCCCAGAAACCGAATCTGCTGACAGATCGCAAATCGGCCGATATCGCGTTTTCGGCCCTCAGAAGCGCCGAAATCGCGTTTTCTCGCTGAGCCCAGTGGACGGTGACTCGGTATGAAAACTGCACGGAGGAGCTGTTTTATCGTTTCTACCGTGCAGTTCGACATGTAAACTGCCCAGAAACCGAATCTGCTGACAGATCGCAAATCGGCCGATATCGCGTTTTCGGCCCTCAGAAGCGCCGAAATCGCGTTTTCTCGCTGAGCCCAGTGGACGGTGACTCGGTATGAAAACTGCACGGAGGAGCTGTTTTATCGTTTCTACCGTGCAGTTCGACATGTAAACTGCCCAGAAACCGAATCTGCTGACAGATCGCAAATCGGCCGATATCGCGTTTTCGGCCCTCAGAAGCGCCGAAATCGCGTTTTCTCGCTGAGCCCAGTGGACGGTGACTCGGTATGAAAACTGCACGGAGGAGCTGTTTTATCGTTTCTACCGTGCAGTTCGACATGTAAACTGCCCAGAAACCGAATCTGCTGACAGATCGCAAATCGGCCGATATCGCGTTTTCGGCCCTCAGAAGCGCCGAAATCGCGTTTTCTCGCTGAGCCCAGTGGACGGTGACTCGGTATGAAAACTGCACGGAGGAGCTGTTTTATCGTTTCTACCGTGCAGTTCGACATGTAAACTGCCCAGAAACCGAATCTGCTGACAGATCGCAAATCGGCCGATATCGCGTTTTCGGCCCTCAGAAGCGCCGAAATCGCGTTTTCTCGCTGAGCCCAGTGGACGGTGACTCGGTATGAAAACTGCACGGAGGAGCTGTTTTATCGTTTCTACCGTGCAGTTTTATCGTTTCTACCGTGCAGTTCGACATGTAAACTGCCCAGAAACCGAATCTGCTGACAGATCGCAAATCGGCCGATATCGCGTTTTCGGCCCTCAGAAGCGCCGAAATCGCGTTTTCTCGCTGAGCCCAGTGGACGGTGACTCGGTATGAAAACTGCACGGAGGAGCTGTTTTATCGTTTCTACCGTGCAGTTCGACATGTAAACTGCCCAGAAACCGAATCTGCTGACAGATCGCAAATCGGCCGATATCGCGTTTTCGGCCCTCAGAAGCGCCGAAATCGCGTTTTCTCGCTGAGCCCAGTGGACGGTGACTCGGTATGAAAACTCACGGAGGAGCTGTTTTATCGTTTCTACCGTGCAGTTCGACATGTAAACTGCCCAGAAACCGAATCTGCTGACAGATCGCAAATCGGCCGATATCGCGTTTTCGGCCCTCAGAAGCGCCGAAATCGCGTTTTCTCGCTGAGCCCAGTGGACGGTGACTCGGTATGAAAACTGCACGGAGGAGCTGTTTTATCGTTTCTACCGTGCAGTTCGACATGTAAACTGCCCAGAAACCGAATCTGCTGACAGATCGCAAATCGGCCGATATCGCGTTTTCGGCCCTCAGAAGCGCCGAAATCGCGTTTTCTCGCTGAGCCCAGTGGACGGTGACTCGGTATGAAAACTGCACGGAGGAGCTGTTTTATCGTTTCTACCGTGCAGTTCGACATGTAAACTGCCCAGAAACCGAATCTGCTGACAGATCGCAAATCGGCCGATATCGCGTTTTCGGCCCTCAGAAGCGCCGAAATCGCGTTTTCTCGCTGAGCCCAGTGGACGGTGACTCGGTATGAAAACTGCACGGAGGAGCTGTTTTATCGTTTCTACCGTGCAGTTCGACATGTAAACTGCCCAGAAACCGAATCTGCTGACAGATCGCAAATCGGCCGATATCGCGTTTTCGGCCCTCAGAAGCGCCGAAATCGCGTTTTCTCGCTGAGCCCAGTGGACGGTGACTCGGTATGAAAACTGCACGGAGGAGCTGTTTTATCGTTTCTACCGTGCAGTTCGACATGTAAACTGCCCAGAAACCGAATCTGCTGACAGATCGCAAATCGGCCGATATCGCGTTTTCGGCCCTCAGAAGCGCCGAAATCGCGTTTTCTCGCTGAGCCCAGTGGACGGTGACTCGGTATGAAAACTGCACGGAGGAGCTGTTTTATCGTTTCTACCGTGCAGTTCGACATGTAAACTGCCCAGAAACCGAATCTGCTGACAGATCGCAAATCGGCCGATATCGCGTTTTCGGCCCTCAGAAGCGCCGAAATCGCGTTTTCTCGCTGAGCCCAGTGGACGGTGACTCGGTATGAAAACTGCACGGAGGAGCTGTTTTATCGTTTCTACCGTGCAGTTCGACATGTAAACTGCCCAGAAACCGAATCTGCTGACAGATCGCAAATCGGCCGATATCGCGTTTTCGGCCCTCAGAAGCGCCGAAATCGCGTTTTCTCGCTGAGCCCAGTGGACGGTGACTCGGTATGAAAACTGCACGGAGGAGCTGTTTTATCGTTTCTACCGTGCAGTTCGACATGTAAACTGCCCAGAAACCGAATCTGCTGACAGATCGAAAATCGGCCGATATCGCGTTTTCGGCCCTCAGAAGCGCCGAAATCGCGTTTTCTCGCTGAGCCCAGTGGACGGTGACTCGGTATGAAAACTGCACGGAGGAGCTGTTTTATCGTTTCTACCGTGCAGTTCGACATGTAAACTGCCCAGAAACCGAATCTGCTGACAGATCGCAAATCGGCCGATATCGCGTTTTCGGCCCTCAGAAGCGCCGAAATCGCGTTTTCTCGCTGAGCCCAGTGGACGGTGACTCGGTATGAAAACTGCACGGAGGAGCTGTTTTATCGTTTCTACCGTGCAGTTCGACATGTAAACTGCCCAGAAACCGAATCTGCTGACAGATCGCAAATCGGCCGATATCGCGTTTTCGGCCCTCAGAAGCGCCGAAATCGCGTTTTCTCGCTGAGCCCAGTGGACGGTGACTCGGTATGAAAACTGCACGGAGGAGCTGTTTTATCGTTTCTACCGTGCAGTTCGACATGTAAACTGCCCAGAAACCGAATCTGCTGACAGATCGCAAATCGGCCGATATCGCGTTTTCGGCCCTCAGAAGCGCCGAAATCGCGTTTTCTCGCTGAGCCCAGTGGACGGTGACTCGGTATGAAAACTGCACGGAGGAGCTGTTTTATCGTTTCTACCGTGCAGTTCGACATGTAAACTGCCCAGAAACCGAATCTGCTGACAGATCGCAAATCGGCCGATATCGCGTTTTCGGCCCTCAGAAGCGCCGAAATCGCGTTTTCTCGCTGAGCCCAGTGGACGGTGTGGACGGTGACTCGGTATGAAAACTGCACGGAGGAGCTGTTTTATCGTTTCTACCGTGCAGTTCGACATGTAAACTGCCCAGAAACCGAATCTGCTGACAGATCGCAAATCGGCCGATATCGCGTTTTCGGCCCTCAGAAGCGCCGAAATCGCGTTTTCTCGCTGAGCCCAGTGGACGGTGACTCGGTATGAAAACTGCACGGAGGAGCTGTTTTATCGTTTCTACCGTGCAGTTCGACATGTAAACTGCCCAGAAACCGAATCTGCTGACAGATCGCAAATCGGCCGATATCGCGTTTTCGGCCCTCAGAAGCGCCGAAATCGCGTTTTCTCGCTGAGCCCAGTGGACGGTGACTCGGTATGAAAACTGCACGGAGGAGCTGTTTTATCGTTTCTACCGTGCAGTTCGACATGTAAACTGCCCAGAAACCGAATCTGCTGACAGATCGCAAATCGGCCGATATCGCGTTTTCGGCCCTCAGAAGCGCCGAAATCGCGTTTTCTCGCTGAGCCCAGTGGACGGTGACTCGGTATGAAAACTGCACGGAGGAGCTGTTTTATCGTTTCTACCGTGCAGTTCGACATGTAAACTGCCCAGAAACCGAATCTGCTGACAGATCGCAAATCGGCCGATATCGCGTTTTCGGCCCTCAGAAGCGCCGAAATCGCGTTTTCTCGCTGAGCCCAGTGGACGGTGACTCGGTATGAAAACTGCACGGAGGAGCTGTTTTATCGTTTCTACCGTGCAGTTCGACATGTAAACTGCCCAGAAACCGAATCTGCTGACAGATCGCAAATCGGCCGATATCGCGTTTTCGGCCCTCAGAAGCGCCGAAATCGCGTTTTCTCGCTGAGCCCAGTGGACGGTGACTCGGTATGAAAACTGCACGGAGGAGCTGTTTTATCGTTTCTACCGTGCAGTTCGACATGTAAACTGCCCAGAAACCGAATCTGCTGACAGATCGCAAATCGGCCGATATCGCGTTTTCGGCCCTCAGAAGCGCCGAAATCGCGTTTTCTCGCTGAGCCCAGTGGACGGTGACTCGGTATGAAAACTGCACGGAGGAGCTGTTTTATCGTTTCTACCGTGCAGTTCGACATGTAAACTGCCCAGAAACCGAATCTGCTGACAGATCGCAAATCGGCCGATATCGCGTTTTCGGCCCTCAGAAGCGCCGAAATCGCGTTTTCTCGCTGAGCCCAGTGGACGGTGACTCGGTATGAAAACTGCACGGAGGAGCTGTTTTATCGTTTCTACCGTGCAGTTCGACATGTAAACTGCCCAGAAACCGAATCTGCTGACAGATCGCAAATCGGCCGATATCGCGTTTTCGGCCCTCAGAAGCGCCGAAATCGCGTTTTCTCGCTGAGCCCAGTGGACGGTGACTCGGTATGAAAACTGCACGGAGGAGCTGTTTTATCGTTTCTACCGTGCAGTTCGACATGTAAACTGCCCAGAAACCGAATCTGCTGACAGATCGCAAATCGGCCGATATCGCGTTTTCGGCCCTCAGAAGCGCCGAAATCGCGTTTTCTCGCTGAGCCCAGTGGACGGTGACTCGGTATGAAAACTGCACGGAGGAGCTGTTTTATCGTTTCTACCGTGCAGTTCGACATGTAAACTGCCCAGAAACCGAATCTGCTGACAGATCGCAAATCGGCCGATATCGCGTTTTCGGCCCTCAGAAGCGCCGAAATCGCGTTTTCTCGCTGAGCCCAGTGGACGGTGACTCGGTATGAAAACTGCACGGAGGAGCTGTTTTATCGTTTCTACCGTGCAGTTCGACATGTAAACTGCCCAGAAACCGAATCTGCTGACAGATCGCAAATCGGCCGATATCGCGTTTTCGGCCCTCAGAAGCGCCGAAATCGCGTTTTCTCGCTGAGCCCAGTGGACGGTGACTCGGTATGAAAACTGCACGGAGGAGCTGTTTTATCGTTTCTACCGTGCAGTTCGACATGTAAACTGCCCAGAAACCGAATCTGCTGACAGATCGCAAATCGGCCGATATCGCGTTTTCGGCCCTCAGAAGCGCCGAAATCGCGTTTTCTCGCTGAGCCCAGTGGACGGTGACTCGGTATGAAAACTGCACGGAGGAGCTGTTTTATCGTTTCTACCGTGCAGTTCGACATGTAAACTGCCCAGAAACCGAATCTGCTGACAGATCGCAAATCGGCCGATATCGCGTTTTCGGCCCTCAGAAGCGCCGAAATCGCGTTTTCTCGCTGAGCCCAGTGGACGGTGACTCGGTATGAAAACTGCACGGAGGAGCTGTTTTATCGTTTCTACCGTGCAGTTCGACATGTAAACTGCCCAGAAACCGAATCTGCTGACAGATCGCAAATCGGCCGATATCGCGTTTTCGGCCCTCAGAAGCGCCGAAATCGCGTTTTCTCGCTGAGCCCAGTGGACGGTGACTCGGTATGAAAACTGCACGGAGGAGCTGTTTTATCGTTTCTACCGTGCAGTTCGACATGTAAACTGCCCAGAAACCGAATCTGCTGACAGATCGCAAATCGGCCGATATCGCGTTTTCGGCCCTCAGAAGCGCCGAAATCGCGTTTTCTCGCTGAGCCCAGTGGACGGTGACTCGGTATGAAAACTGCACGGAGGAGCTGTTTTATCGTTTCTACCGTGCAGTTCGACATGTAAACTGCCCAGAAACCGAATCTGCTGACAGATCGCAAATCGGCCGATATCGCGTTTTCGGCCCTCAGAAGCGCCGAAATCGCGTTTTCTCGCTGAGCCCAGTGGACGGTGACTCGGTATGAAAACTGCACGGAGGAGCTGTTTTATCGTTTCTACCGTGCAGTTCGACATGTAAACTGCCCAGAAACCGAATCTGCTGACAGATCGCAAATCGGCCGATATCGCGTTTTCGGCCCTCAGAAGCGCCGAAATCGCGTTTTCTCGCTGAGCCCAGTGGACGGTGACTCGGTATGAAAACTGCACGGAGGAGCTGTTTTATCGTTTCTACCGTGCAGTTCGACATGTAAACTGCCCAGAAACCGAATCTGCTGACAGATCGCAAATCGGCCGATATCGCGTTTTCGGCCCTCAGAAGCGCCGAAATCGCGTTTTCTCGCTGAGCCCAGTGGACGGTGACTCGGTATGAAAACTGCACGGAGGAGCTGTTTTATCGTTTCTACCGTGCAGTTCGACATGTAAACTGCCCAGAAACCGAATCTGCTGACAGATCGCAAATCGGCCGATATCGCGTTTTCGGCCCTCAGAAGCGCCGAAATCGCGTTTTCTCGCTGAGCCCAGTGGACGGTGACTCGGTATGAAAACTGCACGGAGGAGCTGTTTTATCGTTTCTACCGTGCAGTTCGACATGTAAACTGCCCAGAAACCGAATCTGCTGACAGATCGCAAATCGGCCGATATCGCGTTTTCGGCCCTCAGAAGCGCCGAAATCGCGTTTTCTCGCTGAGCCCAGTGGACGGTGACTCGGTATGAAAACTGCACGGAGGAGCTGTTTTATCGTTTCTACCGTGCATTCGACATGTAAACTGCCCAGAAACCGAATCTGCTGACAGATCGCAAATCGGCCGATATCGCGTTTTCGGCCCTCAGAAGCGCCGAAATCGCGTTTTCTCGCTGAGCCCAGTGGACGGTGACTCGGTATGAAAACTGCACGGAGGAGCTGTTTTATCGTTTCTACCGTGCAGTTCGACATGTAAACTGCCCAGAAACCGAATCTGCTGACAGATCGCAAATCGGCCGATATCGCGTTTTCGGCCCTCAGAAGCGCCGAAATCGCGTTTTCTCGCTGAGCCCAGTGGACGGTGACTCGGTATGAAAACTGCACGGAGGAGCTGTTTTATCGTTTCTACCGTGCAGTTCGACATGTAAACTGCCCAGAAACCGAATCTGCTGACAGATCGAAAATCGGCCGATATCGCGTTTTCGGCCCTCAGAAGCGCCGAAATCGCGTTTTCTCGCTGAGCCCAGTGGACGGTGACTCGGTATGAAAACTGCACGGAGGAGCTGTTTTATCGTTTCTACCGTGCAGTTCGACATGTAAACTGCCCAGAAACCGAATCTGCTGACAGATCGCAAATCGGCCGATATCGCGTTTTCGGCCCTCAGAAGCGCCGAAATCGCGTTTTCTCGCTGAGCCCAGTGGACGGTGACTCGGTATGAAAACTGCACGGAGGAGCTGTTTTATCGTTTCTACCGTGCAGTTCGACATGTAAACTGCCCAGAAACCGAATCTGCTGACAGATCGCAAATCGGCCGATATCGCGTTTTCGGCCCTCAGAAGCGCCGAAATCGCGTTTTCTCGCTGAGCCCAGTGGACGGTGACTCGGTATGAAAACTGCACGGAGGAGCTGTTTTATCGTTTCTACCGTGCAGTTCGACATGTAAACTGCCCAGAAACCGAATCTGCTGACAGATCGCAAATCGGCCGATATCGCGTTTTCGGCCCTCAGAAGCGCCGAAATCGCGTTTTCTCGCTGAGCCCAGTGGACGGTGACTCGGTATGAAAACTGCACGGAGGAGCTGTTTTATCGTTTCTACCGTGCAGTTCGACATGTAAACTGCCCAGAAACCGAATCTGCTGACAGATCGCAAATCGGCCGATATCGCGTTTTCGGCCCTCAGAAGCGCCGAAATCGCGTTTTCTCGCTGAGCCCAGTGGACGGTGACTCGGTATGAAAACTGCACGGAGGAGCTGTTTTATCGTTTCTACCGTGCAGTTCGACATGTAAACTGCCCAGAAACCGAATCTGCTGACAGATCGCAAATCGGCCGATATCGCGTTTTCGGCCCTCAGAAGCGCCGAAATCGCGTTTTCTCGCTGAGCCCAGTGGACGGTGACTCGGTATGAAAACTGCACGGAGGAGCTGTTTTATCGTTTCTACCGTGCAGTTCGACATGTAAACTGCCCAGAAACCGAATCTGCTGACAGATCGCAAATCGGCCGATATCGCGTTTTCGGCCCTCAGAAGCGCCGAAATCGCGTTTTCTCGCTGAGCCCAGTGGACGGTGACTCGGTATGAAAACTGCACGGAGGAGCTGTTTTATCGTTTCTACCGTGCAGTTCGACATGTAAACTGCCCAGAAACCGAATCTGCTGACAGATCGCAAATCGGCCGATATCGCGTTTTCGGCCCTCAGAGCGCCGAAATCGCGTTTTCTCGCTGAGCCCAGTGGACGGTGACTCGGTATGAAAACTGCACGGAGGAGCTGTTTTATCGTTTCTACCGTGCAGTTCGACATGTAAACTGCCCAGAAACCGAATCTGCTGACAGATCGCAAATCGGCCGATATCGCGTTTTCGGCCCTCAGAAGCGCCGAAATCGCGTTTTCTCGCTGAGCCCAGTGGACGGTGACTCGGTATGAAAACTGCACGGAGGAGCTGTTTTATCGTTTCTACCGTGCAGTTCGACATGTAAACTGCCCAGAAACCGAATCTGCTGACAGATCGCAAATCGGCCGATATCGCGTTTTCGGCCCTCAGAAGCGCCGAAATCGCGTTTTCTCGCTGAGCCCAGTGGACGGTGACTCGGTATGAAAACTGCACGGAGGAGCTGTTTTATCGTTTCTACCGTGCAGTTCGACATGTAAACTGCCCAGAAACCGAATCTGCTGACAGATCGCAAATCGGCCGATATCGCGTTTTCGGCCCTCAGAAGCGCCGAAATCGCGTTTTCTCGCTGAGCCCAGTGGACGGTGACTCGGTATGAAAACTGCACGGAGGAGCTGTTTTATCGTTTCTACCGTGCAGTTCGACATGTAAACTGCCCAGAAACCGAATCTGCTGACAGATCGCAAATCGGCCGATATCGCGTTTTCGGCCCTCAGAAGCGCCGAAATCGCGTTTTCTCGCTGAGCCCAGTGGACGGTGACTCGGTATGAAAACTGCACGGAGGAGCTGTTTTATCGTTTCTACCGTGCAGTTCGACATGTAAACTGCCCAGAAACCGAATCTGCTGACAGATCGCAAATCGGCCGATATCGCGTTTTCGGCCCTCAGAAGCGCCGAAATCGCGTTTTCTCGCTGAGCCCAGTGGACGGTGACTCGGTATGAAAACTGCACGGAGGAGCTGTTTTATCGTTTCTACCGTGCAGTTCGACATGTAAACTGCCCAGAAACCGAATCTGCTGACAGATCGAAAATCGGCCGATATCGCGTTTTCGGCCCTCAGAAGCGCCGAAATCGCGTTTTCTCGCTGAGCCCAGTGGACGGTGACTCGGTATGAAAACTGCACGGAGGAGCTGTTTTATCGTTTCTACCGTGCAGTTCGACATGTAAACTGCCCAGAAACCGAATCTGCTGACAGATCGCAAATCGGCCGATATCGCGTTTTCGGCCCTCAGAAGCGCCGAAATCGCGTTTTCTCGCTGAGCCCAGTGGACGGTGACTCGGTATGAAAACTGCACGGAGGAGCTGTTTTATCGTTTCTACCGTGCAGTTCGACATGTAAACTGCCCAGAAACCGAATCTGCTGACAGATCGCAAATCGGCCGATATCGCGTTTTCGGCCCTCAGAAGCGCCGAAATCGCGTTTTCTCGCTGAGCCCAGTGGACGGTGACTCGGTATGAAAACTGCACGGAGGAGCTGTTTTATCGTTTCTACCGTGCAGTTCGACATGTAAACTGCCCAGAAACCGAATCTGCTGACAGATCGCAAATCGGCCGATATCGCGTTTTCGGCCCTCAGAAGCGCCGAAATCGCGTTTTCTCGCTGAGCCCAGTGGACGGTGACTCGGTATGAAAACTGCACGGAGGAGCTGTTTTATCGTTTCTACCGTGCAGTTCGACATGTAAACTGCCCAGAAACCGAATCTGCTGACAGATCGCAAATCGGCCGATATCGCGTTTTCGGCCCTCAGAAGCGCCGAAATCGCGTTTTCTCGCTGAGCCCAGTGGACGGTGACTCGGTATGAAAACTGCACGGAGGAGCTGTTTTATCGTTTCTACCGTGCAGTTCGACATGTAAACTGCCCAGAAACCGAATCTGCTGACAGATCGCAAATCGGCCGATATCGCGTTTTCGGCCCTCAGAAGCGCCGAAATCGCGTTTTCTCGCTGAGCCCAGTGGACGGTGACTCGGTATGAAAACTGCACGGAGGAGCTGTTTTATCGTTTCTACCGTGCAGTTCGACATGTAAACTGCCCAGAAACCGAATCTGCTGACAAATCGAACGCGTTTTCGGCCCTCAGAAGCGCCGAAATCGCGCCGATATCGCGTTTTCGTTTCTACCGGCCGTCAGATATCGCGTTTTCGGCCCTCAGAAGCGCCGAAATCGCGTTTTCTCGCTGAGCCCAGTGGACGGTGACTCGGTATGAAAACTGCACGGAGGAGCTGTTTTATCGTTTCTACCGTGCAGTTCGACATGTAAACTGCCCAGAAACCGAATCTGCTGACAGATCGCAAATCGGCCGATATCGCGTTTTCGGCCCTCAGAAGCGCCGAAATCGCGTTTTCTCGCTGAGCCCAGTGGACGGTGACTCGGTATGAAAACTGCACGGAGGAGCTGTTTTATCGTTTCTACCCAGTCGTTTGCACGGAGGAGCTGTTTTATCGTTTCTACCGTGCAGTTCGACATGTAAACTGCCCAGAAACCGAATCTGCTGACAGATCGCAAATCGGCCGATATCGCGTTTTCGGCCCTCAGAAGCGCCGAAATCGCGTTTTCTCGCTGAGCCCAGTGGACGGTGACTCGGTATGAAAACTGCACGGAGGAGCTGTTTTATCGTTTCTACCGTGCAGTTCGACATGTAAACTGCCCAGAAACCGAATCTGCTGACAGATCGCAAATCGGCCGATATCGCGTTTTCGGCCCTCAGAAGCGCCGAAATCGCGTTTTCTCGCTGAGCCCAGTGGACGGTGACTCGGTATGAAAACTGCACGGAGGAGCTGTTTTATCGTTTCTACCGTGCAGTTCGACATGTAAACTGCCCAGAAACCGAATCTGCTGACAGATCGCAAATCGGCCGATATCGCGTTTTCGGCCCTCAGAAGCGCCGAAATCGCGTTTTCTCGCTGAGCCCAGTGGACGGTGACTCGGTATGAAAACTGCACGGAGGAGCTGTTTTATCGTTTCTACCGTGCAGTTCGACATGTAAACTGCCCAGAAACCGAATCTGCTGACAGATCGCAAATCGGCCGATATCGCGTTTTCGGCCCTCAGAAGCGCCGAAATCGCGTTTTCTCGCTGAGCCCAGTGGACGGTGACTCGGTATGAAAACTGCACGGAGGAGCTGTTTTATCGTTTCTACCGTGCAGTTCGACATGTAAACTGCCCAGAAACCGAATCTGCTGACAGATCGCAAATCGGCCGATATCGCGTTTTCGGCCCTCAGAAGCGCCGAAATCGCGTTTTCTCGCTGAGCCCAGTGGACGGTGACTCGGTATGAAAACTGCACGGAGGAGCTGTTTTATCGTTTCTACCGTGCAGTTCGACATGTAAACTGCCCAGAAACCGAATCTGCTGACAGATCGCAAATCGGCCGATATCGCGTTTTCGGCCCTCAGAAGCGCCGAAATCGCGTTTTCTCGCTGAGCCCAGTGGACGGTGACTCGGTATGAAAACTGCACGGAGGAGCTGTTTTATCGTTTCTACCGTGCAGTTCGACATGTAAACTGCCCAGAAACCGAATCTGCTGACAGATCGCAAATCGGCCGATATCGCGTTTTCGGCCCTCAGAAGCGCCGAAATCGCGTTTTCTCGCTGAGCCCAGTGGACGGTGACTCGGTATGAAAACTGCACGGAGGAGCTGTTTTATCGTTTCTACCGTGCAGTTCGACATGTAAACTGCCCAGAAACCGAATCTGCTGACAGATCGCAAATCGGCCGATATCGCGTTTTCGGCCCTCAGAAGCGCCGAAATCGCGTTTTCTCGCTGAGCCCAGTGGACGGTGACTCGGTATGAAAACTGCACGGAGGAGCTGTTTTATCGTTTCTACCGTGCAGTTCGACATGTAAACTGCCCAGAAACCGAATCTGCTGACAGATCGCAAATCGGCCGATATCGCGTTTTCGGCCCTCAGAAGCGCCGAAATCGCGTTTTCTCGCTGAGCCCAGTGGACGGTGACTCGGTATGAAAACTGCACGGAGGAGCTGTTTTATCGTTTCTACCGTGCAGTTCGACATGTAAACTGCCCAGAAACCGAATCTGCTGACAGATCGCAAATCGGCCGATATCGCGTTTTCGGCCCTCAGAAGCGCCGAAATCGCGTTTTCTCGCTGAGCCCAGTGGACGGTGACTCGGTATGAAAACTGCACGGAGGAGCTGTTTTATCGTTTCTACCGTGCAGTTCGACATGTAAACTGCCCAGAAACCGAATCTGCTGACAGATCGCAAATCGGCCGATATCGCGTTTTCGGCCCTCAGAAGCGCCGAAATCGCGTTTTCTCGCTGAGCCCAGTGGACGGTGACTCGGTATGAAAACTGCACGGAGGAGCTGTTTTATCGTTTCTACCGTGCAGTTCGACATGTAAACTGCCCAGAAACCGAATCTGCTGACAGATCGCAAATCGGCCGATATCGCGTTTTCGGCCCTCAGAAGCGCCGAAATCGCGTTTTCTCGCTGAGCCCAGTGGACGGTGACTCGGTATGAAAACTGCACGGAGGAGCTGTTTTATCGTTTCTACCGTGCAGTTCGACATGTAAACTGCCCAGAAACCGAATCTGCTGACAGATCGCAAATCGGCCGATATCGCGTTTTCGGCCCTCAGAAGCGCCGAAATCGCGTTTTCTCGCTGAGCCCAGTGGACGGTGACTCGGTATGAAAACTGCACGGAGGAGCTGTTTTATCGTTTCTACCGTGCAGTTCGACATGTAAACTGCCCAGAAACCGAATCTGCTGACAGATCGCAAATCGGCCGATATCGCGTTTTCGGCCCTCAGAAGCGCCGAAATCGCGTTTTCTCGCTGAGCCCAGTGGACGGTGACTCGGTATGAAAACTGCACGGAGGAGCTGTTTTATCGTTTCTACCGTGCAGTTCGACATGTAAACTGCCCAGAAACCGAATCTGCTGACAGATCGCAAATCGGCCGATATCGCGTTTTCGGCCCTCAGAAGCGCCGAAATCGCGTTTTCTCGCTGAGCCCAGTGGACGGTGACTCGGTATGAAAACTGCACGGAGGAGCTGTTTTATCGTTTCTACCGTGCAGTTCGACATGTAAACTGCCCAGAAACCGAATCTGCTGACAGATCGCAAATCGGCCGATATCGCGTTTTCGGCCCTCAGAAGCGCCGAAATCGCGTTTTCTCGCTGAGCCCAGTGGACGGTGACTCGGTATGAAAACTGCACGGAGGAGCTGTTTTATCGTTTCTACCGTGCAGTTCGACATGTAAACTGCCCAGAAACCGAATCTGCTGACAGATCGCAAATCGGCCGATATCGCGTTTTCGGCCCTCAGAAGCGCCGAAATCGCGTTTTCTCGCTGAGCCCAGTGGACGGTGACTCGGTATGAAAACTGCACGGAGGAGCTGTTTTATCGTTTCTACCGTGCAGTTCGACATGTAAACTGCCCAGAAACCGAATCTGCTGACAGATCGCAAATCGGCCGATATCGCGTTTTCGGCCCTCAGAAGCGCCGAAATCGCGTTTTCTCGCTGAGCCCAGTGGACGGTGACTCGGTATGAAAACTGCACGGAGGAGCTGTTTTATCGTTTCTACCGTGCAGTTCGACATGTAAACTGCCCAGAAACCGAATCTGCTGACAGATCGCAAATCGGCCGATATCGCGTTTTCGGCCCTCAGAAGCGCCGAAATCGCGTTTTCTCGCTGAGCCCAGTGGACGGTGACTCGGTATGAAAACTGCACGGAGGAGCTGTTTTATCGTTTCTACCGTGCAGTTCGACATGTAAACTGCCCAGAAACCGAATCTGCTGACAGATCGAAAATCGGCCGATATCGCGTTTTCGGCCCTCAGAAGCGCCGAAATCGCGTTTTCTCGCTGAGCCCAGTGGACGGTGACTCGGTATGAAAACTGCACGGAGGAGCTGTTTTATCGTTTCTACCGTGCAGTTCGACATGTAAACTGCCCAGAAACCGAATCTGCTGACAGATCGCAAATCGGCCGATATCGCGTTTTCGGCCCTCAGAAGCGCCGAAATCGCGTTTTCTCGCTGAGCCCAGTGGACGGTGACTCGGTATGAAAACTGCACGGAGGAGCTGTTTTATCGTTTCTACCGTGCAGTTCGACATGTAAACTGCCCAGAAACCGAATCTGCTGACAGATCGCAAATCGGCCGATATCGCGTTTTCGGCCCTCAGAAGCGCCGAAATCGCGTTTTCTCGCTGAGCCCAGTGGACGGTGACTCGGTATGAAAACTGCACGGAGGAGCTGTTTTATCGTTTCTACCGTGCAGTTCGACATGTAAACTGCCCAGAAACCGAATCTGCTGACAGATCGCAAATCGGCCGATATCGCGTTTTCGGCCCTCAGAAGCGCCGAAATCGCGTTTTCTCGCTGAGCCCAGTGGACGGTGACTCGGTATGAAAACTGCACGGAGGAGCTGTTTTATCGTTTCTACCGTGCAGTTCGACATGTAAACTGCCCAGAAACCGAATCTGCTGACAGATCGCAAATCGGCCGATATCGCGTTTTCGGCCCTCAGAAGCGCCGAAATCGCGTTTTCTCGCTGAGCCCAGTGGACGGTGACTCGGTATGAAAACTGCACGGAGGAGCTGTTTTATCGTTTCTACCGTGCAGTTCGACATGTAAACTGCCCAGAAACCGAATCTGCTGACAGATCGCAAATCGGCCGATATCGCGTTTTCGGCCCTCAGAAGCGCCGAAATCGCGTTTTCTCGCTGAGCCCAGTGGACGGTGACTCGGTATGAAAACTGCACGGAGGAGCTGTTTTATCGTTTCTACCGTGCAGTTCGACATGTAAACTGCCCAGAAACCGAATCTGCTGACAGATCGCAAATCGGCCGATATCGCGTTTTCGGCCCTCAGAAGCGCCGAAATCGCGTTTTCTCGCTGAGCCCAGTGGACGGTGACTCGGTATGAAAACTGCACGGAGGAGCTGTTTTATCGTTTCTACCGTGCAGTTCGACATGTAAACTGCCCAGAAACCGAATCTGCTGACAGATCGCAAATCGGCCGATATCGCGTTTTCGGCCCTCAGAAGCGCCGAAATCGCGTTTTCTCGCTGAGCCCAGTGGACGGTGACTCGGTATGAAAACTGCACGGAGGAGCTGTTTTATCGTTTCTACCGTGCAGTTCGACATGTAAACTGCCCAGAAACCGAATCTGCTGACAGATCGCAAATCGGCCGATATCGCGTTTTCGGCCCTCAGAAGCGCCGAAATCGCGTTTTCTCGCTGAGCCCAGTGGACGGTGACTCGGTATGAAAACTGCACGGAGGAGCTGTTTTATCGTTTCTACCGTGCAGTTCGACATGTAAACTGCCCAGAAACCGAATCTGCTGACAGATCGCAAATCGGCCGATATCGCGTTTTCGGCCCTCAGAAGCGCCGAAATCGCGTTTTCTCGCTGAGCCCAGTGGACGGTGACTCGGTATGAAAACTGCACGGAGGAGCTGTTTTATCGTTTCTACCGTGCAGTTCGACATGTAAACTGCCCAGAAACCGAATCTGCTGACAGATCGCAAATCGGCCGATATCGCGTTTTCGGCCCTCAGAAGCGCCGAAATCGCGTTTTCTCGCTGAGCCCAGTGGACGGTGACTCGGTATGAAAACTGCACGGAGGAGCTGTTTTATCGTTTCTACCGTGCAGTTCGACATGTAAACTGCCCAGAAACCGAATCTGCTGACAGATCGCAAATCGGCCGATATCGCGTTTTCGGCCCTCAGAAGCGCCGAAATCGCGTTTTCTCGCTGAGCCCAGTGGACGGTGACTCGGTATGAAAACTGCACGGAGGAGCTGTTTTATCGTTTCTACCGTGCAGTTCGACATGTAAACTGCCCAGAAACCGAATCTGCTGACAGTGAGATCGCAAATCGGCCGATATCGCGTTTTCGGCCCTCAGAAGCGCCGAAATCGCGTTTTCTCGCTGAGCCCAGTGGACGGTGACTCGGTATGAAAACTGCACGGAGGAGCTGTTTTATCGTTTCTACCGTGCAGTTCGACATGTAAACTGCCCAGAAACCGAATCTGCTGACAGATCGCAAATCGGCCGATATCGCGTTTTCGGCCCTCAGAAGCGCCGAAATCGCGTTTTCTCGCTGAGCCCAGTGGACGGTGACTCGGTATGAAAACTGCACGGAGGAGCTGTTTTATCGTTTCTACCGTGCAGTTCGACATGTAAACTGCCCAGAAACCGAATCTGCTGACAGATCGCAAATCGGCCGATATCGCGTTTTCGGCCCTCAGAAGCGCCGAAATCGCGTTTTCTCGCTGAGCCCAGTGGACGGTGACTCGGTATGAAAACTGCACGGAGGAGCTGTTTTATCGTTTCTACCGTGCAGTTCGACATGTAAACTGCCCAGAAACCGAATCTGCTGACAGATCGCAAATCGGCCGATATCGCGTTTTCGGCCCTCAGAAGCGCCGAAATCGCGTTTTCTCGCTGAGCCCAGTGGACGGTGACTCGGTATGAAAACTGCACGGAGGAGCTGTTTTATCGTTTCTACCGTGCAGTTCGACATGTAAACTGCCCAGAAACCGAATCTGCTGACAGATCGCAAATCGGCCGATATCGCGTTTTCGGCCCTCAGAAGCGCCGAAATCGCGTTTTCTCGCTGAGCCCAGTGGACGGTGACTCGGTATGAAAACTGCACGGAGGAGCTGTTTTATCGTTTCTACCGTGCAGTTCGACATGTAAACTGCCCAGAAACCGAATCTGCTGACAGATCGCAAATCGGCCGATATCGCGTTTTCGGCCCTCAGAAGCGCCGAAATCGCGTTTTCTCGCTGAGCCCAGTGGACGGTGACTCGGTATGAAAACTGCACGGAGGAGCTGTTTTATCGTTTCTACCGTGCAGTTCGACATGTAAACTGCCCAGAAACCGAATCTGCTGACAGATCGCAAATCGGCCGATATCGCGTTTTCGGCCCTCAGAAGCGCCGAAATCGCGTTTTCTCGCTGAGCCCAGTGGACGGTGACTCGGTATGAAAACTGCACGGAGGAGCTGTTTTATCGTTTCTACCGTGCAGTTCGACATGTAAACTGCCCAGAAACCGAATCTGCTGACAGATCGCAAATCGGCCGATATCGCGTTTTCGGCCCTCAGAAGCGCCGAAATCGCGTTTTCTCGCTGAGCCCAGTGGACGGTGACTCGGTATGAAAACTGCACGGAGGAGCTGTTTTATCGTTTCTACCGTGCAGTTCGACATGTAAACTGCCCAGAAACCGAATCTGCTGACAGATCGCAAATCGGCCGATATCGCGTTTTCGGCCCTCAGAAGCGCCGAAATCGCGTTTTCTCGCTGAGCCCAGTGGACGGTGACTCGGTATGAAAACTGCACGGAGGAGCTGTTTTATCGTTTCTACCGTGCAGTTCGACATGTAAACTGCCCAGAAACCGAATCTGCTGACAGATCGCAAATCGGCCGATATCGCGTTTTCGGCCCTCAGAAGCGCCGAAATCGCGTTTTCTCGCTGAGCCCAGTGGACGGTGACTCGGTATGAAAACTGCACGGAGGAGCTGTTTTATCGTTTCTACCGTGCAGTTCGACATGTAAACTGCCCAGAAACCGAATCTGCTGACAGATCGCAAATCGGCCGATATCGCGTTTTCGGCCCTCAGAAGCGCCGAAATCGCGTTTTCTCGCTGAGCCCAGTGGACGGTGACTCGGTATGAAAACTGCACGGAGGAGCTGTTTTATCGTTTCTACCGTGCAGTTCGACATGTAAACTGCCCAGAAACCGAATCTGCTGACAGATCGCAAATCGGCCGATATCGCGTTTTCGGCCCTCAGAAGCGCCGAAATCGCGTTTTCTCGCTGAGCCCAGTGGACGGTGACTCGGTATGAAAACTGCACGGAGGAGCTGTTTTATCGTTTCTACCGTGCAGTTCGACATGTAAACTGCCCAGAAACCGAATCTGCTGACAGATCGCAAATCGGCCGATATCGCGTTTTCGGCCCTCAGAAGCGCCGAAATCGCGTTTTCTCGCTGAGCCCAGTGGACGGTGACTCGGTATGAAAACTGCACGGAGGAGCTGTTTTATCGTTTCTACCGTGCAGTTCGACATGTAAACTGCCCAGAAACCGAATCTGCTGACAGATCGCAAATCGGCCGATATCGCGTTTTCGGCCCTCAGAAGCGCCGAAATCGCGTTTTCTCGCTGAGCCCAGTGGACGGTGACTCGGTATGAAAACTGCACGGAGGAGCTGTTTTATCGTTTCTACCGTGCAGTTCGACATGTAAACTGCCCAGAAACCGAATCTGCTGACAGATCGCAAATCGGCCGATATCGCGTTTTCGGCCCTCAGAAGCGCCGAAATCGCGTTTTCTCGCTGAGCCCAGTGGACGGTGACTCGGTATGAAAACTGCACGGAGGAGCTGTTTTATCGTTTCTACCGTGCAGTTCGACATGTAAACTGCCCAGAAACCGAATCTGCTGACAGATCGAAAATCGGCCGATATCGCGTTTTCGGCCCTCAGAAGCGCCGAAATCGCGTTTTCTCGCTGAGCCCAGTGGACGGTGACTCGGTATGAAAACTGCACGGAGGAGCTGTTTTATCGTTTCTACCGTGCAGTTCGACATGTAAACTGCCCAGAAACCGAATCTGCTGACAGATCGCAAATCGGCCGATATCGCGTTTTCGGCCCTCAGAAGCGCCGAAATCGCGTTTTCTCGCTGAGCCCAGTGGACGGTGACTCGGTATGAAAACTGCACGGAGGAGCTGTTTTATCGTTTCTACCGTGCAGTTCGACATGTAAACTGCCCAGAAACCGAATCTGCTGACAGATCGCAAATCGGCCGATATCGCGTTTTCGGCCCTCAGAAGCGCCGAAATCGCGTTTTCTCGCTGAGCCCAGTGGACGGTGACTCGGTATGAAAACTGCACGGAGGAGCTGTTTTATCGTTTCTACCGTGCAGTTCGACATGTAAACTGCCCAGAAACCGAATCTGCTGACAGATCGCAAATCGGCCGATATCGCGTTTTCGGCCCTCAGAAGCGCCGAAATCGCGTTTTCTCGCTGAGCCCAGTGGACGGTGACTCGGTATGAAAACTGCACGGAGGAGCTGTTTTATCGTTTCTACCGTGCAGTTCGACATGTAAACTGCCCAGAAACCGAATCTGCTGACAGATCGCAAATCGGCCGATATCGCGTTTTCGGCCCTCAGAAGCGCCGAAATCGCGTTTTCTCGCTGAGCCCAGTGGACGGTGACTCGGTATGAAAACTGCACGGAGGAGCTGTTTTATCGTTTCTACCGTGCAGTTCGACATGTAAACTGCCCAGAAACCGAATCTGCTGACAGATCGCAAATCGGCCGATATCGCGTTTTCGGCCCTCAGAAGCGCCGAAATCGCGTTTTCTCGCTGAGCCCAGTGGACGGTGACTCGGTATGAAAACTGCACGGAGGAGCTGTTTTATCGTTTCTACCGTGCAGTTCGACATGTAAACTGCCCAGAAACCGAATCTGCTGACAGATCGCAAATCGGCCGATATCGCGTTTTCGGCCCTCAGAAGCGCCGAAATCGCGTTTTCTCGCTGAGCCCAGTGGACGGTGACTCGGTATGAAAACTGCACGGAGGAGCTGTTTTATCGTTTCTACCGTGCAGTTCGACATGTAAACTGCCCAGAAACCGAATCTGCTGACAGATCGCAAATCGGCCGATATCGCGTTTTCGGCCCTCAGAAGCGCCGAAATCGCGTTTTCTCGCTGAGCCCAGTGGACGGTGACTCGGTATGAAAACTGCACGGAGGAGCTGTTTTATCGTTTCTACCGTGCAGTTCGACATGTAAACTGCCCAGAAACCGAATCTGCTGACAGATCGCAAATCGGCCGATATCGCGTTTTCGGCCCTCAGAAGCGCCGAAATCGCGTTTTCTCGCTGAGCCCAGTGGACGGTGACTCGGTATGAAAACTGCACGGAGGAGCTGTTTTATCGTTTCTACCGTGCAGTTCGACATGTAAACTGCCCAGAAACCGAATCTGCTGACAGATCGCAAATCGGCCGATATCGCGTTTTCGGCCCTCAGAAGCGCCGAAATCGCGTTTTCTCGCTGAGCCCAGTGGACGGTGACTCGGTATGAAAACTGCACGGAGGAGCTGTTTTATCGTTTCTACCGTGCAGTTCGACATGTAAACTGCCCAGAAACCGAATCTGCTGACAGATCGAAATCGGCCGATATCGCGTTTTCGGCCCTCAGAAGCGCCGAAATCGCGTTTTCTCGCTGAGCCCAGTGGACGGTGACTCGGTATGAAAACTGCACGGAGGAGCTGTTTTATCGTTTCTACCGTGCAGTTCGACATGTAAACTGCCCAGAAACCGAATCTGCTGACAGATCGCAAATCGGCCGATATCGCGTTTTCGGCCCTCAGAAGCGCCGAAATCGCGTTTTCTCGCTGAGCCCAGTGGACGGTGACTCGGTATGAAAACTGCACGGAGGAGCTGTTTTATCGTTTCTACCGTGCAGTTCGACATGTAAACTGCCCAGAAACCGAATCTGCTGACAGATCGCAAATCGGCCGATATCGCGTTTTCGGCCCTCAGAAGCGCCGAAATCGCGTTTTCTCGCTGAGCCCAGTGGACGGTGACTCGGTATGAAAACTGCACGGAGGAGCTGTTTTATCGTTTCTACCGTGCAGTTCGACATGTAAACTGCCCAGAAACCGAATCTGCTGACAGATCGCAAATCGGCCGATATCGCGTTTTCGGCCCTCAGAAGCGCCGAAATCGCGTTTTCTCGCTGAGCCCAGTGGACGGTGACTCGGTATGAAAACTGCACGGAGGAGCTGTTTTATCGTTTCTACCGTGCAGTTCGACATGTAAACTGCCCAGAAACCGAATCTGCTGACAGATCGCAAATCGGCCGATATCGCGTTTTCGGCCCTCAGAAGCGCCGAAATCGCGTTTTCTCGCTGAGCCCAGTGGACGGTGACTCGGTATGAAAACTGCACGGAGGAGCTGTTTTATCGTTTCTACCGTGCAGTTCGACATGTAAACTGCCCAGAAACCGAATCTGCTGACAGATCGCAAATCGGCCGATATCGCGTTTTCGGCCCTCAGAAGCGCCGAAATCGCGTTTTCTCGCTGAGCCCAGTGGACGGTGACTCGGTATGAAAACTGCACGGAGGAGCTGTTTTATCGTTTCTACCGTGCAGTTCGACATGTAAACTGCCCAGAAACCGAATCTGCTGACAGATCGCAAATCGGCCGATATCGCGTTTTCGGCCCTCAGAAGCGCCGAAATCGCGTTTTCTCGCTGAGCCCAGTGGACGGTGACTCGGTATGAAAACTGCACGGAGGAGCTGTTTTATCGTTTCTACCGTGCAGTTCGACATGTAAACTGCCCAGAAACCGAATCTGCTGACAGATCGCAAATCGGCCGATATCGCGTTTTCGGCCCTCAGAAGCGCCGAAATCGCGTTTTCTCGCTGAGCCCAGTGGACGGTCTCGGTATGCTGCACGGAGGAGCTGTTTTATCGTTTCTACCGTGCAGTTCGACATGTAAACTGCCCAGAAACCGAATCTGCTGACAGATCGCAAATCGGCCGATATCGCGTTTTCGGCCCTCAGAAGCGCCGAAATCGCGTTTTCTCGCTGAGCCCAGTGGACGGTGACTCGGTATGAAAACTGCACGGAGGAGCTGTTTTATCGTTTCTACCGTGCAGTTCGACATGTAAACTGCCCAGAAACCGAATCTGCTGACAGATCGCAAATCGGCCGATATCGCGTTTTCGGCCCTCAGAAGCGCCGAAATCGCGTTTTCTCGCTGAGCCCAGTGGACGGTGACTCGGTATGAAAACTGCACGGAGGAGCTGTTTTATCGTTTCTACCGTGCAGTTCGACATGTAAACTGCCCAGAAACCGAATCTGCTGACAGATCGCAAATCGGCCGATATCGCGTTTTCGGCCCTCAGAAGCGCCGAAATCGCGTTTTCTCGCTGAGCCCAGTGGACGGTGACTCGGTATGAAAACTGCACGGAGGAGCTGTTTTATCGTTTCTACCGTGCAGTTCGACATGTAAACTGCCCAGAAACCGAATCTGCTGACAGATCGCAAATCGGCCGATATCGCGTTTTCGGCCCTCAGAAGCGCCGAAATCGCGTTTTCTCGCTGAGCCCAGTGGACGGTGACTCGGTATGAAAACTGCACGGAGGAGCTGTTTTATCGTTTCTACCGTGCAGTTCGACATGTAAACTGCCCAGAAACCGAATCTGCTGACAGATCGCAAATCGGCCGATATCGCGTTTTCGGCCCTCAGAAGCGCCGAAATCGCGTTTTCTCGCTGAGCCCAGTGGACGGTGACTCGGTATGAAAACTGCACGGAGGAGCTGTTTTATCGTTTCTACCGTGCAGTTCGACATGTAAACTGCCCAGAAACCGAATCTGCTGACAGATCGACAAATCGGCCGATATCGCGTTTTCGGCCCTCAGAAGCGCCGAAATCGCGTTTTCTCGCTGAGCCCAGTGGACGGTGACTCGGTATGAAAACTGCACGGAGGAGCTGTTTTATCGTTTCTACCGTGCAGTTCGACATGTAAACTGCCCAGAAACCGAATCTGCTGACAGATCGCAAATCGGCCGATATCGCGTTTTCGGCCCTCAGAAGCGCCGAAATCGCGTTTTCTCGCTGAGCCCAGTGGACGGTGACTCGGTATGAAAACTGCACGGAGGAGCTGTTTTATCGTTTCTACCGTGCAGTTCGACATGTAAACTGCCCAGAAACCGAATCTGCTGACAGATCGTCGGCCGATATCGCGTCGGCCCTCATCGAAGTGGACGGTGACTAGCTGCACGGAGGAGCTGTTTTATCGTTTCTACCGTGCAGTTCGACATGTAAACTGCCCAGAAACCGAATCTGCTGACAGATCGCAAATCGGCCGATATCGCGTTTTCGGCCCTCAGAAGCGCCGAAATCGCGTTTTCTCGCTGAGCCCAGTGGACGGTGACTCGGTATGAAAACTGCACGGAGGAGCTGTTTTATCGTTTCTACCGTGCAGTTCGACATGTAAACTGCCCAGAAACCGAATCTGCTGACAGATCGCAAATCGGCCGATATCGCGTTTTCGGCCCTCAGAAGCGCCGAAATCGCGTTTTCTCGCTGAGCCCAGTGGACGGTGACTCGGTATGAAAACTGCACGGAGGAGCTGTTTTATCGTTTCTACCGTGCAGTTCGACATGTAAACTGCCCAGAAACCGAATCTGCTGACAGATCGAAAATCGGCCGATATCGCGTTTTCGGCCCTCAGAAGCGCCGAAATCGCGTTTTCTCGCTGAGCCCAGTGGACGGTGACTCGGTATGAAAACTGCACGGAGGAGCTGTTTTATCGTTTCTACCGTGCAGTTCGACATGTAAACTGCCCAGAAACCGAATCTGCTGACAGATCGCAAATCGGCCGATATCGCGTTTTCGGCCCTCAGAAGCGCCGAAATCGCGTTTTCTCGCTGAGCCCAGTGGACGGTGACTCGGTATGAAAACTGCACGGAGGAGCTGTTTTATCGTTTCTACCGTGCAGTTCGACATGTAAACTGCCCAGAAACCGAATCTGCTGACAGATCGCAAATCGGCCGATATCGCGTTTTCGGCCCTCAGAAGCGCCGAAATCGCGTTTTCTCGCTGAGCCCAGTGGACGGTGACTCGGTATGAAAACTGCACGGAGGAGCTGTTTTATCGTTTCTACCGTGCAGTTCGACATGTAAACTGCCCAGAAACCGAATCTGCTGACAGATCGCAAATCGGCCGATATCGCGTTTTCGGCCCTCAGAAGCGCCGAAATCGCGTTTTCTCGCTGAGCCCAGTGGACGGTGACTCGGTATGAAAACTGCACGGAGGAGCTGTTTTATCGTTTCTACCGTGCAGTTCGACATGTAAACTGCCCAGAAACCGAATCTGCTGACAGATCGCAAATCGGCCGATATCGCGTTTTCGGCCCTCAGAAGCGCCGAAATCGCGTTTTCTCGCTGAGCCCAGTGGACGGTGACTCGGTATGAAAACTGCACGGAGGAGCTGTTTTATCGTTTCTACCGTGCAGTTCGACATGTAAACTGCCCAGAAACCGAATCTGCTGACAGATCGCAAATCGGCCGATATCGCGTTTTCGGCCCTCAGAAGCGCCGAAATCGCGTTTTCTCGCTGAGCCCAGTGGACGGTGACTCGGTATGAAAACTGCACGGAGGAGCTGTTTTATCGTTTCTACCGTGCAGTTCGACATGTAAACTGCCCAGAAACCGAATCTGCTGACAGATCGCAAATCGGCCGATATCGCGTTTTCGGCCCTCAGAAGCGCCGAAATCGCGTTTTCTCGCTGAGCCCAGTGGACGGTGACTCGGTATGAAAACTGCACGGAGGAGCTGTTTTATCGTTTCTACCGTGCAGTTCGACATGTAAACTGCCCAGAAACCGAATCTGCTGACAGATCGCAAATCGGCCGATATCGCGTTTTCGGCCCTCAGAAGCGCCGAAATCGCGTTTTCTCGCTGAGCCCAGTGGACGGTGACTCGGTATGAAAACTGCACGGAGGAGCTGTTTTATCGTTTCTACCGTGCAGTTCGACATGTAAACTGCCCAGAAACCGAATCTGCTGACAGATCGCAAATCGGCCGATATCGCGTTTTCGGCCCTCAGAAGCGCCGAAATCGCGTTTTCTCGCTGAGCCCAGTGGACGGTGACTCGGTATGAAAACTGCACGGAGGAGCTGTTTTATCGTTTCTACCGTGCAGTTCGACATGTAAACTGCCCAGAAACCGAATCTGCTGACAGATCGCAAATCGGCCGATATCGCGTTTTCGGCCCTCAGAAGCGCCGAAATCGCGTTTTCTCGCTGAGCCCAGTGGACGGTGACTCGGTATGAAAACTGCACGGAGGAGCTGTTTTATCGTTTCTACCGTGCAGTTCGACATGTAAACTGCCCAGAAACCGAATCTGCTGACAGATCGCAAATCGGCCGATATCGCGTTTTCGGCCCTCAGAAGCGCCGAAATCGCGTTTTCTCGCTGAGCCCAGTGGACGGTGACTCGGTATGAAAACTGCACGGAGGAGCTGTTTTATCGTTTCTACCGTGCAGTTCGACATGTAAACTGCCCAGAAACCGAATCTGCTGACAGATCGCAAATCGGCCGATATCGCGTTTTCGGCCCTCAGAAGCGCCGAAATCGCGTTTTCTCGCTGAGCCCAGTGGACGGTGACTCGGTATGAAAACTGCACGGAGGAGCTGTTTTATCGTTTCTACCGTGCAGTTCGACATGTAAACTGCCCAGAAACCGAATCTGCTGACAGATCGCAAATCGGCCGATATCGCGTTTTCGGCCCTCAGAAGCGCCGAAATCGCGTTTTCTCGCTGAGCCCAGTGGACGGTGACTCGGTATGAAAACTGCACGGAGGAGCTGTTTTATCGTTTCTACCGTGCAGTTCGACATGTAAACTGCCCAGAAACCGAATCTGCTGACAGATCGCAAATCGGCCGATATCGCGTTTTCGGCCCTCAGAAGCGCCGAAATCGCGTTTTCTCGCTGAGCCCAGTGGACGGTGACTCGGTATGAAAACTGCACGGAGGAGCTGTTTTATCGTTTCTACCGTGCAGTTCGACATGTAAACTGCCCAGAAACCGAATCTGCTGACAGATCGAAAATCGGCCGATATCGCGTTTTCGGCCCTCAGAAGCGCCGAAATCGCGTTTTCTCGCTGAGCCCAGTGGACGGTGACTCGGTATGAAAACTGCACGGAGGAGCTGTTTTATCGTTTCTACCGTGCAGTTCGACATGTAAACTGCCCAGAAACCGAATCTGCTGACAGATCGCAAATCGGCCGATATCGCGTTTTCGGCCCTCAGAAGCGCCGAAATCGCGTTTTCTCGCTGAGCCCAGTGGACGGTGACTCGGTATGAAAACTGCACGGAGGAGCTGTTTTATCGTTTCTACCGTGCAGTTCGACTGCTGACAGATCGCAGGCCGATATCGCGTTTTCGGCCCTCAGAAGCGCCGAAATCGCGTTTTCTCGCTGAGCCCAGTGGACGGTGACTCGGTATGAAAACTGCACGGAGGAGCTGTTTTATCGTTTCTACCGTGCAGTTCGACATGTAAACTGCCCAGAAACCGAATCTGCTGACAGATCGCAAATCGGCCGATATCGCGTTTTCGGCCCTCAGAAGCGCCGAAATCGCGTTTTCTCGCTGAGCCCAGTGGACGGTGACTCGGTATGAAAACTGCACGGAGGAGCTGTTTTATCGTTTCTACCGTGCAGTTCGACATGTAAACTGCCCAGAAACCGAATCTGCTGACAGATCGCAAATCGGCCGATATCGCGTTTTCGGCCCTCAGAAGCGCCGAAATCGCGTTTTCTCGCTGAGCCCAGTGGACGGTGACTCGGTATGAAAACTGCACGGAGGAGCTGTTTTATCGTTTCTACCGTGCAGTTCGACATGTAAACTGCCCAGAAACCGAATCTGCTGACAGATCGCAAATCGGCCGATATCGCGTTTTCGGCCCTCAGAAGCGCCGAAATCGCGTTTTCTCGCTGAGCCCAGTGGACGGTGACTCGGTATGAAAACTGCACGGAGGAGCTGTTTTATCGTTTCTACCGTGCAGTTCGACATGTAAACTGCCCAGAAACCGAATCTGCTGACAGATCGAAAATCGGCCGATATCGCGTTTTCGGCCCTCAGAAGCGCCGAAATCGCGTTTTCTCGCTGAGCCCAGTGGACGGTGACTCGGTATGAAAACTGCACGGAGGAGCTGTTTTATCGTTTCTACCGTGCAGTTCGACATGTAAACTGCCCAGAAACCGAATCTGCTGACAGATCGCAAATCGGCCGATATCGCGTTTTCGGCCCTCAGAAGCGCCGAAATCGCGTTTTCTCGCTGAGCCCAGTGGACGGTGACTCGGTATGAAAACTGCACGGAGGAGCTGTTTTATCGTTTCTACCGTGCAGTTCGACATGTAAACTGCCCAGAAACCGAATCTGCTGACAGATCGCAAATCGGCCGATATCGCGTTTTCGGCCCTCAGAAGCGCCGAAATCGCGTTTTCTCGCTGAGCCCAGTGGACGGTGACTCGGTATGAAAACTGCACGGAGGAGCTGTTTTATCGTTTCTACCGTGCAGTTCGACATGTAAACTGCCCAGAAACCGAATCTGCTGACAGATCGCAAATCGGCCGATATCGCGTTTTCGGCCCTCAGAAGCGCCGAAATCGCGTTTTCTCGCTGAGCCCAGTGGACGGTGACTCGGTATGAAAACTGCACGGAGGAGCTGTTTTATCGTTTCTACCGTGCAGTTCGACATGTAAACTGCCCAGAAACCGAATCTGCTGACAGATCGCAAATCGGCCGATATCGCGTTTTCGGCCCTCAGAAGCGCCGAAATCGCGTTTTCTCGCTGAGCCCAGTGGACGGTGACTCGGTATGAAAACTGCACGGAGGAGCTGTTTTATCGTTTCTACCGTGCAGTTCGACATGTAAACTGCCCAGAAACCGAATCTGCTGACAGATCGCAAATCGGCCGATATCGCGTTTTCGGCCCTCAGAAGCGCCGAAATCGCGTTTTCTCGCTGAGCCCAGTGGACGGTGACTCGGTATGAAAACTGCACGGAGGAGCTGTTTTATCGTTTCTACCGTGCAGTTCGACATGTAAACTGCCCAGAAACCGAATCTGCTGACAGATCGCAAATCGGCCGATATCGCGTTTTCGGCCCTCAGAAGCGCCGAAATCGCGTTTTCTCGCTGAGCCCAGTGGACGGTGACTCGGTATGAAAACTGCACGGAGGAGCTGTTTTATCGTTTCTACCGTGCAGTTCGACATGTAAACTGCCCAGAAACCGAATCTGCTGACAGATCGCAAATCGGCCGATATCGCGTTTTCGGCCCTCAGAAGCGCCGAAATCGCGTTTTCTCGCTGAGCCCAGTGGACGGTGACTCGGTATGAAAACTGCACGGAGGAGCTGTTTTATCGTTTCTACCGTGCAGTTCGACATGTAAACTGCCCAGAAACCGAATCTGCTGACAGATCGCAAATCGGCCGATATCGCGTTTTCGGCCCTCAGAAGCGCCGAAATCGCGTTTTCTCGCTGAGCCCAGTGGACGGTGACTCGGTATGAAAACTGCACGGAGGAGCTGTTTTATCGTTTCTACCGTGCAGTTCGACATGTAAACTGCCCAGAAACCGAATCTGCTGACAGATCGCAAATCGGCCGATATCGCGTTTTCGGCCCTCAGAAGCGCCGAAATCGCGTTTTCTCGCTGAGCCCAGTGGACGGTGACTCGGTATGAAAACTGCACGGAGGAGCTGTTTTATCGTTTCTACCGTGCAGTTCGACATGTAAACTGCCCAGAAACCGAATCTGCTGACAGATCGCAAATCGGCCGATATCGCGTTTTCGGCCCTCAGAAGCGCCGAAATCGCGTTTTCTCGCTGAGCCCAGTGGACGGTGACTCGGTATGAAAACTGCACGGAGGAGCTGTTTTATCGTTTCTACCGTGCAGTTCGACATGTAAACTGCCCAGAAACCGAATCTGCTGACAGATCGCAAATCGGCCGATATCGCGTTTTCGGCCCTCAGAAGCGCCGAAATCGCGTTTTCTCGCTGAGCCCAGTGGACGGTGACTCGGTATGAAAACTGCACGGAGGAGCTGTTTTATCGTTTCTACCGTGCAGTTCGACATGTAAACTGCCCAGAAACCGAATCTGCTGACAGATCGCAAATCGGCCGATATCGCGTTTTCGGCCCTCAGAAGCGCCGAAATCGCGTTTTCTCGCTGAGCCCAGTGGACGGTGACTCGGTATGAAAACTGCACGGAGGAGCTGTTTTATCGTTTCTACCGTGCAGTTCGACATGTAAACTGCCCAGAAACCGAATCTGCTGACAGATCGCAAATCGGCCGATATCGCGTTTTCGGCCCTCAGAAGCGCCGAAATCGCGTTTTCTCGCTGAGCCCAGTGGACGGTGACTCGGTATGAAAACTGCACGGAGGAGCTGTTTTATCGTTTCTACCGTGCAGTTCGACATGTAAACTGCCCAGAAACCGAATCTGCTGACAGATCGCAAATCGGCCGATATCGCGTTTTCGGCCCTCAGAAGCGCCGAAATCGCGTTTTCTCGCTGAGCCCAGTGGACGGTGACTCGGTATGAAAACTGCACGGAGGAGCTGTTTTATCGTTTCTACCGTGCAGTTCGACATGTAAACTGCCCAGAAACCGAATCTGCTGACAGATCGCAAATCGGCCGATATCGCGTTTTCGGCCCTCAGAAGCGCCGAAATCGCGTTTTCTCGCTGAGCCCAGTGGACGGTGACTCGGTATGAAAACTGCACGGAGGAGCTGTTTTATCGTTTCTACCGTGCAGTTCGACATGTAAACTGCCCAGAAACCGAATCTGCTGACAGATCGAAAATCGGCCGATATCGCGTTTTCGGCCCTCAGAAGCGCCGAAATCGCGTTTTCTCGCTGAGCCCAGTGGACGGTGACTCGGTATGAAAACTGCACGGAGGAGCTGTTTTATCGTTTCTACCGTGCAGTTCGACATGTAAACTGCCCAGAAACCGAATCTGCTGACAGATAGTCGGCCGATATCGCGTTTTCGGCCCTCAGAAGCGCCGAAATCGCGTTTTCTCGCTGAGCCCAGTGGACGGTGACTCGGTATGAAAACTGCACGGAGGAGCTGTTTTATCGTTTCTACCGTGCAGTTCGACATGTAAACTGCCCAGAAACCGAATCTGCTGACAGATCGCAAATCGGCCGATATCGCGTTTTCGGCCCTCAGAAGCGCCGAAATCGCGTTTTCTCGCTGAGCCCAGTGGACGGTGACTCGGTATGAAAACTGCACGGAGGAGCTGTTTTATCGTTTCTACCGTGCAGTTCGACATGTAAACTGCCCAGAAACCGAATCTGCTGACAGATCGCAAATCGGCCGATATCGCGTTTTCGGCCCTCAGAAGCGCCGAAATCGCGTTTTCTCGCTGAGCCCAGTGGACGGTGACTCGGTATGAAAACTGCACGGAGGAGCTGTTTTATCGTTTCTACCGTGCAGTTCGACATGTAAACTGCCCAGAAACCGAATCTGCTGACAGATCGCAAATCGGCCGATATCGCGTTTTCGGCCCTCAGAAGCGCCGAAATCGCGTTTTCTCGCTGAGCCCAGTGGACGGTGACTCGGTATGAAAACTGCACGGAGGAGCTGTTTTATCGTTTCTACCGTGCAGTTCGACATGTAAACTGCCCAGAAACCGAATCTGCTGACAGATCGAAAATCGGCCGATATCGCGTTTTCGGCCCTCAGAAGCGCCGAAATCGCGTTTTCTCGCTGAGCCCAGTGGACGGTGACTCGGTATGAAAACTGCACGGAGGAGCTGTTTTATCGTTTCTACCGTGCAGTTCGACATGTAAACTGCCCAGAAACCGAATCTGCTGACAGATCGCAAATCGGCCGATATCGCGTTTTCGGCCCTCAGAAGCGCCGAAATCGCGTTTTCTCGCTGAGCCCAGTGGACGGTGACTCGGTATGAAAACTGCACGGAGGAGCTGTTTTATCGTTTCTACCGTGCAGTTCGACATGTAAACTGCCCAGAAACCGAATCTGCTGACAGATCGCAAATCGGCCGATATCGCGTTTTCGGCCCTCAGAAGCGCCGAAATCGCGTTTTCTCGCTGAGCCCAGTGGACGGTGACTCGGTATGAAAACTGCACGGAGGAGCTGTTTTATCGTTTCTACCGTGCAGTTCGACATGTAAACTGCCCAGAAACCGAATCTGCTGACAGATCGAAATCGGCCGATATCGCGTTTTCGGCCCTCAGAAGCGCCGAAATCGCGTTTTCTCGCTGAGCCCAGTGGACGGTGACTCGGTATGAAAACTGCACGGAGGAGCTGTTTTATCGTTTCTACCGTGCAGTTCGACATGTAAACTGCCCAGAAACCGAATCTGCTGACAGATCGCAAATCGGCCGATATCGCGTTTTCGGCCCTCAGAAGCGCCGAAATCGCGTTTTCTCGCTGAGCCCAGTGGACGGTGACTCGGTATGAAAACTGCACGGAGGAGCTGTTTTATCGTTTCTACCGTGCAGTTCGACATGTAAACTGCCCAGAAACCGAATCTGCTGACAGATCGAAAATCGGCCGATATCGCGTTTTCGGCCCTCAGAAGCGCCGAAATCGCGTTTTCTCGCTGAGCCCAGTGGACGGTGACTCGGTATGAAAACTGCACGGAGGAGCTGTTTTATCGTTTCTACCGTGCAGTTCGACATGTAAACTGCCCAGAAACCGAATCTGCTGACAGATCGCAAATCGGCCGATATCGCGTTTTCGGCCCTCAGAAGCGCCGAAATCGCGTTTTCTCGCTGAGCCCAGTGGACGGTGACTCGGTATGAAAACTGCACGGAGGAGCTGTTTTATCGTTTCTACCGTGCAGTTCGACATGTAAACTGCCCAGAAACCGAATCTGCTGACAGATCGCAAATCGGCCGATATCGCGTTTTCGGCCCTCAGAAGCGCCGAAATCGCGTTTTCTCGCTGAGCCCAGTGGACGGTGACTCGGTATGAAAACTGCACGGAGGAGCTGTTTTATCGTTTCTACCGTGCAGTTCGACATGTAAACTGCCCAGAAACCGAATCTGCTGACAGATCGCAAATCGGCCGATATCGCGTTTTCGGCCCTCAGAAGCGCCGAAATCGCGTTTTCTCGCTGAGCCCAGTGGACGGTGACTCGGTATGAAAACTGCACGGAGGAGCTGTTTTATCGTTTCTACCGTGCAGTTCGACATGTAAACTGCCCAGAAACCGAATCTGCTGACAGATCGCAAATCGGCCGATATCGCGTTTTCGGCCCTCAGAAGCGCCGAAATCGCGTTTTCTCGCTGAGCCCAGTGGACGGTGACTCGGTATGAAAACTGCACGGAGGAGCTGTTTTATCGTTTCTACCGTGCAGTTCGACATGTAAACTGCCCAGAAACCGAATCTGCTGACAGATCGAAAATCGGCCGATATCGCGTTTTCGGCCCTCAGAAGCGCCGAAATCGCGTTTTCTCGCTGAGCCCAGTGGACGGTGACTCGGTATGAAAACTGCACGGAGGAGCTGTTTTATCGTTTCTACCGTGCAGTTCGACATGTAAACTGCCCAGAAACCGAATCTGCTGACAGATCGCAAATCGGCCGATATCGCGTTTTCGGCCCTCAGAAGCGCCGAAATCGCGTTTTCTCGCTGAGCCCAGTGGACGGTGACTCGGTATGAAAACTGCACGGAGGAGCTGTTTTATCGTTTCTACCGTGCAGTTCGACATGTAAACTGCCCAGAAACCGAATCTGCTGACAGATCGCAAATCGGCCGATATCGCGTTTTCGGCCCTCAGAAGCGCCGAAATCGCGTTTTCTCTCGCTGAGCCCAGTGGACGGTGACTCGGTATGAAAACTGCACGGAGGAGCTGTTTTATCGTTTCTACCGTGCAGTTCGACATGTAAACTGCCCAGAAACCGAATCTGCTGACAGATCGAAAATCGGCCGATATCGCGTTTTCGGCCCTCAGAAGCGCCGAAATCGCGTTTTCTCGCTGAGCCCAGTGGACGGTGACTCGGTATGAAAACTGCACGGAGGAGCTGTTTTATCGTTTCTACCGTGCAGTTCGACATGTAAACTGCCCAGAAACCGAATCTGCTGACAGATCGCAAATCGGCCGATATCGCGTTTTCGGCCCTCAGAAGCGCCGAAATCGCGTTTTCTCGCTGAGCCCAGTGGACGGTGACTCGGTATGAAAACTGCACGGAGGAGCTGTTTTATCGTTTCTACCGTGCAGTTCGACATGTAAACTGCCCAGAAACCGAATCTGCTGACAGATCGCAAATCGGCCGATATCGCGTTTTCGGCCCTCAGAAGCGCCGAAATCGCGTTTTCTCGCTGAGCCCAGTGGACGGTGACTCGGTATGAAAACTGCACGGAGGAGCTGTTTTATCGTTTCTACCGTGCAGTTCGACATGTAAACTGCCCAGAAACCGAATCTGCTGACAGATCGAAAATCGGCCGATATCGCGTTTTCGGCCCTCAGAAGCGCCGAAATCGCGTTTTCTCGCTGAGCCCAGTGGACGGTGACTCGGTATGAAAACTGCACGGAGGAGCTGTTTTATCGTTTCTACCGTGCAGTTCGACATGTAAACTGCCCAGAAACCGAATCTGCTGACAGATCGCAAATCGGCCGATATCGCGTTTTCGGCCCTCAGAAGCGCCGAAATCGCGTTTTCTCGCTGAGCCCAGTGGACGGTGACTCGGTATGAAAACTGCACGGAGGAGCTGTTTTATCGTTTCTACCGTGCAGTTCGACATGTAAACTGCCCAGAAACCGAATCTGCTGACAGATCGCAAATCGGCCGATATCGCGTTTTCGGCCCTCAGAAGCGCCGAAATCGCGTTTTCTCGCTGAGCCCAGTGGACGGTGACTCGGTATGAAAACTGCACGGAGGAGCTGTTTTATCGTTTCTACCGTGCAGTTCGACATGTAAACTGCCCAGAAACCGAATCTGCTGACAGATCGCAAATCGGCCGATATCGCGTTTTCGGCCCTCAGAAGCGCCGAAATCGCGTTTTCTCGCTGAGCCCAGTGGACGGTGACTCGGTATGAAAACTGCACGGAGGAGCTGTTTTATCGTTTCTACCGTGCAGTTCGACATGTAAACTGCCCAGAAACCGAATCTGCTGACAGATCGCAAATCGGCCGATATCGCGTTTTCGGCCCTCAGAAGCGCCGAAATCGCGTTTTCTCGCTGAGCCCAGTGGACGGTGACTCGGTATGAAAACTGCACGGAGGAGCTGTTTTATCGTTTCTACCGTGCAGTTCGACATGTAAACTGCCCAGAAACCGAATCTGCTGACAGATCGAAAATCGGCCGATATCGCGTTTTCGGCCCTCAGAAGCGCCGAAATCGCGTTTTCTCGCTGAGCCCAGTGGACGGTGACTCGGTATGAAAACTGCACGGAGGAGCTGTTTTATCGTTTCTACCGTGCAGTTCGACATGTAAACTGCCCAGAAACCGAATCTGCTGACAGATCGCAAATCGGCCGATATCGCGTTTTCGGCCCTCAGAAGCGCCGAAATCGCGTTTTCTCGCTGAGCCCAGTGGACGGTGACTCGGTATGAAAACTGCACGGAGGAGCTGTTTTATCGTTTCTACCGTGCAGTTCGACATGTAAACTGCCCAGAAACCGAATCTGCTGACAGATCGCAAATCGGCCGATATCGCGTTTTCGGCCCTCAGAAGCGCCGAAATCGCGTTTTCTCGCTGAGCCCAGTGGACGGTGACTCGGTATGAAAACTGCACGGAGGAGCTGTTTTATCGTTTCTACCGTGCAGTTCGACATGTAAACTGCCCAGAAACCGAATCTGCTGACAGATCGCAAATCGGCCGATATCGCGTTTTCGGCCCTCAGAAGCGCCGAAATCGCGTTTTCTCGCTGAGCCCAGTGGACGGTGACTCGGTATGAAAACTGCACGGAGGAGCTGTTTTATCGTTTCTACCGTGCAGTTCGACATGTAAACTGCCCAGAAACCGAATCTGCTGACAGATCGCAAATCGGCCGATATCGCGTTTTCGGCCCTCAGAAGCGCCGAAATCGCGTTTTCTCGCTGAGCCCAGTGGACGGTGACTCGGTATGAAAACTGCACGGAGGAGCTGTTTTATCGTTTCTACCGTGCAGTTCGACATGTAAACTGCCCAGAAACCGAATCTGCTGACAGATCGAAAATCGGCCGATATCGCGTTTTCGGCCCTCAGAAGCGCCGAAATCGCGTTTTCTCGCTGAGCCCAGTGGACGGTGACTCGGTATGAAAACTGCACGGAGGAGCTGTTTTATCGTTTCTACCGTGCAGTTCGACATGTAAACTGCCCAGAAACCGAATCTGCTGACAGATCGCAAATCGGCCGATATCGCGTTTTCGGCCCTCAGAAGCGCCGAAATCGCGTTTTCTCGCTGAGCCCAGTGGACGGTGACTCGGTATGAAAACTGCACGGAGGAGCTGTTTTATCGTTTCTACCGTGCAGTTCGACATGTAAACTGCCCAGAAACCGAATCTGCTGACAGATCGCAAATCGGCCGATATCGCGTTTTCGGCCCTCAGAAGCGCCGAAATCGCGTTTTCTCGCTGAGCCCAGTGGACGGTGACTCGGTATGAAAACTGCACGGAGGAGCTGTTTTATCGTTTCTACCGTGCAGTTCGACATGTAAACTGCCCAGAAACCGAATCTGCTGACAGATCGCAAATCGGCCGATATCGCGTTTTCGGCCCTCAGAAGCGCCGAAATCGCGTTTTCTCGCTGAGCCCAGTGGATGGTGACTCGGTATGAAAACTGCACGGAGGAGCTGTTTTATCGTTTCTACCGTGCAGTTCGACATGTAAACTGCCCAGAAACCGAATCTGCTGACAGATCGCAAATCGGCCGATATCGCGTTTTCGGCCCTCAGAAGCGCCGAAATCGCGTTTTCTCGCTGAGCCCAGTGGACGGTGACTCGGTATGAAAACTGCACGGAGGAGCTGTTTTATCGTTTCTACCGTGCAGTTCGACATGTAAACTGCCCAGAAACCGAATCTGCTGACAGATCGCAAATCGGCCGATATCGCGTTTTCGGCCCTCAGAAGCGCCGAAATCGCGTTTTCTCGCTGAGCCCAGTGGACGGTGACTCGGTATGAAAACTGCACGGAGGAGCTGTTTTATCGTTTCTACCGTGCAGTTCGACATGTAAACTGCCCAGAAACCGAATCTGCTGACAGATCGCAAATCGGCCGATATCGCGTTTTCGGCCCTCAGAAGCGCCGAAATCGCGTTTTCTCGCTGAGCCCAGTGGACGGTGACTCGGTATGAAAACTGCACGGAGGAGCTGTTTTATCGTTTCTACCGTGCAGTTCGACATGTAAACTGCCCAGAAACCGAATCTGCTGACAGATCGCAAATCGGCCGATATCGCGTTTTCGGCCCTCAGAAGCGCCGAAATCGCGTTTTCTCGCTGAGCCCAGTGGACGGTGACTCGGTATGAAAACTGCACGGAGGAGCTGTTTTATCGTTTCTACCGTGCAGTTCGACATGTAAACTGCCCAGAAACCGAATCTGCTGACAGATCGCAAATCGGCCGATATCGCGTTTTCGGCCCTCAGAAGCGCCGAAATCGCGTTTTCTCGCTGAGCCCAGTGGACGGTGACTCGGTATGAAAACTGCACGGAGGAGCTGTTTTATCGTTTCTACCGTGCAGTTCGACATGTAAACTGCCCAGAAACCGAATCTGCTGACAGATCGCAAATCGGCCGATATCGCGTTTTCGGCCCTCAGAAGCGCCGAAATCGCGTTTTCTCGCTGAGCCCAGTGGACGGTGACTCGGTATGAAAACTGCACGGAGGAGCTGTTTTATCGTTTCTACCGTGCAGTTCGACATGTAAACTGCCCAGAAACCGAATCTGCTGACAGATCGCAAATCGGCCGATATCGCGTTTTCGGCCCTCAGAAGCGCCGAAATCGCGTTTTCTCGCTGAGCCCAGTGGACGGTGACTCGGTATGAAAACTGCACGGAGGAGCTGTTTTATCGTTTCTACCGTGCAGTTCGACATGTAAACTGCCCAGAAACCGAATCTGCTGACAGATCGCAAATCGGCCGATATCGCGTTTTCGGCCCTCAGAAGCGCCGAAATCGCGTTTTCTCGCTGAGCCCAGTGGACGGTGACTCGGTATGAAAACTGCACGGAGGAGCTGTTTTATCGTTTCTACCGTGCAGTTCGACATGTAAACTGCCCAGAAACCGAATCTGCTGACAGATCGCAAATCGGCCGATATCGCGTTTTCGGCCCTCAGAAGCGCCGAAATCGCGTTTTCTCGCTGAGCCCAGTGGACGGTGACTCGGTATGAAAACTGCACGGAGGAGCTGTTTTATCGTTTCTACCGTGCAGTTCGACATGTAAACTGCCCAGAAACCGAATCTGCTGACAGATCGAAAATCGGCCGATATCGCGTTTTCGGCCCTCAGAAGCGCCGAAATCGCGTTTTCTCGCTGAGCCCAGTGGACGGTGACTCGGTATGAAAACTGCACGGAGGAGCTGTTTTATCGTTTCTACCGTGCAGTTCGACATGTAAACTGCCCAGAAACCGAATCTGCTGACAGATCGCAAATCGGCCGATATCGCGTTTTCGGCCCTCAGAAGCGCCGAAATCGCGTTTTCTCGCTGAGCCCAGTGGACGGTGACTCGGTATGAAAACTGCACGGAGGAGCTGTTTTATCGTTTCTACCGTGCAGTTCGACATGTAAACTGCCCAGAAACCGAATCTGCTGACAGATCGCAAATCGGCCGATATCGCGTTTTCGGCCCTCAGAAGCGCCGAAATCGCGTTTTCTCGCTGAGCCCAGTGGACGGTGACTCGGTATGAAAACTGCACGGAGGAGCTGTTTTATCGTTTCTACCGTGCAGTTCGACATGTAAACTGCCCAGAAACCGAATCTGCTGACAGATCGCAAATCGGCCGATATCGCGTTTTCGGCCCTCAGAAGCGCCGAAATCGCGTTTTCTCGCTGAGCCCAGTGGACGGTGACTCGGTATGAAAACTGCACGGAGGAGCTGTTTTATCGTTTCTACCGTGCAGTTCGACATGTAAACTGCCCAGAAACCGAATCTGCTGACAGATCGAAAATCGGCCGATATCGCGTTTTCGGCCCTCAGAAGCGCCGAAATCGCGTTTTCTCGCTGAGCCCAGTGGACGGTGACTCGGTATGAAAACTGCACGGAGGAGCTGTTTTATCGTTTCTACCGTGCAGTTCGACATGTAAACTGCCCAGAAACCGAATCTGCTGACAGATCGCAAATCGGCCGATATCGCGTTTTCGGCCCTCAGAAGCGCCGAAATCGCGTTTTCTCGCTGAGCCCAGTGGACGGTGACTCGGTATGAAAACTGCACGGAGGAGCTGTTTTATCGTTTCTACCGTGCAGTTCGACATGTAAACTGCCCAGAAACCGAATCTGCTGACAGATCGCAAATCGGCCGATATCGCGTTTTCGGCCCTCAGAAGCGCCGAAATCGCGTTTTCTCGCTGAGCCCAGTGGACGGTGACTCGGTATGAAAACTGCACGGAGGAGCTGTTTTATCGTTTCTACCGTGCAGTTCGACATGTAAACTGCCCAGAAACCGAATCTGCTGACAGATCGCAAATCGGCCGATATCGCGTTTTCGGCCCTCAGAAGCGCCGAAATCGCGTTTTCTCGCTGAGCCCAGTGGACGGTGACTCGGTATGAAAACTGCACGGAGGAGCTGTTTTATCGTTTCTACCGTGCAGTTCGACATGTAAACTGCCCAGAAACCGAATCTGCTGACAGATCGCAAATCGGCCGATATCGCGTTTTCGGCCCTCAGAAGCGCCGAAATCGCGTTTTCTCGCTGAGCCCAGTGGACGGTGACTCGGTATGAAAACTGCACGGAGGAGCTGTTTTATCGTTTCTACCGTGCAGTTCGACATGTAAACTGCCCAGAAACCGAATCTGCTGACAGATCGAAAATCGGCCGATATCGCGTTTTCGGCCCTCAGAAGCGCCGAAATCGCGTTTTCTCGCTGAGCCCAGTGGACGGTGACTCGGTATGAAAACTGCACGGAGGAGCTGTTTTATCGTTTCTACCGTGCAGTTCGACATGTAAACTGCCCAGAAACCGAATCTGCTGACAGATCGCAAATCGGCCGATATCGCGTTTTCGGCCCTCAGAAGCGCCGAAATCGCGTTTTCTCGCTGAGCCCAGTGGACGGTGACTCGGTATGAAAACTGCACGGAGGAGCTGTTTTATCGTTTCTACCGTGCAGTTCGACATGTAAACTGCCCAGAAACCGAATCTGCTGACAGATCGCAAATCGGCCGATATCGCGTTTTCGGCCCTCAGAAGCGCCGAAATCGCGTTTTCTCGCTGAGCCCAGTGGACGGTGACTCGGTATGAAAACTGCACGGAGGAGCTGTTTTATCGTTTCTACCGTGCAGTTCGACATGTAAACTGCCCAGAAACCGAATCTGCTGACAGATCGCAAATCGGCCGATATCGCGTTTTCGGCCCTCAGAAGCGCCGAAATCGCGTTTTCTCGCTGAGCCCAGTGGACGGTGACTCGGTATGAAAACTGCACGGAGGAGCTGTTTTATCGTTTCTACCGTGCAGTTCGACATGTAAACTGCCCAGAAACCGAATCTGCTGACAGATCGCAAATCGGCCGATATCGCGTTTTCGGCCCTCAGAAGCGCCGAAATCGCGTTTTCTCGCTGAGCCCAGTGGACGGTGACTCGGTATGAAAACTGCACGGAGGAGCTGTTTTATCGTTTCTACCGTGCAGTTCGACATGTAAACTGCCCAGAAACCGAATCTGCTGACAGATCGCAAATCGGCCGATATCGCGTTTTCGGCCCTCAGAAGCGCCGAAATCGCGTTTTCTCGCTGAGCCCAGTGGACGGTGACTCGGTATGAAAACTGCACGGAGGAGCTGTTTTATCGTTTCTACCGTGCAGTTCGACATGTAAACTGCCCAGAAACCGAATCTGCTGACAGATCGAAAATCGGCCGATATCGCGTTTTCGGCCCTCAGAAGCGCCGAAATCGCGTTTTCTCGCTGAGCCCAGTGGACGGTGACTCGGTATGAAAACTGCACGGAGGAGCTGTTTTATCGTTTCTACCGTGCAGTTCGACATGTAAACTGCCCAGAAACCGAATCTGCTGACAGATCGCAAATCGGCCGATATCGCGTTTTCGGCCCTCAGAAGCGCCGAAATCGCGTTTTCTCGCTGAGCCCAGTGGACGGTGACTCGGTATGAAAACTGCACGGAGGAGCTGTTTTATCGTTTCTACCGTGCAGTTCGACATGTAAACTGCCCAGAAACCGAATCTGCTGACAGATCGAAAATCGGCCGATATCGCGTTTTCGGCCCTCAGAAGCGCCGAAATCGCGTTTTCTCGCTGAGCCCAGTGGACGGTGACTCGGTATGAAAACTGCACGGAGGAGCTGTTTTATCGTTTCTACCGTGCAGTTCGACATGTAAACTGCCCAGAAACCGAATCTGCTGACAGATCGCAAATCGGCCGATATCGCGTTTTCGGCCCTCAGAAGCGCCGAAATCGCGTTTTCTCGCTGAGCCCAGTGGACGGTGACTCGGTATGAAAACTGCACGGAGGAGCTGTTTTATCGTTTCTACCGTGCAGTTCGACATGTAAACTGCCCAGAAACCGAATCTGCTGACAGATCGCAAATCGGCCGATATCGCGTTTTCGGCCCTCAGAAGCGCCGAAATCGCGTTTTCTCGCTGAGCCCAGTGGACGGTGACTCGGTATGAAAACTGCACGGAGGAGCTGTTTTATCGTTTCTACCGTGCAGTTCGACATGTAAACTGCCCAGAAACCGAATCTGCTGACAGATCGCAAATCGGCCGATATCGCGTTTTCGGCCCTCAGAAGCGCCGAAATCGCGTTTTCTCGCTGAGCCCAGTGGACGGTGACTCGGTATGAAAACTGCACGGAGGAGCTGTTTTATCGTTTCTACCGTGCAGTTCGACATGTAAACTGCCCAGAAACCGAATCTGCTGACAGATCGCAAATCGGCCGATATCGCGTTTTCGGCCCTCAGAAGCGCCGAAATCGCGTTTTCTCGCTGAGCCCAGTGGACGGTGACTCGGTATGAAAACTGCACGGAGGAGCTGTTTTATCGTTTCTACCGTGCAGTTCGACATGTAAACTGCCCAGAAACCGAATCTGCTGACAGATCGCAAATCGGCCGATATCGCGTTTTCGGCCCTCAGAAGCGCCGAAATCGCGTTTTCTCGCTGAGCCCAGTGGACGGTGACTCGGTATGAAAACTGCACGGAGGAGCTGTTTTATCGTTTCTACCGTGCAGTTCGACATGTAAACTGCCCAGAAACCGAATCTGCTGACAGATCGCAAATCGGCCGATATCGCGTTTTCGGCCCTCAGAAGCGCCGAAATCGCGTTTTCTCGCTGAGCCCAGTGGACGGTGACTCGGTATGAAAACTGCACGGAGGAGCTGTTTTATCGTTTCTACCGTGCAGTTCGACATGTAAACTGCCCAGAAACCGAATCTGCTGACAGATCGCAAATCGGCCGATATCGCGTTTTCGGCCCTCAGAAGCGCCGAAATCGCGTTTTCTCGCTGAGCCCAGTGGACGGTGACTCGGTATGAAAACTGCACGGAGGAGCTGTTTTATCGTTTCTACCGTGCAGTTCGACATGTAAACTGCCCAGAAACCGAATCTGCTGACAGATCGCAAATCGGCCGATATCGCGTTTTCGGCCCTCAGAAGCGCCGAAATCGCGTTTTCTCGCTGAGCCCAGTGGACGGTGACTCGGTATGAAAACTGCACGGAGGAGCTGTTTTATCGTTTCTACCGTGCAGTTCGACATGTAAACTGCCCAGAAACCGAATCTGCTGACAGATCGCAAATCGGCCGATATCGCGTTTTCGGCCCTCAGAAGCGCCGAAATCGCGTTTTCTCGCTGAGCCCAGTGGACGGTGACTCGGTATGAAAACTGCACGGAGGAGCTGTTTTATCGTTTCTACCGTGCAGTTCGACATGTAAACTGCCCAGAAACCGAATCTGCTGACAGATCGCAAATCGGCCGATATCGCGTTTTCGGCCCTCAGAAGCGCCGAAATCGCGTTTTCTCGCTGAGCCCAGTGGACGGTGACTCGGTATGAAAACTGCACGGAGGAGCTGTTTTATCGTTTCTACCGTGCAGTTCGACATGTAAACTGCCCAGAAACCGAATCTGCTGACAGATCGCAAATCGGCCGATATCGCGTTTTCGGCCCTCAGAAGCGCCGAAATCGCGTTTTCTCGCTGAGCCCAGTGGACGGTGACTCGGTATGAAAACTGCACGGAGGAGCTGTTTTATCGTTTCTACCGTGCAGTTCGACATGTAAACTGCCCAGAAACCGAATCTGCTGACAGATCGCAAATCGGCCGATATCGCGTTTTCGGCCCTCAGAAGCGCCGAAATCGCGTTTTCTCGCTGAGCCCAGTGGACGGTGACTCGGTATGAAAACTGCACGGAGGAGCTGTTTTATCGTTTCTACCGTGCAGTTCGACATGTAAACTGCCCAGAAACCGAATCTGCTGACAGATCGCAAATCGGCCGATATCGCGTTTTCGGCCCTCAGAAGCGCCGAAATCGCGTTTTCTCGCTGAGCCCAGTGGACGGTGACTCGGTATGAAAACTGCACGGAGGAGCTGTTTTATCGTTTCTACCGTGCAGTTCGACATGTAAACTGCCCAGAAACCGAATCTGCTGACAGATCGAAAATCGGCCGATATCGCGTTTTCGGCCCTCAGAAGCGCCGAAATCGCGTTTTCTCGCTGAGCCCAGTGGACGGTGACTCGGTATGAAAACTGCACGGAGGAGCTGTTTTATCGTTTCTACCGTGCAGTTCGACATGTAAACTGCCCAGAAACCGAATCTGCTGACAGATCGCAAATCGGCCGATATCGCGTTTTCGGCCCTCAGAAGCGCCGAAATCGCGTTTTCTCGCTGAGCCCAGTGGACGGTGACTCGGTATGAAAACTGCACGGAGGAGCTGTTTTATCGTTTCTACCGTGCAGTTCGACATGTAAACTGCCCAGAAACCGAATCTGCTGACAGATCGCAAATCGGCCGATATCGCGTTTTCGGCCCTCAGAAGCGCCGAAATCGCGTTTTCTCGCTGAGCCCAGTGGACGGTGACTCGGTATGAAAACTGCACGGAGGAGCTGTTTTATCGTTTCTACCGTGCAGTTCGACATGTAAACTGCCCAGAAACCGAATCTGCTGACAGATCGCAAATCGGCCGATATCGCGTTTTCGGCCCTCAGAAGCGCCGAAATCGCGTTTTCTCGCTGAGCCCAGTGGACGGTGACTCGGTATGAAAACTGCACGGAGGAGCTGTTTTATCGTTTCTACCGTGCAGTTCGACATGTAAACTGCCCAGAAACCGAATCTGCTGACAGATCGCAAATCGGCCGATATCGCGTTTTCGGCCCTCAGAAGCGCCGAAATCGCGTTTTCTCGCTGAGCCCAGTGGACGGTGACTCGGTATGAAAACTGCACGGAGGAGCTGTTTTATCGTTTCTACCGTGCAGTTCGACATGTAAACTGCCCAGAAACCGAATCTGCTGACAGATCGCAAATCGGCCGATATCGCGTTTTCGGCCCTCAGAAGCGCCGAAATCGCGTTTTCTCGCTGAGCCCAGTGGACGGTGACTCGGTATGAAAACTGCACGGAGGAGCTGTTTTATCGTTTCTACCGTGCAGTTCGACATGTAAACTGCCCAGAAACCGAATCTGCTGACAGATCGCAAATCGGCCGATATCGCGTTTTCGGCCCTCAGAAGCGCCGAAATCGCGTTTTCTCGCTGAGCCCAGTGGACGGTGACTCGGTATGAAAACTGCACGGAGGAGCTGTTTTATCGTTTCTACCGTGCAGTTCGACATGTAAACTGCCCAGAAACCGAATCTGCTGACAGATCGCAAATCGGCCGATATCGCGTTTTCGGCCCTCAGAAGCGCCGAAATCGCGTTTTCTCGCTGAGCCCAGTGGACGGTGACTCGGTATGAAAACTGCACGGAGGAGCTGTTTTATCGTTTCTACCGTGCAGTTCGACATGTAAACTGCCCAGAAACCGAATCTGCTGACAGATCGCAAATCGGCCGATATCGCGTTTTCGGCCCTCAGAAGCGCCGAAATCGCGTTTTCTCGCTGAGCCCAGTGGACGGTGACTCGGTATGAAAACTGCACGGAGGAGCTGTTTTATCGTTTCTACCGTGCAGTTCGACATGTAAACTGCCCAGAAACCGAATCTGCTGACAGATCGCAAATCGGCCGATATCGCGTTTTCGGCCCTCAGAAGCGCCGAAATCGCGTTTTCTCGCTGAGCCCAGTGGACGGTGACTCGGTATGAAAACTGCACGGAGGAGCTGTTTTATCGTTTCTACCGTGCAGTTCGACATGTAAACTGCCCAGAAACCGAATCTGCTGACAGATCGCAAATCGGCCGATATCGCGTTTTCGGCCCTCAGAAGCGCCGAAATCGCGTTTTCTCGCTGAGCCCAGTGGACGGTGACTCGGTATGAAAACTGCACGGAGGAGCTGTTTTATCGTTTCTACCGTGCAGTTCGACATGTAAACTGCCCAGAAACCGAATCTGCTGACAGATCGCAAATCGGCCGATATCGCGTTTTCGGCCCTCAGAAGCGCCGAAATCGCGTTTTCTCGCTGAGCCCAGTGGACGGTGACTCGGTATGAAAACTGCACGGAGGAGCTGTTTTATCGTTTCTACCGTGCAGTTCGACATGTAAACTGCCCAGAAACCGAATCTGCTGACAGATCGCAAATCGGCCGATATCGCGTTTTCGGCCCTCAGAAGCGCCGAAATCGCGTTTTCTCGCTGAGCCCAGTGGACGGTGACTCGGTATGAAAACTGCACGGAGGAGCTGTTTTATCGTTTCTACCGTGCAGTTCGACATGTAAACTGCCCAGAAACCGAATCTGCTGACAGATCGCAAATCGGCCGATATCGCGTTTTCGGCCCTCAGAAGCGCCGAAATCGCGTTTTCTCGCTGAGCCCAGTGGACGGTGACTCGGTATGAAAACTGCACGGAGGAGCTGTTTTATCGTTTCTACCGTGCAGTTCGACATGTAAACTGCCCAGAAACCGAATCTGCTGACAGATCGCAAATCGGCCGATATCGCGTTTTCGGCCCTCAGAAGCGCCGAAATCGCGTTTTCTCGCTGAGCCCAGTGGACGGTGACTCGGTATGAAAACTGCACGGAGGAGCTGTTTTATCGTTTCTACCGTGCAGTTCGACATGTAAACTGCCCAGAAACCGAATCTGCTGACAGATCGCAAATCGGCCGATATCGCGTTTTCGGCCCTCAGAAGCGCCGAAATCGCGTTTTCTCGCTGAGCCCAGTGGACGGTGACTCGGTATGAAAACTGCACGGAGGAGCTGTTTTATCGTTTCTACCGTGCAGTTCGACATGTAAACTGCCCAGAAACCGAATCTGCTGACAGATCGAAAATCGGCCGATATCGCGTTTTCGGCCCTCAGAAGCGCCGAAATCGCGTTTTCTCGCTGAGCCCAGTGGACGGTGACTCGGTATGAAAACTGCACGGAGGAGCTGTTTTATCGTTTCTACCGTGCAGTTCGACATGTAAACTGCCCAGAAACCGAATCTGCTGACAGATCGCAAATCGGCCGATATCGCGTTTTCGGCCCTCAGAAGCGCCGAAATCGCGTTTTCTCGCTGAGCCCAGTGGACGGTGACTCGGTATGAAAACTGCACGGAGGAGCTGTTTTATCGTTTCTACCGTGCGCAGTTCGACATGTAAACTGCCCAGAAACCGAATCTGCTGACAGATCGAAAATCGGCCGATATCGCGTTTTCGGCCCTCAGAAGCGCCGAAATCGCGTTTTCTCGCTGAGCCCAGTGGACGGTGACTCGGTATGAAAACTGCACGGAGGAGCTGTTTTATCGTTTCTACCGTGCAGTTCGACATGTAAACTGCCCAGAAACCGAATCTGCTGACAGATCGCAAATCGGCCGATATCGCGTTTTCGGCCCTCAGAAGCGCCGAAATCGCGTTTTCTCGCTGAGCCCAGTGGACGGTGACTCGGTATGAAAACTGCACGGAGGAGCTGTTTTATCGTTTCTACCGTGCAGTTCGACATGTAAACTGCCCAGAAACCGAATCTGCTGACAGATCGCAAATCGGCCGATATCGCGTTTTCGGCCCTCAGAAGCGCCGAAATCGCGTTTTCTCGCTGAGCCCAGTGGACGGTGACTCGGTATGAAAACTGCACGGAGGAGCTGTTTTATCGTTTCTACCGTGCAGTTCGACATGTAAACTGCCCAGAAACCGAATCTGCTGACAGATCGCAAATCGGCCGATATCGCGTTTTCGGCCCTCAGAAGCGCCGAAATCGCGTTTTCTCGCTGAGCCCAGTGGACGGTGACTCGGTATGAAAACTGCACGGAGGAGCTGTTTTATCGTTTCTACCGTGCAGTTCGACATGTAAACTGCCCAGAAACCGAATCTGCTGACAGATCGCAAATCGGCCGATATCGCGTTTTCGGCCCTCAGAAGCGCCGAAATCGCGTTTTCTCGCTGAGCCCAGTGGACGGTGACTCGGTATGAAAACTGCACGGAGGAGCTGTTTTATCGTTTCTACCGTGCAGTTCGACATGTAAACTGCCCAGAAACCGAATCTGCTGACAGATCGCAAATCGGCCGATATCGCGTTTTCGGCCCTCAGAAGCGCCGAAATCGCGTTTTCTCGCTGAGCCCAGTGGACGGTGACTCGGTATGAAAACTGCACGGAGGAGCTGTTTTATCGTTTCTACCGTGCAGTTCGACATGTAAACTGCCCAGAAACCGAATCTGCTGACAGATCGCAAATCGGCCGATATCGCGTTTTCGGCCCTCAGAAGCGCCGAAATCGCGTTTTCTCGCTGAGCCCAGTGGACGGTGACTCGGTATGAAAACTGCACGGAGGAGCTGTTTTATCGTTTCTACCGTGCAGTTCGACATGTAAACTGCCCAGAAACCGAATCTGCTGACAGATCGAAAATCGGCCGATATCGCGTTTTCGGCCCTCAGAAGCGCCGAAATCGCGTTTTCTCGCTGAGCCCAGTGGACGGTGACTCGGTATGAAAACTGCACGGAGGAGCTGTTTTATCGTTTCTACCGTGCAGTTCGACATGTAAACTGCCCAGAAACCGAATCTGCTGACAGATCGCAAATCGGCCGATATCGCGTTTTCGGCCCTCAGAAGCGCCGAAATCGCGTTTTCTCGCTGAGCCCAGTGGACGGTGACTCGGTATGAAAACTGCACGGAGGAGCTGTTTTATCGTTTCTACCGTGCAGTTCGACATGTAAACTGCCCAGAAACCGAATCTGCTGACAGATCGCAAATCGGCCGATATCGCGTTTTCGGCCCTCAGAAGCGCCGAAATCGCGTTTTCTCGCTGAGCCCAGTGGACGGTGACTCGGTATGAAAACTGCACGGAGGAGCTGTTTTATCGTTTCTACCGTGCAGTTCGACATGTAAACTGCCCAGAAACCGAATCTGCTGACAGATCGCAAATCGGCCGATATCGCGTTTTCGGCCCTCAGAAGCGCCGAAATCGCGTTTTCTCGCTGAGCCCAGTGGACGGTGACTCGGTATGAAAACTGCACGGAGGAGCTGTTTTATCGTTTCTACCGTGCAGTTCGACATGTAAACTGCCCAGAAACCGAATCTGCTGACAGATCGCAAATCGGCCGATATCGCGTTTTCGGCCCTCAGAAGCGCCGAAATCGCGTTTTCTCGCTGAGCCCAGTGGACGGTGACTCGGTATGAAAACTGCACGGAGGAGCTGTTTTATCGTTTCTACCGTGCAGTTCGACATGTAAACTGCCCAGAAACCGAATCTGCTGACAGATCGCAAATCGGCCGATATCGCGTTTTCGGCCCTCAGAAGCGCCGAAATCGCGTTTTCTCGCTGAGCCCAGTGGACGGTGACTCGGTATGAAAACTGCACGGAGGAGCTGTTTTATCGTTTCTACCGTGCAGTTCGACATGTAAACTGCCCAGAAACCGAATCTGCTGACAGATCGCAAATCGGCCGATATCGCGTTTTCGGCCCTCAGAAGCGCCGAAATCGCGTTTTCTCGCTGAGCCCAGTGGACGGTGACTCGGTATGAAAACTGCACGGAGGAGCTGTTTTATCGTTTCTACCGTGCAGTTCGACATGTAAACTGCCCAGAAACCGAATCTGCTGACAGATCGCAAATCGGCCGATATCGCGTTTTCGGCCCTCAGAAGCGCCGAAATCGCGTTTTCTCGCTGAGCCCAGTGGACGGTGACTCGGTATGAAAACTGCACGGAGGAGCTGTTTTATCGTTTCTACCGTGCAGTTCGACATGTAAACTGCCCAGAAACCGAATCTGCTGACAGATCGCAAATCGGCCGATATCGCGTTTTCGGCCCTCAGAAGCGCCGAAATCGCGTTTTCTCGCTGAGCCCAGTGGACGGTGACTCGGTATGAAAACTGCACGGAGGAGCTGTTTTATCGTTTCTACCGTGCAGTTCGACATGTAAACTGCCCAGAAACCGAATCTGCTGACAGATCGCAAATCGGCCGATATCGCGTTTTCGGCCCTCAGAAGCGCCGAAATCGCGTTTTCTCGCTGAGCCCAGTGGACGGTGACTCGGTATGAAAACTGCACGGAGGAGCTGTTTTATCGTTTCTACCGTGCAGTTCGACATGTAAACTGCCCAGAAACCGAATCTGCTGACAGATCGCAAATCGGCCGATATCGCGTTTTCGGCCCTCAGAAGCGCCGAAATCGCGTTTTCTCGCTGAGCCCAGTGGACGGTGACTCGGTATGAAAACTGCACGGAGGAGCTGTTTTATCGTTTCTACCGTGCAGTTCGACATGTAAACTGCCCAGAAACCGAATCTGCTGACAGATCGCAAATCGGCCGATATCGCGTTTTCGGCCCTCAGAAGCGCCGAAATCGCGTTTTCTCGCTGAGCCCAGTGGACGGTGACTCGGTATGAAAACTGCACGGAGGAGCTGTTTTATCGTTTCTACCGTGCAGTTCGACATGTAAACTGCCCAGAAACCGAATCTGCTGACAGATCGCAAATCGGCCGATATCGCGTTTTCGGCCCTCAGAAGCGCCGAAATCGCGTTTTCTCGCTGAGCCCAGTGGACGGTGACTCGGTATGAAAACTGCACGGAGGAGCTGTTTTATCGTTTCTACCGTGCAGTTCGACATGTAAACTGCCCAGAAACCGAATCTGCTGACAGATCGCAAATCGGCCGATATCGCGTTTTCGGCCCTCAGAAGCGCCGAAATCGCGTTTTCTCGCTGAGCCCAGTGGACGGTGACTCGGTATGAAAACTGCACGGAGGAGCTGTTTTATCGTTTCTACCGTGCAGTTCGACATGTAAACTGCCCAGAAACCGAATCTGCTGACAGATCGCAAATCGGCCGATATCGCGTTTTCGGCCCTCAGAAGCGCCGAAATCGCGTTTTCTCGCTGAGCCCAGTGGACGGTGACTCGGTATGAAAACTGCACGGAGGAGCTGTTTTATCGTTTCTACCGTGCAGTTCGACATGTAAACTGCCCAGAAACCGAATCTGCTGACAGATCGCAAATCGGCCGATATCGCGTTTTCGGCCCTCAGAAGCGCCGAAATCGCGTTTTCTCGCTGAGCCCAGTGGACGGTGACTCGGTATGAAAACTGCACGGAGGAGCTGTTTTATCGTTTCTACCGTGCAGTTCGACATGTAAACTGCCCAGAAACCGAATCTGCTGACAGATCGAAAATCGGCCGATATCGCGTTTTCGGCCCTCAGAAGCGCCGAAATCGCGTTTTCTCGCTGAGCCCAGTGGACGGTGACTCGGTATGAAAACTGCACGGAGGAGCTGTTTTATCGTTTCTACCGTGCAGTTCGACATGTAAACTGCCCAGAAACCGAATCTGCTGACAGATCGCAAATCGGCCGATATCGCGTTTTCGGCCCTCAGAAGCGCCGAAATCGCGTTTTCTCGCTGAGCCCAGTGGACGGTGACTCGGTATGAAAACTGCACGGAGGAGCTGTTTTATCGTTTCTACCGTGCAGTTCGACATGTAAACTGCCCAGAAACCGAATCTGCTGACAGATCGAAAATCGGCCGATATCGCGTTTTCGGCCCTCAGAAGCGCCGAAATCGCGTTTTCTCGCTGAGCCCAGTGGACGGTGACTCGGTATGAAAACTGCACGGAGGAGCTGTTTTATCGTTTCTACCGTGCAGTTCGACATGTAAACTGCCCAGAAACCGAATCTGCTGACAGATCGCAAATCGGCCGATATCGCGTTTTCGGCCCTCAGAAGCGCCGAAATCGCGTTTTCTCGCTGAGCCCAGTGGACGGTGACTCGGTATGAAAACTGCACGGAGGAGCTGTTTTATCGTTTCTACCGTGCAGTTCGACATGTAAACTGCCCAGAAACCGAATCTGCTGACAGATCGCAAATCGGCCGATATCGCGTTTTCGGCCCTCAGAAGCGCCGAAATCGCGTTTTCTCGCTGAGCCCAGTGGACGGTGACTCGGTATGAAAACTGCACGGAGGAGCTGTTTTATCGTTTCTACCGTGCAGTTCGACATGTAAACTGCCCAGAAACCGAATCTGCTGACAGATCGCAAATCGGCCGATATCGCGTTTTCGGCCCTCAGAAGCGCCGAAATCGCGTTTTCTCGCTGAGCCCAGTGGACGGTGACTCGGTATGAAAACTGCACGGAGGAGCTGTTTTATCGTTTCTACCGTGCAGTTCGACATGTAAACTGCCCAGAAACCGAATCTGCTGACAGATCGCAAATCGGCCGATATCGCGTTTTCGGCCCTCAGAAGCGCCGAAATCGCGTTTTCTCGCTGAGCCCAGTGGACGGTGACTCGGTATGAAAACTGCACGGAGGAGCTGTTTTATCGTTTCTACCGTGCAGTTCGACATGTAAACTGCCCAGAAACCGAATCTGCTGACAGATCGCAAATCGGCCGATATCGCGTTTTCGGCCCTCAGAAGCGCCGAAATCGCGTTTTCTCGCTGAGCCCAGTGGACGGTGACTCGGTATGAAAACTGCACGGAGGAGCTGTTTTATCGTTTCTACCGTGCAGTTCGACATGTAAACTGCCCAGAAACCGAATCTGCTGACAGATCGCAAATCGGCCGATATCGCGTTTTCGGCCCTCAGAAGCGCCGAAATCGCGTTTTCTCGCTGAGCCCAGTGGACGGTGACTCGGTATGAAAACTGCACGGAGGAGCTGTTTTATCGTTTCTACCGTGCAGTTCGACATGTAAACTGCCCAGAAACCGAATCTGCTGACAGATCGCAAATCGGCCGATATCGCGTTTTCGGCCCTCAGAAGCGCCGAAATCGCGTTTTCTCGCTGAGCCCAGTGGACGGTGACTCGGTATGAAAACTGCACGGAGGAGCTGTTTTATCGTTTCTACCGTGCAGTTCGACATGTAAACTGCCCAGAAACCGAATCTGCTGACAGATCGCAAATCGGCCGATATCGCGTTTTCGGCCCTCAGAAGCGCCGAAATCGCGTTTTCTCGCTGAGCCCAGTGGACGGTGACTCGGTATGAAAACTGCACGGAGGAGCTGTTTTATCGTTTCTACCGTGCAGTTCGACATGTAAACTGCCCAGAAACCGAATCTGCTGACAGATCGCAAATCGGCCGATATCGCGTTTTCGGCCCTCAGAAGCGCCGAAATCGCGTTTTCTCGCTGAGCCCAGTGGACGGTGACTCGGTATGAAAACTGCACGGAGGAGCTGTTTTATCGTTTCTACCGTGCAGTTCGACATGTAAACTGCCCAGAAACCGAATCTGCTGACAGATCGCAAATCGGCCGATATCGCGTTTTCGGCCCTCAGAAGCGCCGAAATCGCGTTTTCTCGCTGAGCCCAGTGGACGGTGACTCGGTATGAAAACTGCACGGAGGAGCTGTTTTATCGTTTCTACCGTGCAGTTCGACATGTAAACTGCCCAGAAACCGAATCTGCTGACAGATCGCAAATCGGCCGATATCGCGTTTTCGGCCCTCAGAAGCGCCGAAATCGCGTTTTCTCGCTGAGCCCAGTGGACGGTGACTCGGTATGAAAACTGCACGGAGGAGCTGTTTTATCGTTTCTACCGTGCAGTTCGACATGTAAACTGCCCAGAAACCGAATCTGCTGACAGATCGAAAATCGGCCGATATCGCGTTTTCGGCCCTCAGAAGCGCCGAAATCGCGTTTTCTCGCTGAGCCCAGTGGACGGTGACTCGGTATGAAAACTGCACGGAGGAGCTGTTTTATCGTTTCTACCGTGCAGTTCGACATGTAAACTGCCCAGAAACCGAATCTGCTGACAGATCGCAAATCGGCCGATATCGCGTTTTCGGCCCTCAGAAGCGCCGAAATCGCGTTTTCTCGCTGAGCCCAGTGGACGGTGACTCGGTATGAAAACTGCACGGAGGAGCTGTTTTATCGTTTCTACCGTGCAGTTCGACATGTAAACTGCCCAGAAACCGAATCTGCTGACAGATCGCAAATCGGCCGATATCGCGTTTTCGGCCCTCAGAAGCGCCGAAATCGCGTTTTCTCGCTGAGCCCAGTGGACGGTGACTCGGTATGAAAACTGCACGGAGGAGCTGTTTTATCGTTTCTACCGTGCAGTTCGACATGTAAACTGCCCAGAAACCGAATCTGCTGACAGATCGCAAATCGGCCGATATCGCGTTTTCGGCCCTCAGAAGCGCCGAAATCGCGTTTTCTCGCTGAGCCCAGTGGACGGTGACTCGGTATGAAAACTGCACGGAGGAGCTGTTTTATCGTTTCTACCGTGCAGTTCGACATGTAAACTGCCCAGAAACCGAATCTGCTGACAGATCGAAAATCGGCCGATATCGCGTTTTCGGCCCTCAGAAGCGCCGAAATCGCGTTTTCTCGCTGAGCCCAGTGGACGGTGACTCGGTATGAAAACTGCACGGAGGAGCTGTTTTATCGTTTCTACCGTGCAGTTCGACATGTAAACTGCCCAGAAACCGAATCTGCTGACAGATCGCAAATCGGCCGATATCGCGTTTTCGGCCCTCAGAAGCGCCGAAATCGCGTTTTCTCGCTGAGCCCAGTGGACGGTGACTCGGTATGAAAACTGCACGGAGGAGCTGTTTTATCGTTTCTACCGTGCAGTTCGACATGTAAACTGCCCAGAAACCGAATCTGCTGACAGATCGCAAATCGGCCGATATCGCGTTTTCGGCCCTCAGAAGCGCCGAAATCGCGTTTTCTCGCTGAGCCCAGTGGACGGTGACTCGGTATGAAAACTGCACGGAGGAGCTGTTTTATCGTTTCTACCGTGCAGTTCGACATGTAAACTGCCCAGAAACCGAATCTGCTGACAGATCGCAAATCGGCCGATATCGCGTTTTCGGCCCTCAGAAGCGCCGAAATCGCGTTTTCTCGCTGAGCCCAGTGGACGGTGACTCGGTATGAAAACTGCACGGAGGAGCTGTTTTATCGTTTCTACCGTGCAGTTCGACATGTAAACTGCCCAGAAACCGAATCTGCTGACAGATCGCAAATCGGCCGATATCGCGTTTTCGGCCCTCAGAAGCGCCGAAATCGCGTTTTCTCGCTGAGCCCAGTGGACGGTGTGTTTTATCGTTTCTACCGTGCAGTTCGACATGTAAACTGCCCAGAAACCGAATCTGCTGACAGATCGAAAATCGGCCGATATCGCGTTTTCGGCCCTCAGAAGCGCCGAAATCGCGTTTTCTCGCTGAGCCCAGTGGACGGTGACTCGGTATGAAAACTGCACGGAGGAGCTGTTTTATCGTTTTCACCGTGCAGTTCGACATGTAAACTGCCCAGAAACCGAATCTGCTGACAGATCGCAAATCGGCCGATATCGCGTTTTCGGCCCTCAGAAGCGCCGAAATCGCGTTTTCTCGCTGAGCCCAGTGGACGGTGACTCGGTATGAAAACTGCACGGAGGAGCTGTTTTATCGTTTCTACCGTGCAGTTCGACATGTAAACTGCCCAGAAACCGAATCTGCTGACAGATCGAAAATCGGCCGATATCGCGTTTTCGGCCCTCAGAAGCGCCGAAATCGCGTTTTCTCGCTGAGCCCAGTGGACGGTGACTCGGTATGAAAACTGCACGGAGGAGCTGTTTTATCGTTTCTACCGTGCAGTTCGACATGTAAACTGCCCAGAAACCGAATCTGCTGACAGATCGAAAATCGGCCGATATCGCGTTTTCGGCCCTCAGAAGCGCCGAAATCGCGTTTTCTCGCTGAGCCCAGTGGACGGTGACTCGGTATGAAAACTGCACGGAGGAGCTGTTTTATCGTTTCTACCGTGCAGTTCGACATGTAAACTGCCCAGAAACCGAATCTGCTGACAGATCGAAAATCGGCCGATATCGCGTTTTCGGCCCTCAGAAGCGCCGAAATCGCGTTTTCTCGCTGAGCCCAGTGGACGGTGACTCGGTATGAAAACTGCACGGAGGAGCTGTTTTATCGTTTCTACCGTGCAGTTCGACATGTAAACTGCCCAGAAACCGAATCTGCTGACAGATCGAAAATCGGCCGATATCGCGTTTTCGGCCCTCAGAAGCGCCGAAATCGCGTTTTCTCGCTGAGCCCAGTGGACGGTGACTCGGTATGAAAACTGCACGGAGGAGCTGTTTTATCGTTTCTACCGTGCAGTTCGACATGTAAACTGCCCAGAAACCGAATCTGCTGACAGATCGCAAATCGGCCGATATCGCGTTTTCGGCCCTCAGAAGCGCCGAAATCGCGTTTTCTCGCTGAGCCCAGTGGACGGTGACTCGGTATGAAAACTGCACGGAGGAGCTGTTTTATCGTTTCTACCGTGCAGTTCGACATGTAAACTGCCCAGAAACCGAATCTGCTGACAGATCGAAAATCGGCCGATATCGCGTTTTCGGCCCTCAGAAGCGCCGAAATCGCGTTTTCTCGCTGAGCCCAGTGGACGGTGACTCGGTATGAAAACTGCACGGAGGAGCTGTTTTATCGTTTCTACCGTGCAGTTCGACATGTAAACTGCCCAGAAACCGAATCTGCTGACAGATCGAAAATCGGCCGATATCGCGTTTTCGGCCCTCAGAAGCGCCGAAATCGCGTTTTCTCGCTGAGCCCAGTGGACGGTGACTCGGTATGAAAACTGCACGGAGGAGCTGTTTTATCGTTTCTACCGTGCAGTTCGACATGTAAACTGCCCAGAAACCGAATCTGCTGACAGATCGAAAATCGGCCGATATCGCGTTTTCGGCCCTCAGAAGCGCCGAAATCGCGTTTTCTCGCTGAGCCCAGTGGACGGTGACTCGGTATGAAAACTGCACGGAGGAGCTGTTTTATCGTTTCTACCGTGCAGTTCGACATGTAAACTGCCCAGAAACCGAATCTGCTGACAGATCGAAAATCGGCCGATATCGCGTTTTCGGCCCTCAGAAGCGCCGAAATCGCGTTTTCTCGCTGAGCCCAGTGGACGGTGACTCGGTATGAAAACTGCACGGAGGAGCTGTTTTATCGTTTCTACCGTGCAGTTCGACATGTAAACTGCCCAGAAACCGAATCTGCTGACAGATCGAAAATCGGCCGATATCGCGTTTTCGGCCCTCAGAAGCGCCGAAATCGCGTTTTCTCGCTGAGCCCAGTGGACGGTGACTCGGTATGAAAACTGCACGGAGGAGCTGTTTTATCGTTTCTACCGTGCAGTTCGACATGTAAACTGCCCAGAAACCGAATCTGCTGACAGATCGAAAATCGGCCGATATCGCGTTTTCGGCCCTCAGAAGCGCCGAAATCGCGTTTTCTCGCTGAGCCCAGTGGACGGTGACTCGGATTGCAAATCAGCCGATATCGCGTTTTCGGCCCTCAGAAGCGCCGAAATCGCGTTTTCTCGCTGAGCCCAGTGGACGGTGACTCGGTATGAAAACTGCACGGGGGAGCTGTTTTATCGTTTCTACCGTGCAGTTCGACATGTAAACTGCCCAGAAACCGAATCTGCTGACAGATCGCAAATCGGCCGATATCGCGTTTTCGGCCCTCAGAAGCGCCGAAATCGCGTTTTCTCGCTGAGCCCAGTGGACGGTGACTCGGTATGAAAACTGCACGGAGGAGCTGTTTTATCGTTTCTACCGTGCAGTTCGACATGTAAACTGCCCAGAAACCGAATCTGCTGACAGATCGCAAATCGGCCGATATCGCGTTTTCGGCCCTCAGAAGCGCCGAAATCGCGTTTTCTCGCTGAGCCCAGTGGACGGTGACTCGGTATGAAAACTGCACGGAGGAGCTGTTTTATCGTTTCTACCGTGCAGTTCGACATGTAAACTGCCCAGAAACCGAATCTGCTGACAGATCGAAAATCGGCCGATATCGCGTTTTCGGCCCTCAGAAGCGCCGAAATCGCGTTTTCTCGCTGAGCCCAGTGGACGGTGACTCGGTATGAAAACTGCACGGAGGAGCTGTTTTATCGTTTCTACCGTGCAGTTCGACATGTAAACTGCCCAGAAACCGAATCTGCTGACAGATCGAAAATCGGCCGATATCGCGTTTTCGGCCCTCAGAAGCGCCGAAATCGCGTTTTCTCGCTGAGCCCAGTGGACGGTGACTCGGTATGAAAACTGCACGGAGGAGCTGTTTTATCGTTTCTACCGTGCAGTTCGACATGTAAACTGCCCAGAAACCGAATCTGCTGACAGATCGAAAATCGGCCGATATCGCGTTTTCGGCCCTCAGGAGTGCCGAAATCGCGTTTTCTCGCTGAGCCCAGTGGACGGTGACTCGGTATGAAAACTGCACGGAGGAGCTGTTTTATCGTTTCTACCGTGCAGTTCGACATGTAAACTGCCCAGAAACCGAATCTGCTGACAGATCGCAAATCGGCCGATATCGCGTTTTCGGCCCTCAGAAGCGCCGAAATCGCGTTTTCTCGCTGAGCCCAGTGGACGGTGACTCGGTATGAAAACTGCACGGGGGAGCTGTATCGGCCGATATCGCGTTTTCGGCCCTCAGAAGCGCCGAAATCGCGTTTTCTCGCTGAGCCCAGTGGACGGTGACTCGGTATGAAAACTGCACGGAGGAGCTGTTTTATCGTTTCTACCGTGCAGTTCGACATGTAAACTGCCCAGAAACCGAATCTGCTGACAGATCGAAAATCGGCCGATATCGCGTTTTCGGCCCTCAGAAGCGCCGAAATCGCGTTTTCTCGCTGAGCCCAGTGGACGGTGACTCGGTATGAAAACTGCACGGAGGAGCTGTTTTATCGTTTCTACCGTGCAGTTCGACATGTAAACTGCCCAGAAACCGAATCTGCTGACAGATCGCAAATCGGCCGATATCGCGTTTTCGGCCCTCAGAAGCGCCGAAATCGCGTTTTCTCGCTGAGCCCAGTGGACGGTGACTCGGTATGAAAACTGCACGGAGGAGCTGTTTTATCGTTTCTACCGTGCAGTTCGACATGTAAACTGCCCAGAAACCGAATCTGCTGACAGATCGAAAATCGGCCGATATCGCGTTTTCGGCCCTCAGAAGCGCCGAAATCGCGTTTTCTCGCTGAGCCCAGTGGACGGTGACTCGGTATGAAAACTGCACGGAGGAGCTGTTTTATCGTTTCTACCGTGCAGTTCGACATGTAAACTGCCCAGAAACCGAATCTGCTGACAGATCGAAAATCGGCCGATATCGCGTTTTCGGCCCTCAGAAGCGCCGAAATCGCGTTTTCTCGCTGAGCCCAGTGGACGGTGACTCGGTATGAAAACTGCACGGAGGAGCTGTTTTATCGTTTCTACCGTGCAGTTCGACATGTAAACTGCCCAGAAACCGAATCTGCTGACAGATCGCAAATCGGCCGATATCGCGTTTTCGGCCCTCAGAAGCGCCGAAATCGCGTTTTCTCGCTGAGCCCAGTGGACGGTGACTCGGTATGAAAACTGCACGGAGGAGCTGTTTTATCGTTTCTACCGTGCAGTTCGACATGTAAACTGCCCAGAAACCGAATCTGCTGACAGATCGAAAATCGGCCGATATCGCGTTTTCGGCCCTCAGAAGCGCCGAAATCGCGTTTTCTCGCTGAGCCCAGTGGACGGTGACTCGGTATGAAAACTGCACGGAGGAGCTGTTTTATCGTTTCTACCGTGCAGTTCGACATGTAAACTGCCCAGAAACCGAATCTGCTGACAGATCGCAAATCGGCCGATATCGCGTTTTCGGCCCTCAGAAGCGCCGAAATCGCGTTTTCTCGCTGAGCCCAGTGGACGGTGACTCGGTATGAAAACTGCACGGAGGAGCTGTTTTATCGTTTCTACCGTGCAGTTCGACATGTAAACTGCCCAGAAACCGAATCTGCTGACAGATCGCAAATCGGCCGATATCGCGTTTTCGGCCCTCAGAAGCGCCGAAATCGCGTTTTCTCGCTGAGCCCAGTGGACGGTGACTCGGTATGAAAACTGCACGGAGGAGCTGTTTTATCGTTTCTACCGTGCAGTTCGACATGTAAACTGCCCAGAAACCGAATCTGCTGACAGATCGAAAATCGGCCGATATCGCGTTTTCGGCCCTCAGAAGCGCCGAAATCGCGTTTTCTCGCTGAGCCCAGTGGACGGTGACTCGGTATGAAAACTGCACGGAGGAGCTGTTTTATCGTTTCTACCGTGCAGTTCGACATGTAAACTGCCCAGAAACCGAATCTGCTGACAGATCGAAAATCGGCCGATATCGCGTTTTCGGCCCTCAGAAGCGCCGAAATCGCGTTTTCTCGCTGAGCCCAGTGGACGGTGACTCGGTATGAAAACTGCACGGAGGAGCTGTTTTATCGTTTCTACCGTGCAGTTCGACATGTAAACTGCCCAGAAACCGAATCTGCTGACAGATCGAAAATCGGCCGATATCGCGTTTTCGGCCCTCAGAAGCGCCGAAATCGCGTTTTCTCGCTGAGCCCAGTGGACGGTGACTCGGTATGAAAACTGCACGGAGGAGCTGTTTTATCGTTTCTACCGTGCAGTTCGACATGTAAACTGCCCAGAAACCGAATCTGCTGACAGATCGAAAATCGGCCGATATCGCGTTTTCGGCCCTCAGAAGCGCCGAAATCGCGTTTTCTCGCTGAGCCCAGTGGACGGTGACTCGGTATGAAAACTGCACGGAGGAGCTGTTTTATCGTTTCTACCGTGCAGTTCGACATGTAAACTGCCCAGAAACCGAATCTGCTGACAGATCGAAAATCGGCCGATATCGCGTTTTCGGCCCTCAGAAGCGCCGAAATCGCGTTTTCTCGCTGAGCCCAGTGGACGGTGACTCGGTATGAAAACTGCACGGAGGAGCTGTTTTATCGTTTCTACCGTGCAGTTCGACATGTAAACTGCCCAGAAACCGAATCTGCTGACAGATCGCAAATCGGCCGATATCGCGTTTTCGGCCCTCAGAAGCGCCGAAATCGCGTTTTCTCGCTGAGCCCAGTGGACGGTGACTCGGTATGAAAACTGCACGGAGGAGCTGTTTTATCGTTTCTACCGTGCAGTTCGACATGTAAACTGCCCAGAAACCGAATCTGCTGACAGATCGAAAATCGGCCGATATCGCGTTTTCGGCCCTCAGAAGCGCCGAAATCGCGTTTTCTCGCTGAGCCCAGTGGACGGTGACTCGGTATGAAAACTGCACGGAGGAGCTGTTTTATCGTTTCTACCGTGCAGTTCGACATGTAAACTGCCCAGAAACCGAATCTGCTGACAGATCGAAAATCGGCCGATATCGCGTTTTCGGCCCTCAGAAGCGCCGAAATCGCGTTTTCTCGCTGAGCCCAGTGGACGGTGACTCGGTATGAAAACTGCACGGAGGAGCTGTTTTATCGTTTCTACCGTGCAGTTCGACATGTAAACTGCCCAGAAACCGAATCTGCTGACAGATCGAAAATCGGCCGATATCGCGTTTTCGGCCCTCAGAAGCGCCGAAATCGCGTTTTCTCGCTGAGCCCAGTGGACGGTGACTCGGTATGAAAACTGCACGGAGGAGCTGTTTTATCGTTTCTACCGTGCAGTTCGACATGTAAACTGCCCAGAAACCGAATCTGCTGACAGATCGCAAATCGGCCGATATCGCGTTTTCGGCCCTCAGAAGCGCCGAAATCGCGTTTTCTCGCTGAGCCCAGTGGACGGTGACTCGGTATGAAAACTGCACGGAGGAGCTGTTTTATCGTTTCTACCGTGCAGTTCGACATGTAAACTGCCCAGAAACCGAATCTGCTGACAGATCGAAAATCGGCCGATATCGCGTTTTCGGCCCTCAGAAGCGCCGAAATCGCGTTTTCTCGCTGAGCCCAGTGGACGGTGACTCGGTATGAAAACTGCACGGAGGAGCTGTTTTATCGTTTCTACCGTGCAGTTCGACATGTAAACTGCCCAGAAACCGAATCTGCTGACAGATCGAAAATCGGCCGATATCGCGTTTTCGGCCCTCAGAAGCGCCGAAATCGCGTTTTCTCGCTGAGCCCAGTGGACGGTGACTCGGTATGAAAACTGCACGGAGGAGCTGTTTTATCGTTTCTACCGTGCAGTTCGACATGTAAACTGCCCAGAAACCGAATCTGCTGACAGATCGAAAATCGGCCGATATCGCGTTTTCGGCCCTCAGAAGCGCCGAAATCGCGTTTTCTCGCTGAGCCCAGTGGACGGTGACTCGGTATGAAAACTGCACGGAGGAGCTGTTTTATCGTTTCTACCGTGCAGTTCGACATGTAAACTGCCCAGAAACCGAATCTGCTGACAGATCGAAAATCGGCCGATATCGCGTTTTCGGCCCTCAGAAGCGCCGAAATCGCGTTTTCTCGCTGAGCCCAGTGGACGGTGACTCGGTATGAAAACTGCACGGAGGAGCTGTTTTATCGTTTCTACCGTGCAGTTCGACATGTAAACTGCCCAGAAACCGAATCTGCTGACAGATCGAAAATCGGCCGATATCGCGTTTTCGGCCCTCAGAAGCGCCGAAATCGCGTTTTCTCGCTGAGCCCAGTGGACGGTGACTCGGTATGAAAACTGCACGGAGGAGCTGTTTTATCGTTTCTACCGTGCAGTTCGACATGTAAACTGCCCAGAAACCGAATCTGCTGACAGATCGCAAATCGGCCGATATCGCGTTTTCGGCCCTCAGAAGCGCCGAAATCGCGTTTTCTCGCTGAGCCCAGTGGACGGTGACTCGGTATGAAAACTGCACGGAGGAGCTGTTTTATCGTTTCTACCGTGCAGTTCGACATGTAAACTGCCCAGAAACCGAATCTGCTGACAGATCGAAAATCGGCCGATATCGCGTTTTCGGCCCTCAGAAGCGCCGAAATCGCGTTTTCTCGCTGAGCCCAGTGGACGGTGACTCGGTATGAAAACTGCACGGAGGAGCTGTTTTATCGTTTCTACCGTGCAGTTCGACATGTAAACTGCCCAGAAACCGAATCTGCTGACAGATCGAAAATCGGCCGATATCGCGTTTTCGGCCCTCAGAAGCGCCGAAATCGCGTTTTCTCGCTGAGCCCAGTGGACGGTGACTCGGTATGAAAACTGCACGGAGGAGCTGTTTTATCGTTTCTACCGTGCAGTTCGACATGTAAACTGCCCAGAAACCGAATCTGCTGACAGATCGAAAATCGGCCGATATCGCGTTTTCGGCCCTCAGAAGCGCCGAAATCGCGTTTTCTCGCTGAGCCCAGTGGACGGTGACTCGGTATGAAAACTGCACGGAGGAGCTGTTTTATCGTTTCTACCGTGCAGTTCGACATGTAAACTGCCCAGAAACCGAATCTGCTGACAGATCGCAAATCGGCCGATATCGCGTTTTCGGCCCTCAGAAGCGCCGAAATCGCGTTTTCTCGCTGAGCCCAGTGGACGGTGACTCGGTATGAAAACTGCACGGAGGAGCTGTTTTATCGTTTCTACCGTGCAGTTCGACATGTAAACTGCCCAGAAACCGAATCTGCTGACAGATCGCAAATCGGCCGATATCGCGCCAAGAAACCGAATCTGCTGACAGATCGAAAATCGGCCGATATCGCGTTTTCGGCCCTCAGAAGCGCCGAAATCGCGTTTTCTCGCTGAGCCGAGTGGACGGTGACTCGGTATGAAAACTGCACGGAGGAGCTGTTTTATCGTTTTCACCGTGCAGTTCGACATGTAAACTGCCCAGAAACCGAATCTGCTGACAGATCGCAAATCGGCCGATATCGCGTTTTCGGCCCTCAGAAGCGCCGAAATCGCGTTTTCTCGCTGAGCGCAGTGGACGGTGACTCGGTATGAAAACTGCACGGAGGAGCTGTTTTATCGTTTCTACCGTGCAGTTCGACATGTAAACTGCCCAGAAACCGAATCTGCTGACAGATCGAAAATCGGCCGATATCGCGTTTTCGGCCCTCAGAAGCGCCGAAATCGCGTTTTCTCGCTGAGCCCAGTGGACGGTGACTCGGTATGAAAACTGCACGGAGGAGCTGTTTTATCGTTTTCACCGTGCAGTTCGACATGTAAACTGCCCAGAAACCGAATCTGCTGACAGATCGCAAATCGGCCGATATCGCGTTTTCGGCCCTCAGAAGCGCCGAAATCGCGTTCTCGCTGAGCCCAGTGGACGGTGACTCGGTATGAAAACTGCACGGAGGAGCTGTTTTATCGTTTCTACCGTGCAGTTCGACATGTAAACTGCCCAGAAACCGAATCTGCTGACAGATCGAAAATCGGCCGATATCGCGTTTTCGGCCTCAGAAGCGCCGAAACAGCGTTTTCTCGCTGAGCCCAGTGGACGGTGACTCGGTATGAAAACTGCACGGAGGAGCTGTTTTATCGTTTCTACCGTGCAGTTCGACATGTAAACTGCCCAGAAACCGAATCTGCTGACAGATCGAAAATCGGCCGATATCGCGTTTTCGGCCCTCAGAAGCGCCGAAATCGCGTTTTCTCGCTGAGCCCAGTGGACGGTGACTCGGTATGAAAACTGCACGGAGGAGCTGTTTTATCGTTTCTACCGTGCAGTTCGACATGTAAACTGCCCAGAAACCGAATCTGCTGACAGATCGCAAATCGGCCGATATCGCGTTTTCGGCCCTCAGAAGCGCCGAAATCGCGTTTTCTCGCTGAGCCCAGTGGACGGTGACTCGGTATGAAAACTGCACGGAGGAGCTGTTTTATCGTTTCTACCGTGCAGTTCGACATGTAAACTGCCCAGAAACCGAATCTGCTGACAGATCGAAAATCGGCCGATATCGCGTTTTCGGCCCTCAGAAGCGCCGAAATCGCGTTTTCTCGCTGAGCCCAGTGGACGGTGACTCGGTATGAAAACTGCACGGAGGAGCTGTTTTATCGTTTCTACCGTGCAGTTCGACATGTAAACTGCCCAGAAACCGAATCTGCTGACAGATCGAAAATCGGCCGATATCGCGTTTTCGGCCCTCAGAAGCGCCGAAATCGCGTTTTCTCGCTGAGCCCAGTGGACGGTGACTCGGTATGAAAACTGCACGGAGGAGCTGTTTTATCGTTTCTACCGTGCAGTTCGACATGTAAACTGCCCAGAAACCGAATCTGCTGACAGATCGAAAATCGGCCGATATCGCGTTTTCGGCCCTCAGAAGCGCCGAAATCGCGTTTTCTCGCTGAGCCCAGTGGACGGTGACTCGGTATGAAAACTGCACGGAGGAGCTGTTTTATCGTTTCTACCGTGCAGTTCGACATGTAAACTGCCCAGAAACCGAATCTGCTGACAGATCGAAAATCGGCCGATATCGCGTTTTCGGCCCTCAGAAGCGCCGAAATCGCGTTTTCTCGCTGAGCCCAGTGGACGGTGACTCGGTATGAAAACTGCACGGAGGAGCTGTTTTATCGTTTCTACCGTGCAGTTCGACATGTAAACTGCCCAGAAACCGAATCTGCTGACAGATCGAAAATCGGCCGATATCGCGTTTTCGGCCCTCAGAAGCGCCGAAATCGCGTTTTCTCGCTGAGCCCAGTGGACGGTGACTCGGTATGAAAACTGCACGGAGGAGCTGTTTTATCGTTTCTACCGTGCAGTTCGACATGTAAACTGCCCAGAAACCGAATCTGCTGACAGATCGCAAATCGGCCGATATCGCGTTTTCGGCCCTCAGAAGCGCCGAAATCGCGTTTTCTCGCTGAGCCCAGTGGACGGTGACTCGGTATGAAAACTGCACGGAGGAGCTGTTTTATCGTTTCTACCGTGCAGTTCGACATGTAAACTGCCCAGAAACCGAATCTGCTGACAGATCGCAAATCGGCCGATATCGCGTTTTCGGCCCTCAGAAGCGCCGAAATCGCGTTTTCTCGCTGAGCCCAGTGGACGGTGACTCGGTATGAAAACTGCACGGAGGAGCTGTTTTATCGTTTCTACCGTGCAGTTCGACATGTAAACTGCCCAGAAACCGAATCTGCTGACAGATCGAAAATCGGCCGATATCGCGTTTTCGGCCCTCAGAAGCGCCGAAATCGCGTTTTCTCGCTGAGCCCAGTGGACGGTGACTCGGTATGAAAACTGCACGGAGGAGCTGTTTTATCGTTTCTACCGTGCAGTTCGACATGTAAACTGCCCAGAAACCGAATCTGCTGACAGATCGAAAATCGGCCGATATCGCGTTTTCGGCCCTCAGAAGCGCCGAAATCGCGTTTTCTCGCTGAGCCCAGTGGACGGTGACTCGGTATGAAAACTGCACGGAGGAGCTGTTTTATCGTTTCTACCGTGCAGTTCGACATGTAAACTGCCCAGAAACCGAATCTGCTGACAGATCGAAAATCGGCCGATATCGCGTTTTCGGCCCTCAGAAGCGCCGAAATCGCGTTTTCTCGCTGAGCCCAGTGGACGGTGACTCGGTATGAAAACTGCACGGAGGAGCTGTTTTATCGTTTCTACCGTGCAGTTCGACATGTAAACTGCCCAGAAACCGAATCTGCTGACAGATCGAAAATCGGCCGATATCGCGTTTTCGGCCCTCAGAAGCGCCGAAATCGCGTTTTCTCGCTGAGCCCAGTGGACGGTGACTCGGTATGAAAACTGCACGGAGGAGCTGTTTTATCGTTTCTACCGTGCAGTTCGACATGTAAACTGCCCAGAAACCGAATCTGCTGACAGATCGAAAATCGGCCGATATCGCGTTTTCGGCCCTCAGAAGCGCCGAAATCGCGTTTTCTCGCTGAGCCCAGTGGACGGTGACTCGGTATGAAAACTGCACGGAGGAGCTGTTTTATCGTTTCTACCGTGCAGTTCGACATGTAAACTGCCCAGAAACCGAATCTGCTGACAGATCGAAAATCGGCCGATATCGCGTTTTCGGCCCTCAGAAGCGCCGAAATCGCGTTTTCTCGCTGAGCCCAGTGGACGGTGACTCGGTATGAAAACTGCACGGAGGAGCTGTTTTATCGTTTCTACCGTGCAGTTCGACATGTAAACTGCCCAGAAACCGAATCTGCTGACAGATCGAAAATCGGCCGATATCGCGTTTTCGGCCCTCAGAAGCGCCGAAATCGCGTTTTCTCGCTGAGCCCAGTGGACGGTGACTCGGTATGAAAACTGCACGGAGGAGCTGTTTTATCGTTTCTACCGTGCAGTTCGACATGTAAACTGCCCAGAACACCGAATCTGCTGACAGATCGAAAATCGGCCGATATCGCGTTTTCGGCCCTCAGAAGCGCCGAAATCGCGTTTTCTCGCTGAGCCCAGTGGACGGTGACTCGGTATGAAAACTGCACGGAGGAGCTGTTTTATCGTTTCTACCGTGCAGTTCGACATGTAAACTGCCAGAAACCGAATCTGCTGACAGATCGAAAATCGGCCGATATCGCGTTTTCGGCCCTCAGAAGCGCCGAAATCGCGTTTTCTCGCTGAGCCCAGTGGACGGTGACTCGGTATGAAAACTGCACGGAGGAGCTGTTTTATCGTTTCTACCGTGCAGTTCGACATGTAAACTGCCCAGAAACCGAATCTGCTGACAGATCGAAAATCGGCCGATATCGCGTTTTCGGCCCTCAGAAGCGCCGAAATCGCGTTTTCTCGCTGAGCCCAGTGGACGGTGACTCGGTATGAAAACTGCACGGAGGAGCTGTTTTATCGTTTCTACCGTGCAGTTCGACATGTAAACTGCCCAGAAACCGAATCTGCTGACAGATCGCAAATCGGCCGATATCGCGTTTTCGGCCCTCAGAAGCGCCGAAATCGCGTTTTCTCGCTGAGCCCAGTGGACGGTGACTCGGTATGAAAACTGCACGGAGGAGCTGTTTTATCGTTTCTACCGTGCAGTTCGACATGTAAACTGCCCAGAAACCGAATCTGCTGACAGATCGCAAATCGGCCGATATCGCGTTTTCGGCCCTCAGAAGCGCCGAAATCGCGTTTTCTCGCTGAGCCCAGTGGACGGTGACTCGGTATGAAAACTGCACGGAGGAGCTGTTTTATCGTTTCTACCGTGCAGTTCGACATGTAAACTGCCCAGAAACCGAATCTGCTGACAGATCGCAAATCGGCCGATATCGCGTTTTTCGGCCCTCAGAAGCGCCGAAATCGCGTTTTCTCGCTGAGCCCAGTGGACGGTGACTCGGTATGAAAACTGCACGGAGGAGCTGTTTTATCGTTTCTACCGTGCAGTTCGACATGTAAACTGCCCAGAAACCGAATCTGCTGACAGATCGCAAATCGGCCGATATCGCGTTTTCGGCCCTCAGAAGCGCCGAAATCGCGTTTTCTCGCTGAGCCCAGTGGACGGTGACTCGGTATGAAAACTGCACGGAGGAGCTGTTTTATCGTTTCTACCGTGCAGTTCGACATGTAAACTGCCCAGAAACCGAATCTGCTGACAGATCGAAAATCGGCCGATATCGCGTTTTTCGGCCCTCAGAAGCGCCGAAATCGCGTTTTCTCGCTGAGCCCAGTGGACGGTGACTCGGTATGAAAACTGCACGGAGGAGCTGTTTTATCGTTTCTACCGTGCAGTTCGACATGTAAACTGCCCAGAAACCGAATCTGCTGACAGATCGAAAATCGGCCGATATCGCGTTTTCGGCCCTCATCGCGTTTGTCGCTGAGCCGACTGGACGGTGACTCGGTATGAAAACTGCACGGAGGAGCTGTTTTATCGTTTCTACCGTGCAGTTCGACATGTAAACTGCCCAGAAACCGAATCTGCTGACAGATCGCAAATCGGCCGATATCGCGTTTTCGGCCCTCAGAAGCGCCGAAATCGCGTTTTCTCGCTGAGCCCAGTGGACGGTGACTCGGTATGAAAACTGCACGGAGGAGCTGTTTTATCGTTTCTACCGTGCAGTTCGACATGTAAACTGCCCAGAAACCGAATCTGCTGACAGATCGCAAATCGGCCGATATCGCGTTTTCGGCCCTCAGAAGCGCCGAAATCGCGTTTTCTCGCTGAGCCCAGTGGACGGTGACTCGGTATGAAAACTGCACGGAGGAGCTGTTTTATCGTTTCTACCGTGCAGTTCGACATGTAAACTGCCCAGAAACCGAATCTGCTGACAGATCGCAAATCGGCCGATATCGCGTTTTCGGCCCTCAGAAGCGCCGAAATCGCGTTTTCTCGCTGAGCCCAGTGGACGGTGACTCGGTATGAAAACTGCACGGAGGAGCTGTTTTATCGTTTCTACCGTGCAGTTCGACATGTAAACTGCCCAGAAACCGAATCTGCTGACAGATCGCAAATCGGCCGATATCGCGTTTTCGGCCCTCAGAAGCGCCGAAATCGCGTTTTCTCGCTGAGCCCAGTGGACGGTGACTCGGTATGAAAACTGCACGGAGGAGCTGTTTTATCGTTTCTACCGTGCAGTTCGACATGTAAACTGCCCAGAAACCGAATCTGCTGACAGATCGCAAATCGGCCGATATCGCGTTTTCGGCCCTCAGAAGCGCCGAAATCGCGTTTTCTCGCTGAGCCCAGTGGACGGTGACTCGGTATGAAAACTGCACGGAGGAGCTGTTTTATCGTTTCTACCGTGCAGTTCGACATGTAAACTGCCCAGAAACCGAATCTGCTGACAGATCGAAAATCGGCCGATATCGCGTTTTCGGCCCTCAGAAGCGCCGAAATCGCGTTTTCTCGCTGAGCCCAGTGGACGGTGACTCGGTATGAAAACTGCACGGAGGAGCTGTTTTATCGTTTCTACCGTGCAGTTCGACATGTAAACTGCCCAGAAACCGAATCTGCTGACAGATCGAAAATCGGCCGATATCGCGTTTTCGGCCCTCAGAAGCGCCGAAATCGCGTTTTCTCGCTGAGCCCAGTGGACGGTGACTCGGTATGAAAACTGCACGGAGGAGCTGTTTTATCGTTTTCACCGTGCAGTTCGACATGTAAACTGCCCAGAAACCGAATCTGCTGACAGATCGCAAATCGGCCGATATCGCGTTTTCGGCCCTCAGAAGCGCCGAAATCGCGTTTTCTCGCTGAGCCCAGTGGACGGTGACTCGGTATGAAAACTGCACGGAGGAGCTGTTTTATCGTTTCTACCGTGCAGTTCGACATGTAAACTGCCCAGAAACCGAATCTGCTGACAGATCGAAAATCGGCCGATATCGCGTTTTCGGCCCTCAGAAGCGCCGAAATCGCGTTTTCTCGCTGAGCCCAGTGGACGGTGACTCGGTATGAAAACTGCACGGAGGAGCTGTTTTATCGTTTCTACCGTGCAGTTCGACATGTAAACTGCCCAGAAACCGAATCTGCTGACAGATCGCAAATCGGCCGATATCGCGTTTTCGGCCCTCAGAAGCGCCGAAATCGCGTTTTCTCGCTGAGCCCAGTGGACGGTGACTCGGTATGAAAACTGCACGGAGGAGCTGTTTTATCGTTTCTACCGTGCAGTTCGACATGTAAACTGCCCAGAAACCGAATCTGCTGACAGATCGAAAATCGGCCGATATCGCGTTTTCGGCCCTCAGAAGCGCCGAAATCGCGTTTTCTCGCTGAGCCCAGTGGACGGTGACTCGGTATGAAAACTGCACGGAGGAGCTGTTTTATCGTTTCTACCGTGCAGTTCGACATGTAAACTGCCCAGAAACCGAATCTGCTGACAGATCGAAAATCGGCCGATATCGCGTTTTCGGCCCTCAGAAGCGCCGAAATCGCGTTTTCTCGCTGAGCCCAGTGGACGGTGACTCGGTATGAAAACTGCACGGAGGAGCTGTTTTATCGTTTCTACCGTGCAGTTCGACATGTAAACTGCCCAGAAACCGAATCTGCTGACAGATCGCAAATCGGCCGATATCGCGTTTTCGGCCCTCAGAAGCGCCGAAATCGCGTTTTCTCGCTGAGCCCAGTGGACGGTGACTCGGTATGAAAACTGCACGGAGGAGCTGTTTTATCGTTTCTACCGTGCAGTTCGACATGTAAACTGCCCAGAAACCGAATCTGCTGACAGATCGAAAATCGGCCGATATCGCGTTTTCGGCCCTCAGAAGCGCCGAAATCGCGTTTTCTCGCTGAGCCCAGTGGACGGTGACTCGGTATGAAAACTGCACGGAGGAGCTGTTTTATCGTTTCTACCGTGCAGTTCGACATGTAAACTGCCCAGAAACCGAATCTGCTGACAGATCGAAAATCGGCCGATATCGCGTTTTCGGCCCTCAGAAGCGCCGAAATCGCGTTTTCTCGCTGAGCCCAGTGGACGGTGACTCGGTATGAAAACTGCACGGAGGAGCTGTTTTATCGTTTCTACCGTGCAGTTCGACATGTAAACTGCCCAGAAACCGAATCTGCTGACAGATCGAAAATCGGCCGATATCGCGTTTTCGGCCCTCAGGAGCGCCGAAATCGCGTTTTCTCGCTGAGCCCAGTGGACGGTGACTCGGTATGAAAACTGCACGGAGGAGCTGTTTTATCGTTTCTACCGTGCAGTTCGACATGTAAACTGCCCAGAAACCGAATCTGCTGACAGATCGCAAATCGGCCGATATCGCGTTTTCGGCCCTCAGAAGCGCCGAAATCGCGTTTTCTCGCTGAGCCCAGTGGACGGTGACTCGGTATGAAAACTGCACGGGGGAGCTGTTTTATCGTTTCTACCGTGCAGTTCGACATGTAAACTGCCCAGAAACCGAATCTGCTGACAGATCGCAAATCGGCCGATATCGCGTTTTCGGCCCTCAGAAGCGCCGAAATCGCGTTTTCTCGCTGAGCCCAGTGGACGGTGACTCGGTATGAAAACTGCACGGAGGAGCTGTTTTATCGTTTCTACCGTGCAGTTCGACATGTAAACTGCCCAGAAACCGAATCTGCTGACAGATCGCAAATCGGCCGATATCGCGTTTTCGGCCCTCAGAAGCGCCGAAATCGCGTTTTCTCGCTGAGCCCAGTGGACGGTGACTCGGTATGAAAACTGCACGGAGGAGCTGTTTTATCGTTTCTACCGTGCAGTTCGACATGTAAACTGCCCAGAAACCGAATCTGCTGACAGATCGCAAATCGGCCGATATCGCGTTTTCGGCCCTCAGAAGCGCCGAAATCGCGTTTTCTCGCTGAGCCCAGTGGACGGTGACTCGGTATGAAAACTGCACGGAGGAGCTGTTTTATCGTTTCTACCGTGCAGTTCGACATGTAAACTGCCCAGAAACCGAATCTGCTGACAGATCGAAAATCGGCCGATATCGCGTTTTCGGCCCTCAGAAGCGCCGAAATCGCGTTTTCTCGCTGAGCCCAGTGGACGGTGACTCGGTATGAAAACTGCACGGAGGAGCTGTTTTATCGTTTCTACCGTGCAGTTCGACATGTAAACTGCCCAGAAACCGAATCTGCTGACAGATCGAAAATCGGCCGATATCGCGTTTTCGGCCCTCAGAAGCGCCGAAATCGCGTTTTCTCGCTGAGCCCAGTGGACGGTGACTCGGTATGAAAACTGCACGGAGGAGCTGTTTTATCGTTTCTACCGTGCAGTTCGACATGTAAACTGCCCAGAAACCGAATCTGCTGACAGATCGAAAATCGGCCGATATCGCGTTTTCGGCCCTCAGAAGCGCCGAAATCGCGTTTTCTCGCTGAGCCCAGTGGACGGTGACTCGGTATGAAAACTGCACGGAGGAGCTGTTTTATCGTTTCTACCGTGCAGTTCGACATGTAAACTGCCCAGAAACCGAATCTGCTGACAGATCGAAAATCGGCCGATATCGCGTTTTCGGCCCTCAGAAGCGCCGAAATCGCGTTTTCTCGCTGAGCCCAGTGGACGGTGACTCGGTATGAAAACTGCACGGAGGAGCTGTTTTATCGTTTCTACCGTGCAGTTCGACATGTAAACTGCCCAGAAACCGAATCTGCTGACAGATCGCAAATCGGCCGATATCGCGTTTTCGGCCCTCAGAAGCGCCGAATCGCGTTTTCTCGCTGAGCCCAGTGGACGGTGACTCGGTATGAAAACTGCACGGAGGAGCTGTTTTATCGTTTCTACCGTGCAGTTCGACATGTAAACTGCCCAGAAACCGAATCTGCTGACAGATCGCAAATCGGCCGATATCGCGTTTTCGGCCCTCAGAAGCGCCGAAATCGCGTTTTCTCGCTGAGCCCAGTGGACGGTGACTCGGTATGAAAACTGCACGGAGGAGCTGTTTTATCGTTTCTACCGTGCAGTTCGACATGTAAACTGCCCAGAAACCGAATCTGCTGACAGATCGAAAATCGGCCGATATCGCGTTTTCGGCCCTCAGAAGCGCCGAAATCGCGTTTTCTCGCTGAGCCCAGTGGACGGTGACTCGGTATGAAAACTGCACGGAGGAGCTGTTTTATCGTTTCTACCGTGCAGTTCGACATGTAAACTGCCCAGAAACCGAATCTGCTGACAGATCGAAAATCGGCCGATATCGCGTTTTCGGCCCTCAGAAGCGCCGAAATCGCGTTTTCTCGCTGAGCCCAGTGGACGGTGACTCGGTATGAAAACTGCACGGAGGAGCTGTTTTATCGTTTCTACCGTGCAGTTCGACATGTAAACTGCCCAGAAACCGAATCTGCTGACAGATCGAAAATCGGCCGATATCGCGTTTTCGGCCCTCAGAAGCGCCGAAATCGCGTTTTCTCGCTGAGCCCAGTGGACGGTGACTCGGTATGAAAACTGCACGGAGGAGCTGTTTTATCGTTTCTACCGTGCAGTTCGACATGTAAACTGCCCAGAAACCGAATCTGCTGACAGATCGAAAATCGGCCGATATCGCGTTTTCGGCCCTCAGAAGCGCCGAAATCGCGTTTTCTCGCTGAGCCCAGTGGACGGTGACTCGGTATGAAAACTGCACGGAGGAGCTGTTTTATCGTTTCTACCGTGCAGTTCGACATGTAAACTGCCCAGAAACCGAATCTGCTGACAGATCGAAAATCGGCCGATATCGCGTTTTCGGCCCTCAGAAGCGCCGAAATCGCGTTTTCTCGCTGAGCCCAGTGGACGGTGACTCGGTATGAAAACTGCACGGAGGAGCTGTTTTATCGTTTCTACCGTGCAGTTCGACATGTAAACTGCCCAGAAACCGAATCTGCTGACAGATCGCAAATCGGCCGATATCGCGTTTTCGGCCCTCAGAAGCGCCGAAATCGCGTTTTCTCGCTGAGCCCAGTGGACGGTGACTCGGTATGAAAACTGCACGGAGGAGCTGTTTTATCGTTTCTACCGTGCAGTTCGACATGTAAACTGCCCAGAAACCGAATCTGCTGACAGATCGCAAATCGGCCGATATCGCGTTTTCGGCCCTCAGAAGCGCCGAAATCGCGTTTTCTCGCTGAGCCCAGTGGACGGTGACTCGGTATGAAAACTGCACGGAGGAGCTGTTTTATCGTTTCTACCGTGCAGTTCGACATGTAAACTGCCCAGAAACCGAATCTGCTGACAAATCGAAAATCGGCCGATATCGCGTTTTCGGCCCTCAGAAGCGCCGAAATCGCGTTTTCTCGCTGAGCCCAGTGGACGGTGACTCGGTATGAAAACTGCACGGAGGAGCTGTTTTATCGTTTCTACCGTGCAGTTCGACATGTAAACTGCCCAGAAACCGAATCTGCTGACAGATCGAAAATCGGCCGATATCGCGTTTTCGGCCCTCAGAAGCGCCGAAATCGCGTTTTCTCGCTGAGCCGAGTGGACGGTGACTCGGTATGAAAACTGCACGGAGGAGCTGTTTTATCGTTTTCACCGTGCAGTTCGACATGTAAACTGCCCAGAAACCGAATCTGCTGACAGATCGCAAATCGGCCGATATCGCGTTTTCGGCCCTCAGAAGCGCCGAAATCGCGTTTTCTCGCTGAGCCCAGTGGACGGTGACTCGGTATGAAAACTGCACGGAGGAGCTGTTTTATCGTTTCTACCGTGCAGTTCGACATGTAAACTGCCCAGAAACCGAATCTGCTGACAGATCGAAAATCGGCCGATATCGCGTTTTCGGCCCTCAGAAGCGCCGAAATCGCGTTTTCTCGCTGAGCCCAGTGGACGGTGACTCGGTATGAAAACTGCACGGAGGAGCTGTTTTATCGTTTCTACCGTGCAGTTCGACATGTAAACTGCCCAGAAACCGAATCTGCTGACAGATCGAAAATCGGCCGATATCGCGTTTTCGGCCCTCAGAAGCGCCGAAATCGCGTTTTCTCGCTGAGCCCAGTGGACGGTGACTCGGTATGAAAACTGCACGGAGGAGCTGTTTTATCGTTTCTACCGTGCAGTTCGACATGTAAACTGCCCAGAAACCGAATCTGCTGACAGATCGAAAATCGGCCGATATCGCGTTTTCGGCCCTCAGAAGCGCCGAAATCGCGTTTTCTCGCTGAGCCCAGTGGACGGTGACTCGGTATGAAAACTGCACGGAGGAGCTGTTTTATCGTTTCTACCGTGCAGTTCGACATGTAAACTGCCCAGAAACCGAATCTGCTGACAGATCGAAAATCGGCCGATATCGCGTTTTCGGCCCTCAGAAGCGCCGAAATCGCGTTTTCTCGCTGAGCCCAGTGGACGGTGACTCGGTATGAAAACTGCACGGAGGAGCTGTTTTATCGTTTCTACCGTGCAGTTCGACATGTAAACTGCCCAGAAACCGAATCTGCTGACAGATCGCAAATCGGCCGATATCGCGTTTTCGGCCCTCAGAAGCGCCGAAATCGCGTTTTCTCGCTGAGCCCAGTGGACGGTGACTCGGTATGAAAACTGCACGGAGGAGCTGTTTTATCGTTTCTACCGTGCAGTTCGACATGTAAACTGCCCAGAAACCGAATCTGCTGACAGATCGAAATCGGCCGATATCGCGTTTTCGGCCCTCAGAAGCGCCGAAATCGCGTTTTCTCGCTGAGCCCAGTGGACGGTGACTCGGTATGAAAACTGCACGGAGGAGCTGTTTTATCGTTTCTACCGTGCAGTTCGACATGTAAACTGCCCAGAAACCGAATCTGCTGACAGATCGAAAATCGGCCGATATCGCGTTTTTCGGCCCTCAGAAGCGCCGAAATCGCGTTTTCTCGCTGAGCCCAGTGGACGGTGACTCGGTATGAAAACTGCACGGAGGAGCTGTTTTATCGTTTCTACCGTGCAGTTCGACATGTAAACTGCCCAGAAACCGAATCTGCTGACAGATCGAAAATCGGCCGATATCGCGTTTTCGGCCCTCAGAAGCGCCGAAATCGCGTTTTCTCGCTGAGCCCAGTGGACGGTGACTCGGTATGAAAACTGCACGGAGGAGCTGTTTTATCGTTTCTACCGTGCAGTTCGACATGTAAACTGCCCAGAAACCGAATCTGCTGACAGATCGAAAATCGGCCGATATCGCGTTTTCGGCCCTCAGAAGCGCCGAAATCGCGTTTTCTCGCTGAGCCCAGTGGACGGTGACTCGGTATGAAAACTGCACGGAGGAGCTGTTTTATCGTTTCTACCGTGCAGTTCGACATGTAAACTGCCCAGAAACCGAATCTGCTGACAGATCGCAAATCGGCCGATATCGCGTTTTCGGCCCTCAGAAGCGCCGAAATCGCGTTTTCTCGCTGAGCCCAGTGGACGGTGACTCGGTATGAAAACTGCACGGGGGAGCTGTTTTATCGTTTCTACCGTGCAGTTCGACATGTAAACTGCCCAGAAACCGAATCTGCTGACAGATCGCAAATCGGCCGATATCGCGTTTTCGGCCCTCAGAAGCGCCGAAATCGCGTTTTCTCGCTGAGCCCAGTGGACGGTGACTCGGTATGAAAACTGCACGGAGGAGCTGTTTTATCGTTTCTACCGTGCAGTTCGACATGTAAACTGCCCAGAAACCGAATCTGCTGACAGATCGCAAATCGGCCGATATCGCGTTTTCGGCCCTCAGAAGCGCCGAAATCGCGTTTTCTCGCTGAGCCCAGTGGACGGTGACTCGGTATGAAAACTGCACGGAGGAGCTGTTTTATCGTTTCTACCGTGCAGTTCGACATGTAAACTGCCCAGAAACCGAATCTGCTGACAGATCGCAAATCGGCCGATATCGCGTTTTCGGCCCTCAGAAGCGCCGAAATCGCGTTTTCTCGCTGAGCCCAGTGGACGGTGACTCGGTATGAAAACTGCACGGAGGAGCTGTTTTATCGTTTCTACCGTGCAGTTCGACATGTAAACTGCCCAGAAACCGAATCTGCTGACAGATCGAAAATCGGCCGATATCGCGTTTTCGGCCCTCAGAAGCGCCGAAATCGCGTTTTCTCGCTGAGCCCAGTGGACGGTGACTCGGTATGAAAACTGCACGGAGGAGCTGTTTTATCGTTTCTACCGTGCAGTTCGACATGTAAACTGCCCAGAAACCGAATCTGCTGACAGATCGAAAATCGGCCGATATCGCGTTTTCGGCCCTCAGAAGCGCCGAAATCGCGTTTTCTCGCTGAGCCCAGTGGACGGTGACTCGGTATGAAAACTGCACGGAGGAGCTGTTTTATCGTTTCTACCGTGCAGTTCGACATGTAAACTGCCCAGAAACCGAATCTGCTGACAGATCGAAAATCGGCCGATATCGCGTTTTCGGCCCTCAGAAGCGCCGAAATCGCGTTTTCTCGCTGAGCCCAGTGGACGGTGACTCGGTATGAAAACTGCACGGAGGAGCTGTTTTATCGTTTCTACCGTGCAGTTCGACATGTAAACTGCCCAGAAACCGAATCTGCTGACAGATCGCAAATCGGCCGATATCGCGTTTTCGGCCCTCAGAAGCGCCGAAATCGCGTTTTCTCGCTGAGCCCAGTGGACGGTGACTCGGTATGAAAACTGCACGGGGGAGCTGTTTTATCGTTTCTACCGTGCAGTTCGACATGTAAACTGCCCAGAAACCGAATCTGCTGACAGATCGCAAATCGGCCGATATCGCGTTTTCGGCCCTCAGAAGCGCCGAAATCGCGTTTTCTCGCTGAGCCCAGTGGACGGTGACTCGGTATGAAAACTGCACGGAGGAGCTGTTTTATCGTTTCTACCGTGCAGTTCGACATGTAAACTGCCCAGAAACCGAATCTGCTGACAGATCGAAAATCGGCCGATATCGCGTTTTCGGCCCTCAGAAGCGCCGAAATCGCGTTTTCTCGCTGAGCCCAGTGGACGGTGACTCGGTATGAAAACTGCACGGAGGAGCTGTTTTATCGTTTCTACCGTGCAGTTCGACATGTAAACTGCCCAGAAACCGAATCTGCTGACAGATCGCAAATCGGCCGATATCGCGTTTTCGGCCCTCAGAAGCGCCGAAATCGCGTTTTCTCGCTGAGCCCAGTGGACGGTGACTCGGTATGAAAACTGCACGGAGGAGCTGTTTTATCGTTTCTACCGTGCAGTTCGACATGTAAACTGCCCAGAAACCGAATCTGCTGACAGATCGCAAATCGGCCGATATCGCGTTTTCGGCCCTCAGAAGCGCCGAAATCGCGTTTTCTCGCTGAGCCCAGTGGACGGTGACTCGGTATGAAAACTGCACGGAGGAGCTGTTTTATCGTTTCTACCGTGCAGTTCGACATGTAAACTGCCCAGAAACCGAATCTGCTGACAGATCGCAAATCGGCCGATATCGCGTTTTCGGCCCTCAGAAGCGCCGAAATCGCGTTTTCTCGCTGAGCCCAGTGGACGGTGACTCGGTATGAAAACTGCACGGAGGAGCTGTTTTATCGTTTCTACCGTGCAGTTCGACATGTAAACTGCCCAGAAACCGAATCTGCTGACAGATCGAAAATCGGCCGATATCGCGTTTTCGGCCCTCAGAAGCGCCGAAATCGCGTTTTCTCGCTGAGCCCAGTGGACGGTGACTCGGTATGAAAACTGCACGGAGGAGCTGTTTTATCGTTTCTACCGTGCAGTTCGACATGTAAACTGCCCAGAAACCGAATCTGCTGACAGATCGAAAATCGGCCGATATCGCGTTTTCGGCCCTCAGAAGCGCCGAAATCGCGTTTTCTCGCTGAGCCGAGTGGACGGTGACTCGGTATGAAAACTGCACGGAGGAGCTGTTTTATCGTTTTCACCGTGCAGTTCTGTAAACTGCCCAGAAACCGAATCTGCTGACAGATCGAAAATCGGCCGATATCGCGTTTTCGGCCCTCAGAAGCGCCGAAATCGCGTTTTCTCGCTGAGCCCAGTGGACGGTGACTCGGTATGAAAACTGCACGGAGGAGCTGTTTTATCGTTTCTACCGTGCAGTTCGACATGTAAACTGCCCAGAAACCGAATCTGCTGACAGATCGAAAATCGGCCGATATCGCGTTTTCGGCCCTCAGAAGCGCCGAAATCGCGTTTTCTCGCTGAGCCCAGTGGACGGTGACTCGGTATGAAAACTGCACGGAGGAGCTGTTTTATCGTTTCTACCGTGCAGTTCGACATGTAAACTGCCCAGAAACCGAATCTGCTGACAGATCGAAAATCGGCCGATATCGCGTTTTCGGCCCTCAGAAGCGCCGAAATCGCGTTTTCTCGCTGAGCCCAGTGGACGGTGACTCGGTATGAAAACTGCACGGAGGAGCTGTTTTATCGTTTCTACCGTGCAGTTCGACATGTAAACTGCCCAGAAACCGAATCTGCTGACAGATCGAAAATCGGCCGATATCGCGTTTTCGGCCCTCAGGAGTGCCGAAATC
>JAWWQZ010000323.1:0-98540 GCA_033815515.1 Cryptocheilus praepositus | reverse complement strand
GCGTTTTCTCGCTGAGCCGATTGGACGGTGACTCGGTATGAAAACTGCATGGAGGAGCTGTTTTATCGTTTCTACCGTGCAGTTCGACATGTAAACTGCCCAGAAACCGAATCTGCTGACAGATCGCAAATCAGCCGATATCGCGTTTTCGGCCCTCAGAAGCGCCGAAATCGCGTTTTCTCGCTGAGCCCAGTGGACGGTGACTCGGTATGAAAACTGCACGGAGGAGCTGTTTTATCGTTTCTACCGTGCAGTTCGACATGTAAACTGCCCAGAAACCGAATCTGCTGACAGATCGAAAATCGGCCGATATCGCGTTTTCGGCCCTCAGAAGCGCCGAAATCGCGTTTTCTCGCTGAGCCGAGTGGACGGTGACTCGGTATGAAAACTGCACGGAGGAGCTGTTTTATCGTTTCTACCGTGCAGTTCGACATGTAAACTGCCCAGAAACCGAATCTGCCGACAGATCGTGCCCAGAAACCGAATCTGCTGACAGATCGCAAATCGGCCGATATCGCGTTTTCGGCCCTCAGAAGCGCCGAAATCGCGTTTTCTCGCTGAGCCCAGTGGACGGTGACTCGGTATGAAAACTGCACGGAGGAGCTGTTTTATCGTTTCTACCGTGCAGTTCGACATGTAAACTGCCCAGAAACCGAATCTGCTGACAGATCGAAAATCGGCCGATATCGCGTTTTCGGCCCTCAGAAGCGCCGAAATCGCGTTTTCTCGCTGAGCCCAGTGGACGGTGACTCGGTATGAAAACTGCACGGAGGAGCTGTTTTATCGTTTCTACCGTGCAGTTCGACATGTAAACTGCCCAGAAACCGAATCTGCTGACAGATCGCAAATCGGCCGATATCGCGTTTTCGGCCCTCAGAAGCGCCGAAATCGCGTTTTCTCGCTGAGCCCAGTGGACGGTGACTCGGTATGAAAACTGCACGGAGGAGCTGTTTTATCGTTTCTACCGTGCAGTTCGACATGTAAACTGCCCAGAAACCGAATCTGCTGACAGATCGCAAATCGGCCGATATCGCGTTTTCGGCCCTCAGAAGCGCCGAAATCGCGTTTTCTCGCTGAGCCGAGTGGACGGTGACTCGGTATGAAAACTGCACGGAGGAGCTGTTTTATCGTTTCTACCGTGCAGTTCGACATGTAAACTGCCCAGAAACCGAATCTGCTGACAGATCGCAAATCGGCCGATATCGCGTTTTCGGCCCTCAGAAGCGCCGAAATCGCGTTTTCTCGCTGAGCCCAGTGGACGGTGACTCGGTATGAAAACTGCACGGAGGAGCTGTTTTATCGTTTCTACCGTGCAGTTCGACATGTAAACTGCCCAGAAACCGAATCTGCTGACAGATCGCAAATCGGCCGATATCGCGTTTTCGGCCCTCAGAAGCGCCGAAATCGCGTTTTCTCGCTGAGCCCAGTGGACGGTGACTCGGTATGAAAACTGCACGGAGGAGCTGTTTTATCGTTTCTACCGTGCAGTTCGACATGTAAACTGCCCAGAAACCGAATCTGCTGACAGATCGCAAATCGGCCGATATCGCGTTTTCGGCCCTCAGAAGCGCCGAAATCGCGTTTTCTCGCTGAGCCCAGTGGACGGTGACTCGGTATGAAAACTGCACGGAGGAGCTGTTTTATCGTTTCTACCGTGCAGTTCGACATGTAAACTGCCCAGAAACCGAATCTGCTGACAGATCGCAAATCGGCCGATATCGCGTTTTCGGCCCTCAGAAGCGCCGAAATCGCGTTTTCTCGCTGAGCCCAGTGGACGGTGACTCGGTATGAAAACTGCACGGAGGAGCTGTTTTATCGTTTCTACCGTGCAGTTCGACATGTAAACTGCCCAGAAACCGAATCTGCTGACAGATCGAAAATCGGCCGATATCGCGTTTTCGGCCCTCAGAAGCGCCGAAATCGCGTTTTCTCGCTGAGCCCAGTGGACGGTGACTCGGTATGAAAACTGCACGGAGGAGCTGTTTTATCGTTTCTACCGTGCAGTTCGACATGTAAACTGCCCAGAAACCGAATCTGCTGACAGATCGCAAATCGGCCGATATCGCGTTTTCGGCCCTCAGAAGCGCCGAAATCGCGTTTTCTCGCTGAGCCCAGTGGACGGTGACTCGGTATGAAAACTGCACGGAGGAGCTGTTTTATCGTTTCTACCGTGCAGTTCGACATGTAAACTGCCCAGAAACCGAATCTGCTGACAGATCGAAAATCGGCCGATATCGCGTTTTCGGCCCTCAGAAGCGCCGAAATCGCGTTTTCTCGCTGAGCCCAGTGGACGGTGACTCGGTATGAAAACTGCACGGAGGAGCTGTTTTATCGTTTCTACCGTGCAGTTCGACATGTAAACTGCCCAGAAACCGAATCTGCTGACAGATCGCAAATCGGCCGATATCGCGTTTTCGGCCCTCAGAAGCGCCGAAATCGCGTTTTCTCGCTGAGCCCAGTGGACGGTGACTCGGTATGAAAACTGCACGGAGGAGCTGTTTTATCGTTTCTACCGTGCAGTTCGACATGTAAACTGCCCAGAAACCGAATCTGCTGACAGATCGCAAATCGGCCGATATCGCGTTTTCGGCCCTCAGAAGCGCCGAAATCGCGTTTTCTCGCTGAGCCCAGTGGACGGTGACTCGGTATGAAAACTGCACGGAGGAGCTGTTTTATCGTTTCTACCGTGCAGTTCGACATGTAAACTGCCCAGAAACCGAATCTGCTGACAGATCGCAAATCGGCCGATATCGCGTTTTCGGCCCTCAGAAGCGCCGAAATCGCGTTTTCTCGCTGAGCCCAGTGGACGGTGACTCGGTATGAAAACTGCACGGAGGAGCTGTTTTATCGTTTCTACCGTGCAGTTCGACATGTAAACTGCCCAGAAACCGAATCTGCTGACAGATCGCAAATCGGCCGATATCGCGTTTTCGGCCCTCAGAAGCGCCGAAATCGCGTTTTCTCGCTGAGCCCAGTGGACGGTGACTCGGTATGAAAACTGCACGGAGGAGCTGTTTTATCGTTTCTACCGTGCAGTTCGACATGTAAACTGCCCAGAAACCGAATCTGCTGACAGATCGCAAATCGGCCGATATCGCGTTTTCGGCCCTCAGAAGCGCCGAAATCGCGTTTTCTCGCTGAGCCCAGTGGACGGTGACTCGGTATGAAAACTGCACGGAGGAGCTGTTTTATCGTTTCTACCGTGCAGTTCGACATGTAAACTGCCCAGAAACCGAATCTGCTGACAGATCGCAAATCGGCCGATATCGCGTTTTCGGCCCTCAGAAGCGCCGAAATCGCGTTTTCTCGCTGAGCCCAGTGGACGGTGACTCGGTATGAAAACTGCACGGAGGAGCTGTTTTATCGTTTCTACCGTGCAGTTCGACATGTAAACTGCCCAGAAACCGAATCTGCTGACAGATCGCAAATCGGCCGATATCGCGTTTTCGGCCCTCAGAAGCGCCGAAATCGCGTTTTCTCGCTGAGCCCAGTGGACGGTGACTCGGTATGAAAACTGCACGGAGGAGCTGTTTTATCGTTTCTACCGTGCAGTTCGACATGTAAACTGCCCAGAAACCGAATCTGCTGACAGATCGAAAATCGGCCGATATCGCGTTTTCGGCCCTCAGAAGCGCCGAAATCGCGTTTTCTCGCTGAGCCCAGTGGACGGTGACTCGGTATGAAAACTGCACGGAGGAGCTGTTTTATCGTTTCTACCGTGCAGTTCGACATGTAAACTGCCCAGAAACCGAATCTGCTGACAGATCGCAAATCGGCCGATATCGCGTTTTCGGCCCTCAGAAGCGCCGAAATCGCGTTTTCTCGCTGAGCCCAGTGGACGGTGACTCGGTATGAAAACTGCACGGAGGAGCTGTTTTATCGTTTCTACCGTGCAGTTCGACATGTAAACTGCCCAGAAACCGAATCTGCTGACAGATCGATAATCGGCCGATATCGCGTTTTCGGCCCTCAGAAGCGCCGAAATCGCGTTTTCTCGCTGAGCCCAGTGGACGGTGACTCGGTATGAAAACTGCACGGAGGAGCTGTTTTATCGTTTCTACCGTGCAGTTCGACATGTAAACTGCCCAGAAACCGAATCTGCTGACAGATCGCAAATCGGCCGATATCGCGTTTTCGGCCCTCAGAAGCGCCGAAATCGCGTTTTCTCGCTGAGCCCAGTGGACGGTGACTCGGTATGAAAACTGCACGGAGGAGCTGTTTTATCGTTTCTACCGTGCAGTTCGACATGTAAACTGCCCAGAAACCGAATCTGCTGACAGATCGCAAATCGGCCGATATCGCGTTTTCGGCCCTCAGAAGCGCCGAAATCGCGTTTTCTCGCTGAGCCCAGTGGACGGTGACTCGGTATGAAAACTGCACGGAGGAGCTGTTTTATCGTTTCTACCGTGCAGTTCGACATGTAAACTGCCCAGAAACCGAATCTGCTGACAGATCGCAAATCGGCCGATATCGCGTTTTCGGCCCTCAGAAGCGCCGAAATCGCGTTTTCTCGCTGAGCCCAGTGGACGGTGACTCGGTATGAAAACTGCACGGAGGAGCTGTTTTATCGTTTCTACCGTGCAGTTCGACATGTAAACTGCCCAGAAACCGAATCTGCTGACAGATCGCAAATCGGCCGATATCGCGTTTTCGGCCCTCAGAAGCGCCGAAATCGCGTTTTCTCGCTGAGCCCAGTGGACGGTGACTCGGTATGAAAACTGCACGGAGGAGCTGTTTTATCGTTTCTACCGTGCAGTTCGACATGTAAACTGCCCAGAAACCGAATCTGCTGACAGATCGCAAATCGGCCGATATCGCGTTTTCGGCCCTCAGAAGCGCCGAAATCGCGTTTTCTCGCTGAGCCCAGTGGACGGTGACTCGGTATGAAAACTGCACGGAGGAGCTGTTTTATCGTTTCTACCGTGCAGTTCGACATGTAACTGCCCAGAAACCGAATCTGCTGACAGATCGCAAATCGGCCGATATCGCGTTTTCGGCCCTCAGAAGCGCCGAAATCGCGTTTTCTCGCTGAGCCCAGTGGACGGTGACTCGGTATGAAAACTGCACGGAGGAGCTGTTTTATCGTTTCTACCGTGCAGTTCGACATGTAAACTGCCCAGAAACCGAATCTGCTGACAGATCGCAAATCGGCCGATATCGCGTTTTCGGCCCTCAGAAGCGCCGAAATCGCGTTTTCTCGCTGAGCCCAGTGGACGGTGACTCGGTATGAAAACTGCACGGAGGAGCTGTTTTATCGTTTCTACCGTGCAGTTCGACATGTAAACTGCCCAGAAACCGAATCTGCTGACAGATCGCAAATCGGCCGATATCGCGTTTTCGGCCCTCAGAAGCGCCGAAATCGCGTTTTCTCGCTGAGCCCAGTGGACGGTGACTCGGTATGAAAACTGCACGGAGGAGCTGTTTTATCGTTTCTACCGTGCAGTTCGACATGTAAACTGCCCAGAAACCGAATCTGCTGACAGATCGCAAATCGGCCGATATCGCGTTTTCGGCCCTCAGAAGCGCCGAAATCGCGTTTTCTCGCTGAGCCCAGTGGACGGTGACTCGGTATGAAAACTGCACGGAGGAGCTGTTTTATCGTTTCTACCGTGCAGTTCGACATGTAAACTGCCCAGAAACCGAATCTGCTGACAGATCGAAAATCGGCCGATATCGCGTTTTCGGCCCTCAGAAGCGCCGAAATCGCGTTTTCTCGCTGAGCCCAGTGGACGGTGACTCGGTATGAAAACTGCACGGAGGAGCTGTTTTATCGTTTCTACCGTGCAGTTCGACATGTAAACTGCCCAGAAACCGAATCTGCTGACAGATCGCAAATCGGCCGATATCGCGTTTTCGGCCCTCAGAAGCGCCGAAATCGCGTTTTCTCGCTGAGCCCAGTGGACGGTGACTCGGTATGAAAACTGCACGGAGGAGCTGTTTTATCGTTTCTACCGTGCAGTTCGACATGTAAACTGCCCAGAAACCGAATCTGCTGACAGATCGCAAATCGGCCGATATCGCGTTTTCGGCCCTCAGAAGCGCCGAAATCGCGTTTTCTCGCTGAGCCCAGTGGACGGTGACTCGGTATGAAAACTGCACGGAGGAGCTGTTTTATCGTTTCTACCGTGCAGTTCGACATGTAAACTGCCCAGAAACCGAATCTGCTGACAGATCGCAAATCGGCCGATATCGCGTTTTCGGCCCTCAGAAGCGCCGAAATCGCGTTTTCTCGCTGAGCCCAGTGGACGGTGACTCGGTATGAAAACTGCACGGAGGAGCTGTTTTATCGTTTCTACCGTGCAGTTCGACATGTAAACTGCCCAGAAACCGAATCTGCTGACAGATCGCAAATCGGCCGATATCGCGTTTTCGGCCCTCAGAAGCGCCGAAATCGCGTTTTCTCGCTGAGCCCAGTGGACGGTGACTCGGTATGAAAACTGCACGGAGGAGCTGTTTTATCGTTTCTACCGTGCAGTTCGACATGTAAACTGCCCAGAAACCGAATCTGCTGACAGATCGCAAATCGGCCGATATCGCGTTTTCGGCCCTCAGAAGCGCCGAAATCGCGTTTTCTCGCTGAGCCCAGTGGACGGTGACTCGGTATGAAAACTGCACGGAGGAGCTGTTTTATCGTTTCTACCGTGCAGTTCGACATGTAAACTGCCCAGAAACCGAATCTGCTGACAGATCGAAAATCGGCCGATATCGCGTTTTCGGCCCTCAGAAGCGCCGAAATCGCGTTTTCTCGCTGAGCCCAGTGGACGGTGACTCGGTATGAAAACTGCACGGAGGAGCTGTTTTATCGTTTCTACCGTGCAGTTCGACATGTAAACTGCCCAGAAACCGAATCTGCTGACAGATCGAAAATCGGCCGATATCGCGTTTTCGGCCCTCAGAAGCGCCGAAATCGCGTTTTCTCGCTGAGCCCAGTGGACGGTGACTCGGTATGAAAACTGCACGGAGGAGCTGTTTTATCGTTTCTACCGTGCAGTTCGACATGTAAACTGCCCAGAAACCGAATCTGCTGACAGATCGCAAATCGGCCGATATCGCGTTTTCGGCCCTCAGAAGCGCCGAAATCGCGTTTTCTCGCTGAGCCCAGTGGACGGTGACTCGGTATGAAAACTGCACGGAGGAGCTGTTTTATCGTTTCTACCGTGCAGTTCGACATGTAAACTGCCCAGAAACCGAATCTGCTGACAGATCGCAAATCGGCCGATATCGCGTTTTCGGCCCTCAGAAGCGCCGAAATCGCGTTTTCTCGCTGAGCCCAGTGGACGGTGACTCGGTATGAAAACTGCACGGAGGAGCTGTTTTATCGTTTCTACCGTGCAGTTCGACATGTAAACTGCCCAGAAACCGAATCTGCTGACAGATCGCAAATCGGCCGATATCGCGTTTTCGGCCCTCAGAAGCGCCGAAATCGCGTTTTCTCGCTGAGCCCAGTGGACGGTGACTCGGTATGAAAACTGCACGGAGGAGCTGTTTTATCGTTTCTACCGTGCAGTTCGACATGTAAACTGCCCAGAAACCGAATCTGCTGACAGATCGCAAATCGGCCGATATCGCGTTTTCGGCCCTCAGAAGCGCCGAAATCGCGTTTTCTCGCTGAGCCCAGTGGACGGTGACTCGGTATGAAAACTGCACGGAGGAGCTGTTTTATCGTTTCTACCGTGCAGTTCGACATGTAAACTGCCCAGAAACCGAATCTGCTGACAGATCGCAAATCGGCCGATATCGCGTTTTCGGCCCTCAGAAGCGCCGAAATCGCGTTTTCTCGCTGAGCCCAGTGGACGGTGACTCGGTATGAAAACTGCACGGAGGAGCTGTTTTATCGTTTCTACCGTGCAGTTCGACATGTAAACTGCCCAGAAACCGAATCTGCTGACAGATCGCAAATCGGCCGATATCGCGTTTTCGGCCCTCAGAAGCGCCGAAATCGCGTTTTCTCGCTGAGCCCAGTGGACGGTGACTCGGTATGAAAACTGCACGGAGGAGCTGTTTTATCGTTTCTACCGTGCAGTTCGACATGTAAACTGCCCAGAAACCGAATCTGCTGACAGATCGAAAATCGGCCGATATCGCGTTTTCGGCCCTCAGAAGCGCCGAAATCGCGTTTTCTCGCTGAGCCCAGTGGACGGTGACTCGGTATGAAAACTGCACGGAGGAGCTGTTTTATCGTTTCTACCGTGCAGTTCGACATGTAAACTGCCCAGAAACCGAATCTGCTGACAGATCGCAAATCGGCCGATATCGCGTTTTCGGCCCTCAGAAGCGCCGAAATCGCGTTTTCTCGCTGAGCCCAGTGGACGGTGACTCGGTATGAAAACTGCACGGAGGAGCTGTTTTATCGTTTCTACCGTGCAGTTCGACATGTAAACTGCCCAGAAACCGAATCTGCTGACAGATCGCAAATCGGCCGATATCGCGTTTTCGGCCCTCAGAAGCGCCGAAATCGCGTTTTCTCGCTGAGCCCAGTGGACGGTGACTCGGTATGAAAACTGCACGGAGGAGCTGTTTTATCGTTTCTACCGTGCAGTTCGACATGTAAACTGCCCAGAAACCGAATCTGCTGACAGATCGCAAATCGGCCGATATCGCGTTTTCGGCCCTCAGAAGCGCCGAAATCGCGTTTTCTCGCTGAGCCCAGTGGACGGTGACTCGGTATGAAAACTGCACGGAGGAGCTGTTTTATCGTTTCTACCGTGCAGTTCGACATGTAAACTGCCCAGAAACCGAATCTGCTGACAGATCGAAAATCGGCCGATATCGCGTTTTCGGCCCTCAGAAGCGCCGAAATCGCGTTTTCTCGCTGAGCCCAGTGGACGGTGACTCGGTATGAAAACTGCACGGAGGAGCTGTTTTATCGTTTCTACCGTGCAGTTCGACATGTAAACTGCCCAGAAACCGAATCTGCTGACAGATCGCAAATCGGCCGATATCGCGTTTTCGGCCCTCAGAAGCGCCGAAATCGCGTTTTCTCGCTGAGCCCAGTGGACGGTGACTCGGTATGAAAACTGCACGGAGGAGCTGTTTTATCGTTTCTACCGTGCAGTTCGACATGTAAACTGCCCAGAAACCGAATCTGCTGACAGATCGCAAATCGGCCGATATCGCGTTTTCGGCCCTCAGAAGCGCCGAAATCGCGTTTTCTCGCTGAGCCCAGTGGACGGTGACTCGGTATGAAAACTGCACGGAGGAGCTGTTTTATCGTTTCTACCGTGCAGTTCGACATGTAAACTGCCCAGAAACCGAATCTGCTGACAGATCGCAAATCGGCCGATATCGCGTTTTCGGCCCTCAGAAGCGCCGAAATCGCGTTTTCTCGCTGAGCCCAGTGGACGGTGACTCGGTATGAAAACTGCACGGAGGAGCTGTTTTATCGTTTCTACCGTGCAGTTCGACATGTAAACTGCCCAGAAACCGAATCTGCTGACAGATCGCAAATCGGCCGATATCGCGTTTTCGGCCCTCAGAAGCGCCGAAATCGCGTTTTCTCGCTGAGCCCAGTGGACGGTGACTCGGTATGAAAACTGCACGGAGGAGCTGTTTTATCGTTTCTACCGTGCAGTTCGACATGTAAACTGCCCAGAAACCGAATCTGCTGACAGATCGCAAATCGGCCGATATCGCGTTTTCGGCCCTCAGAAGCGCCGAAATCGCGTTTTCTCGCTGAGCCCAGTGGACGGTGACTCGGTATGAAAACTGCACGGAGGAGCTGTTTTATCGTTTCTACCGTGCAGTTCGACATGTAAACTGCCCAGAAACCGAATCTGCTGACAGATCGCAAATCGGCCGATATCGCGTTTTCGGCCCTCAGAAGCGCCGAAATCGCGTTTTCTCGCTGAGCCCAGTGGACGGTGACTCGGTATGAAAACTGCACGGAGGAGCTGTTTTATCGTTTCTACCGTGCAGTTCGACATGTAAACTGCCCAGAAACCGAATCTGCTGACAGATCGCAAATCGGCCGATATCGCGTTTTCGGCCCTCAGAAGCGCCGAAATCGCGTTTTCTCGCTGAGCCCAGTGGACGGTGACTCGGTATGAAAACTGCACGGAGGAGCTGTTTTATCGTTTCTACCGTGCAGTTCGACATGTAAACTGCCCAGAAACCGAATCTGCTGACAGATCGCAAATCGGCCGATATCGCGTTTTCGGCCCTCAGAAGCGCCGAAATCGCGTTTTCTCGCTGAGCCCAGTGGACGGTGACTCGGTATGAAAACTGCACGGAGGAGCTGTTTTATCGTTTCTACCGTGCAGTTCGACATGTAAACTGCCCAGAAACCGAATCTGCTGACAGATCGCAAATCGGCCGATATCGCGTTTTCGGCCCTCAGAAGCGCCGAAATCGCGTTTTCTCGCTGAGCCCAGTGGACGGTGACTCGGTATGAAAACTGCACGGAGGAGCTGTTTTATCGTTTCTACCGTGCAGTTCGACATGTAAACTGCCCAGAAACCGAATCTGCTGACAGATCGCAAATCGGCCGATATCGCGTTTTCGGCCCTCAGAAGCGCCGAAATCGCGTTTTCTCGCTGAGCCCAGTGGACGGTGACTCGGTATGAAAACTGCACGGAGGAGCTGTTTTATCGTTTCTACCGTGCAGTTCGACATGTAAACTGCCCAGAAACCGAATCTGCTGACAGATCGCAAATCGGCCGATATCGCGTTTTCGGCCCTCAGAAGCGCCGAAATCGCGTTTTCTCGCTGAGCCCAGTGGACGGTGACTCGGTATGAAAACTGCACGGAGGAGCTGTTTTATCGTTTCTACCGTGCAGTTCGACATGTAAACTGCCCAGAAACCGAATCTGCTGACAGATCGCAAATCGGCCGATATCGCGTTTTCGGCCCTCAGAAGCGCCGAAATCGCGTTTTCTCGCTGAGCCCAGTGGACGGTGACTCGGTATGAAAACTGCACGGAGGAGCTGTTTTATCGTTTCTACCGTGCAGTTCGACATGTAAACTGCCCAGAAACCGAATCTGCTGACAGATCGCAAATCGGCCGATATCGCGTTTTCGGCCCTCAGAAGCGCCGAAATCGCGTTTTCTCGCTGAGCCCAGTGGACGGTGACTCGGTATGAAAACTGCACGGAGGAGCTGTTTTATCGTTTCTACCGTGCAGTTCGACATGTAAACTGCCCAGAAACCGAATCTGCTGACAGATCGAAAATCGGCCGATATCGCGTTTTCGGCCCTCAGAAGCGCCGAAATCGCGTTTTCTCGCTGAGCCCAGTGGACGGTGACTCGGTATGAAAACTGCACGGAGGAGCTGTTTTATCGTTTCTACCGTGCAGTTCGACATGTAAACTGCCCAGAAACCGAATCTGCTGACAGATCGCAAATCGGCCGATATCGCGTTTTCGGCCCTCAGAAGCGCCGAAATCGCGTTTTCTCGCTGAGCCCAGTGGACGGTGACTCGGTATGAAAACTGCACGGAGGAGCTGTTTTATCGTTTCTACCGTGCAGTTCGACATGTAAACTGCCCAGAAACCGAATCTGCTGACAGATCGCAAATCGGCCGATATCGCGTTTTCGGCCCTCAGAAGCGCCGAAATCGCGTTTTCTCGCTGAGCCCAGTGGACGGTGACTCGGTATGAAAACTGCACGGAGGAGCTGTTTTATCGTTTCTACCGTGCAGTTCGACATGTAAACTGCCCAGAAACCGAATCTGCTGACAGATCGCAAATCGGCCGATATCGCGTTTTCGGCCCTCAGAAGCGCCGAAATCGCGTTTTCTCGCTGAGCCCAGTGGACGGTGACTCGGTATGAAAACTGCACGGAGGAGCTGTTTTATCGTTTCTACCGTGCAGTTCGACATGTAAACTGCCCAGAAACCGAATCTGCTGACAGATCGAAAATCGGCCGATATCGCGTTTTCGGCCCTCAGAAGCGCCGAAATCGCGTTTTCTCGCTGAGCCCAGTGGACGGTGACTCGGTATGAAAACTGCACGGAGGAGCTGTTTTATCGTTTCTACCGTGCAGTTCGACATGTAAACTGCCCAGAAACCGAATCTGCTGACAGATCGCAAATCGGCCGATATCGCGTTTTCGGCCCTCAGAAGCGCCGAAATCGCGTTTTCTCGCTGAGCCCAGTGGACGGTGACTCGGTATGAAAACTGCACGGAGGAGCTGTTTTATCGTTTCTACCGTGCAGTTCGACATGTAAACTGCCCAGAAACCGAATCTGCTGACAGATCGAAAATCGGCCGATATCGCGTTTTCGGCCCTCAGAAGCGCCGAAATCGCGTTTTCTCGCTGAGCCCAGTGGACGGTGACTCGGTATGAAAACTGCACGGAGGAGCTGTTTTATCGTTTCTACCGTGCAGTTCGACATGTAAACTGCCCAGAAACCGAATCTGCTGACAGATCGCAAATCGGCCGATATCGCGTTTTCGGCCCTCAGAAGCGCCGAAATCGCGTTTTCTCGCTGAGCCCAGTGGACGGTGACTCGGTATGAAAACTGCACGGAGGAGCTGTTTTATCGTTTCTACCGTGCAGTTCGACATGTAAACTGCCCAGAAACCGAATCTGCTGACAGATCGCAAATCGGCCGATATCGCGTTTTCGGCCCTCAGAAGCGCCGAAATCGCGTTTTCTCGCTGAGCCCAGTGGACGGTGACTCGGTATGAAAACTGCACGGAGGAGCTGTTTTATCGTTTCTACCGTGCAGTTCGACATGTAAACTGCCCAGAAACCGAATCTGCTGACAGATCGCAAATCGGCCGATATCGCGTTTTCGGCCCTCAGAAGCGCCGAAATCGCGTTTTCTCGCTGAGCCCAGTGGACGGTGACTCGGTATGAAAACTGCACGGAGGAGCTGTTTTATCGTTTCTACCGTGCAGTTCGACATGTAAACTGCCCAGAAACCGAATCTGCTGACAGATCGAAAATCGGCCGATATCGCGTTTTCGGCCCTCAGAAGCGCCGAAATCGCGTTTTCTCGCTGAGCCCAGTGGACGGTGACTCGGTATGAAAACTGCACGGAGGAGCTGTTTTATCGTTTCTACCGTGCAGTTCGACATGTAAACTGCCCAGAAACCGAATCTGCTGACAGATCGCAAATCGGCCGATATCGCGTTTTCGGCCCTCAGAAGCGCCGAAATCGCGTTTTCTCGCTGAGCCCAGTGGACGGTGACTCGGTATGAAAACTGCACGGAGGAGCTGTTTTATCGTTTCTACCGTGCAGTTCGACATGTAAACTGCCCAGAAACCGAATCTGCTGACAGATCGCAAATCGGCCGATATCGCGTTTTCGGCCCTCAGAAGCGCCGAAATCGCGTTTTCTCGCTGAGCCCAGTGGACGGTGACTCGGTATGAAAACTGCACGGAGGAGCTGTTTTATCGTTTCTACCGTGCAGTTCGACATGTAAACTGCCCAGAAACCGAATCTGCTGACAGATCGCAAATCGGCCGATATCGCGTTTTCGGCCCTCAGAAGCGCCGAAATCGCGTTTTCTCGCTGAGCCCAGTGGACGGTGACTCGGTATGAAAACTGCACGGAGGAGCTGTTTTATCGTTTCTACCGTGCAGTTCGACATGTAAACTGCCCAGAAACCGAATCTGCTGACAGATCGAAAATCGGCCGATATCGCGTTTTCGGCCCTCAGAAGCGCCGAAATCGCGTTTTCTCGCTGAGCCCAGTGGACGGTGACTCGGTATGAAAACTGCACGGAGGAGCTGTTTTATCGTTTCTACCGTGCAGTTCGACATGTAAACTGCCCAGAAACCGAATCTGCTGACAGATCGAAAATCGGCCGATATCGCGTTTTCGGCCCTCAGAAGCGCCGAAATCGCGTTTTCTCGCTGAGCCCAGTGGACGGTGACTCGGTATGAAAACTGCACGGAGGAGCTGTTTTATCGTTTCTACCGTGCAGTTCGACATGTAAACTGCCCAGAAACCGAATCTGCTGACAGATCGCAAATCGGCCGATATCGCGTTTTCGGCCCTCAGAAGCGCCGAAATCGCGTTTTCTCGCTGAGCCCAGTGGACGGTGACTCGGTATGAAAACTGCACGGAGGAGCTGTTTTATCGTTTCTACCGTGCAGTTCGACATGTAAACTGCCCAGAAACCGAATCTGCTGACAGATCGCAAATCGGCCGATATCGCGTTTTCGGCCCTCAGAAGCGCCGAAATCGCGTTTTCTCGCTGAGCCCAGTGGACGGTGACTCGGTATGAAAACTGCACGGAGGAGCTGTTTTATCGTTTCTACCGTGCAGTTCGACATGTAAACTGCCCAGAAACCGAATCTGCTGACAGATCGCAAATCGGCCGATATCGCGTTTTCGGCCCTCAGAAGCGCCGAAATCGCGTTTTCTCGCTGAGCCCAGTGGACGGTGACTCGGTATGAAAACTGCACGGAGGAGCTGTTTTATCGTTTCTACCGTGCAGTTCGACATGTAAACTGCCCAGAAACCGAATCTGCTGACAGATCGCAAATCGGCCGATATCGCGTTTTCGGCCCTCAGAAGCGCCGAAATCGCGTTTTCTCGCTGAGCCCAGTGGACGGTGACTCGGTATGAAAACTGCACGGAGGAGCTGTTTTATCGTTTCTACCGTGCAGTTCGACATGTAAACTGCCCAGAAACCGAATCTGCTGACAGATCGCAAATCGGCCGATATCGCGTTTTCGGCCCTCAGAAGCGCCGAAATCGCGTTTTCTCGCTGAGCCCAGTGGACGGTGACTCGGTATGAAAACTGCACGGAGGAGCTGTTTTATCGTTTCTACCGTGCAGTTCGACATGTAAACTGCCCAGAAACCGAATCTGCTGACAGATCGCAAATCGGCCGATATCGCGTTTTCGGCCCTCAGAAGCGCCGAAATCGCGTTTTCTCGCTGAGCCCAGTGGACGGTGACTCGGTATGAAAACTGCACGGAGGAGCTGTTTTATCGTTTCTACCGTGCAGTTCGACATGTAAACTGCCCAGAAACCGAATCTGCTGACAGATCGCAAATCGGCCGATATCGCGTTTTCGGCCCTCAGAAGCGCCGAAATCGCGTTTTCTCGCTGAGCCCAGTGGACGGTGACTCGGTATGAAAACTGCACGGAGGAGCTGTTTTATCGTTTCTACCGTGCAGTTCGACATGTAAACTGCCCAGAAACCGAATCTGCTGACAGATCGCAAATCGGCCGATATCGCGTTTTCGGCCCTCAGAAGCGCCGAAATCGCGTTTTCTCGCTGAGCCCAGTGGACGGTGACTCGGTATGAAAACTGCACGGAGGAGCTGTTTTATCGTTTCTACCGTGCAGTTCGACATGTAAACTGCCCAGAAACCGAATCTGCTGACAGATCGAAAATCGGCCGATATCGCGTTTTCGGCCCTCAGAAGCGCCGAAATCGCGTTTTCTCGCTGAGCCCAGTGGACGGTGACTCGGTATGAAAACTGCACGGAGGAGCTGTTTTATCGTTTCTACCGTGCAGTTCGACATGTAAACTGCCCAGAAACCGAATCTGCTGACAGATCGCATTTCGGCCGATATCGCGTTTTCGGCCCTCAGAAGCGCCGAAATCGCGTTTTCTCGCTGAGCCCAGTGGACGGTGACTCGGTATGAAAACTGCACGGAGGAGCTGTTTTATCGTTTCTACCGTGCAGTTCGACATGTAAACTGCCCAGAAACCGAATCTGCTGACAGATCGCAAATCGGCCGATATCGCGTTTTCGGCCCTCAGAAGCGCCGAAATCGCGTTTTCTCGCTGAGCCCAGTGGACGGTGACTCGGTATGAAAACTGCACGGAGGAGCTGTTTTATCGTTTCTACCGTGCAGTTCGACATGTAAACTGCCCAGAAACCGAATCTGCTGACAGATCGCAAATCGGCCGATATCGCGTTTTCGGCCCTCAGAAGCGCCGAAATCGCGTTTTCTCGCTGAGCCCAGTGGACGGTGACTCGGTATGAAAACTGCACGGAGGAGCTGTTTTATCGTTTCTACCGTGCAGTTCGACATGTAAACTGCCCAGAAACCGAATCTGCTGACAGATCGCAAATCGGCCGATATCGCGTTTTCGGCCCTCAGAAGCGCCGAAATCGCGTTTTCTCGCTGAGCCCAGTGGACGGTGACTCGGTATGAAAACTGCACGGAGGAGCTGTTTTATCGTTTCTACCGTGCAGTTCGACATGTAAACTGCCCAGAAACCGAATCTGCTGACAGATCGCAAATCGGCCGATATCGCGTTTTCGGCCCTCAGAAGCGCCGAAATCGCGTTTTCTCGCTGAGCCCAGTGGACGGTGACTCGGTATGAAAACTGCACGGAGGAGCTGTTTTATCGTTTCTACCGTGCAGTTCGACATGTAAACTGCCCAGAAACCGAATCTGCTGACAGATCGCAAATCGGCCGATATCGCGTTTTCGGCCCTCAGAAGCGCCGAAATCGCGTTTTCTCGCTGAGCCCAGTGGACGGTGACTCGGTATGAAAACTGCACGGAGGAGCTGTTTTATCGTTTCTACCGTGCAGTTCGACATGTAAACTGCCCAGAAACCGAATCTGCTGACAGATCGAAAATCGGCCGATATCGCGTTTTCGGCCCTCAGAAGCGCCGAAATCGCGTTTTCTCGCTGAGCCCAGTGGACGGTGACTCGGTATGAAAACTGCACGGAGGAGCTGTTTTATCGTTTCTACCGTGCAGTTCGACATGTAAACTGCCCAGAAACCGAATCTGCTGACAGATCGCAAATCGGCCGATATCGCGTTTTCGGCCCTCAGAAGCGCCGAAATCGCGTTTTCTCGCTGAGCCCAGTGGACGGTGACTCGGTATGAAAACTGCACGGAGGAGCTGTTTTATCGTTTCTACCGTGCAGTTCGACATGTAAACTGCCCAGAAACCGAATCTGCTGACAGATCGCAAATCGGCCGATATCGCGTTTTCGGCCCTCAGAAGCGCCGAAATCGCGTTTTCTCGCTGAGCCCAGTGGACGGTGACTCGGTATGAAAACTGCACGGAGGAGCTGTTTTATCGTTTCTACCGTGCAGTTCGACATGTAAACTGCCCAGAAACCGAATCTGCTGACAGATCGCAAATCGGCCGATATCGCGTTTTCGGCCCTCAGAAGCGCCGAAATCGCGTTTTCTCGCTGAGCCCAGTGGACGGTGACTCGGTATGAAAACTGCACGGAGGAGCTGTTTTATCGTTTCTACCGTGCAGTTCGACATGTAAACTGCCCAGAAACCGAATCTGCTGACAGATCGCAAATCGGCCGATATCGCGTTTTCGGCCCTCAGAAGCGCCGAAATCGCGTTTTCTCGCTGAGCCCAGTGGACGGTGACTCGGTTAGCAAATCGGCGATATCGCGTTTTCGGCCCTCAGAAGCGCCGAATTCGCGTTTTCTCGCTGAGCCCAGTGAGCTGTTTTATCGTTTCTACCGTGCAGTTCGACATGTAAACTGCCCAGAAACCGAATCTGCTGACAGATCGCAAATCGGCCGATATCGCGTTTTCGGCCCTCAGAAGCGCCGAAATCGCGTTTTCTCGCTGAGCCCAGTGGACGGTGACTCGGTATGAAAACTGCACGGAGGAGCTGTTTTATCGTTTCTACCGTGCAGTTCGACATGTAAACTGCCCAGAAACCGAATCTGCTGACAGATCGAAAATCGGCTGATATCGCGTTTTCCGCTGAGCCCAGTGGACGGTGACTCGGTATGAAAACTGCACGGAGGAGCTGTTTTATCGTTTCTACCGTGCAGTTCGACATGTAAACTGCCCAGAAACCGAATCTGCTGACAGATCGCAAATCGGCCGATATCGCGTTTTCGGCCCTCAGAAGCGCCGAAATCGCGTTTTCTCGCTGAGCCCAGTGGACGGTGACTCGGTATGAAAACTGCACGGAGGAGCTGTTTTATCGTTTCTACCGTGCAGTTCGACATGTAAACTGCCCAGAAACCGAATCTGCTGACAGATCGCAAATCGGCCGATATCGCGTTTTCGGCCCTCAGAAGCGCCGAAATCGCGTTTTCTCGCTGAGCCCAGTGGACGGTGACTCGGTATGAAAACTGCACGGAGGAGCTGTTTTATCGTTTCTACCGTGCAGTTCGACATGTAAACTGCCCAGAAACCGAATCTGCTGACAGATCGCAAATCGGCCGATATCGCGTTTTCGGCCCTCAGAAGCGCCGAAATCGCGTTTTCTCGCTGAGCCCAGTGGACGGTGACTCGGTATGAAAACTGCACGGAGGAGCTGTTTTATCGTTTCTACCGTGCAGTTCGACATGTAAACTGCCCAGAAACCGAATCTGCTGACAGATCGCAAATCGGCCGATATCGCGTTTTCGGCCCTCAGAAGCGCCGAAATCGCGTTTTCTCGCTGAGCCCAGTGGACGGTGACTCGGTATGAAAACTGCACGGAGGAGCTGTTTTATCGTTTCTACCGTGCAGTTCGACATGTAAACTGCCCAGAAACCGAATCTGCTGACAGATCGCAAATCGGCCGATATCGCGTTTTCGGCCCTCAGAAGCGCCGAAATCGCGTTTTCTCGCTGAGCCCAGTGGACGGTGACTCGGTATGAAAACTGCACGGAGGAGCTGTTTTATCGTTTCTACCGTGCAGTTCGACATGTAAACTGCCCAGAAACCGAATCTGCTGACAGATCGCAAATCGGCCGATATCGCGTTTTCGGCCCTCAGAAGCGCCGAAATCGCGTTTTCTCGCTGAGCCCAGTGGACGGTGACTCGGTATGAAAACTGCACGGAGGAGCTGTTTTATCGTTTCTACCGTGCAGTTCGACATGTAAACTGCCCAGAAACCGAATCTGCTGACAGATCGCAAATCGGCCGATATCGCGTTTTCGGCCCTCAGAAGCGCCGAAATCGCGTTTTCTCGCTGAGCCCAGTGGACGGTGACTCGGTATGAAAACTGCACGGAGGAGCTGTTTTATCGTTTCTACCGTGCAGTTCGACATGTAAACTGCCCAGAAACCGAATCTGCTGACAGATCGCAAATCGGCCGATATCGCGTTTTCGGCCCTCAGAAGCGCCGAAATCGCGTTTTCTCGCTGAGCCCAGTGGACGGTGACTCGGTATGAAAACTGCACGGAGGAGCTGTTTTATCGTTTCTACCGTGCAGTTCGACATGTAAACTGCCCAGAAACCGAATCTGCTGACAGATCGCAAATCGGCCGATATCGCGTTTTCGGCCCTCAGAAGCGCCGAAATCGCGTTTTCTCGCTGAGCCCAGTGGACGGTGACTCGGTATGAAAACTGCACGGAGGAGCTGTTTTATCGTTTCTACCGTGCAGTTCGACATGTAAACTGCCCAGAAACCGAATCTGCTGACAGATCGCAAATCGGCCGATATCGCGTTTTCGGCCCTCAGAAGCGCCGAAATCGCGTTTTCTCGCTGAGCCCAGTGGACGGTGACTCGGTATGAAAACTGCACGGAGGAGCTGTTTTATCGTTTCTACCGTGCAGTTCGACATGTAAACTGCCCAGAAACCGAATCTGCTGACAGATCGCAAATCGGCCGATATCGCGTTTTCGGCCCTCAGAAGCGCCGAAATCGCGTTTTCTCGCTGAGCCCAGTGGACGGTGACTCGGTATGAAAACTGCACGGAGGAGCTGTTTTATCGTTTCTACCGTGCAGTTCGACATGTAAACTGCCCAGAAACCGAATCTGCTGACAGATCGCAAATCGGCCGATATCGCGTTTTCGGCCCTCAGAAGCGCCGAAATCGCGTTTTCTCGCTGAGCCCAGTGGACGGTGACTCGGTATGAAAACTGCACGGAGGAGCTGTTTTATCGTTTCTACCGTGCAGTTCGACATGTAAACTGCCCAGAAACCGAATCTGCTGACAGATCGCAAATCGGCCGATATCGCGTTTTCGGCCCTCAGAAGCGCCGAAATCGCGTTTTCTCGCTGAGCCCAGTGGACGGTGACTCGGTATGAAAACTGCACGGAGGAGCTGTTTTATCGTTTCTACCGTGCAGTTCGACATGTAAACTGCCCAGAAACCGAATCTGCTGACAGATCGCAAATCGGCCGATATCGCGTTTTCGGCCCTCAGAAGCGCCGAAATCGCGTTTTCTCGCTGAGCCCAGTGGACGGTGACTCGGTATGAAAACTGCACGGAGGAGCTGTTTTATCGTTTCTACCGTGCAGTTCGACATGTAAACTGCCCAGAAACCGAATCTGCTGACAGATCGCAAATCGGCCGATATCGCGTTTTCGGCCCTCAGAAGCGCCGAAATCGCGTTTTCTCGCTGAGCCCAGTGGACGGTGACTCGGTATGAAAACTGCACGGAGGAGCTGTTTTATCGTTTCTACCGTGCAGTTCGACATGTAAACTGCCCAGAAACCGAATCTGCTGACAGATCGCAAATCGGCCGATATCGCGTTTTCGGCCCTCAGAAGCGCCGAAATCGCGTTTTCTCGCTGAGCCCAGTGGACGGTGACTCGGTATGAAAACTGCACGGAGGAGCTGTTTTATCGTTTCTACCGTGCAGTTCGACATGTAAACTGCCCAGAAACCGAATCTGCTGACAGATCGAAAATCGGCCGATATCGCGTTTTCGGCCCTCAGAAGCGCCGAAATCGCGTTTTCTCGCTGAGCCCAGTGGACGGTGACTCGGTATGAAAACTGCACGGAGGAGCTGTTTTATCGTTTCTACCGTGCAGTTCGACATGTAAACTGCCCAGAAACCGAATCTGCTGACAGATCGCAAATCGGCCGATATCGCGTTTTCGGCCCTCAGAAGCGCCGAAATCGCGTTTTCTCGCTGAGCCCAGTGGACGGTGACTCGGTATGAAAACTGCACGGAGGAGCTGTTTTATCGTTTCTACCGTGCAGTTCGACATGTAAACTGCCCAGAAACCGAATCTGCTGACAGATCGCAAATCGGCCGATATCGCGTTTTCGGCCCTCAGAAGCGCCGAAATCGCGTTTTCTCGCTGAGCCCAGTGGACGGTGACTCGGTATGAAAACTGCACGGAGGAGCTGTTTTATCGTTTCTACCGTGCAGTTCGACATGTAAACTGCCCAGAAACCGAATCTGCTGACAGATCGCAAATCGGCCGATATCGCGTTTTCGGCCCTCAGAAGCGCCGAAATCGCGTTTTCTCGCTGAGCCCAGTGGACGGTGACTCGGTATGAAAACTGCACGGAGGAGCTGTTTTATCGTTTCTACCGTGCAGTTCGACATGTAAACTGCCCAGAAACCGAATCTGCTGACAGATCGCAAATCGGCCGATATCGCGTTTTCGGCCCTCAGAAGCGCCGAAATCGCGTTTTCTCGCTGAGCCCAGTGGACGGTGACTCGGTATGAAAACTGCACGGAGGAGCTGTTTTATCGTTTCTACCGTGCAGTTCGACATGTAAACTGCCCAGAAACCGAATCTGCTGACAGATCGAAATCGGCCGATATCGCGTTTTCGGCCCTCAGAAGCGCCGAAATCGCGTTTTCTCGCTGAGCCCAGTGGACGGTGACTCGGTATGAAAACTGCACGGAGGAGCTGTTTTATCGTTTCTACCGTGCAGTTCGACATGTAAACTGCCCAGAAACCGAATCTGCTGACAGATCGCAAATCGGCCGATATCGCGTTTTCGGCCCTCAGAAGCGCCGAAATCGCGTTTTCTCGCTGAGCCCAGTGGACGGTGACTCGGTATGAAAACTGCACGGAGGAGCTGTTTTATCGTTTCTACCGTGCAGTTCGACATGTAAACTGCCCAGAAACCGAATCTGCTGACAGATCGAAAATCGGCCGATATCGCGTTTTCGGCCCTCAGAAGCGCCGAAATCGCGTTTTCTCGCTGAGCCCAGTGGACGGTGACTCGGTATGAAAACTGCACGGAGGAGCTGTTTTATCGTTTCTACCGTGCAGTTCGACATGTAAACTGCCCAGAAACCGAATCTGCTGACAGATCGCAAATCGGCCGATATCGCGTTTTCGGCCCTCAGAAGCGCCGAAATCGCGTTTTCTCGCTGAGCCCAGTGGACGGTGACTCGGTATGAAAACTGCACGGAGGAGCTGTTTTATCGTTTCTACCGTGCAGTTCGACATGTAAACTGCCCAGAAACCGAATCTGCTGACAGATCGCAAATCGGCCGATATCGCGTTTTCGGCCCTCAGAAGCGCCGAAATCGCGTTTTCTCGCTGAGCCCAGTGGACGGTGACTCGGTATGAAAACTGCACGGAGGAGCTGTTTTATCGTTTCTACCGTGCAGTTCGACATGTAAACTGCCCAGAAACCGAATCTGCTGACAGATCGCAAATCGGCCGATATCGCGTTTTCGGCCCTCAGAAGCGCCGAAATCGCGTTTTCTCGCTGAGCCCAGTGGACGGTGACTCGGTATGAAAACTGCACGGAGGAGCTGTTTTATCGTTTCTACCGTGCAGTTCGACATGTAAACTGCCCAGAAACCGAATCTGCTGACAGATCGCAAATCGGCCGATATCGCGTTTTCGGCCCTCAGAAGCGCCGAAATCGCGTTTTCTCGCTGAGCCCAGTGGACGGTGACTCGGTATGAAAACTGCACGGAGGAGCTGTTTTATCGTTTCTACCGTGCAGTTCGACATGTAAACTGCCCAGAAACCGAATCTGCTGACAGATCGAAAATCGGCCGATATCGCGTTTTCGGCCCTCAGAAGCGCCGAAATCGCGTTTTCTCGCTGAGCCCAGTGGACGGTGACTCGGTATGAAAACTGCACGGAGGAGCTGTTTTATCGTTTCTACCGTGCAGTTCGACATGTAAACTGCCCAGAAACCGAATCTGCTGACAGATCGCAAATCGGCCGATATCGCGTTTTCGGCCCTCAGAAGCGCCGAAATCGCGTTTTCTCGCTGAGCCCAGTGGACGGTGACTCGGTATGAAAACTGCACGGAGGAGCTGTTTTATCGTTTCTACCGTGCAGTTCGACATGTAAACTGCCCAGAAACCGAATCTGCTGACAGATCGCAAATCGGCCGATATCGCGTTTTCGGCCCTCAGAAGCGCCGAAATCGCGTTTTCTCGCTGAGCCCAGTGGACGGTGACTCGGTATGAAAACTGCACGGAGGAGCTGTTTTATCGTTTCTACCGTGCAGTTCGACATGTAAACTGCCCAGAAACCGAATCTGCTGACAGATCGCAAATCGGCCGATATCGCGTTTTCGGCCCTCAGAAGCGCCGAAATCGCGTTTTCTCGCTGAGCCCAGTGGACGGTGACTCGGTATGAAAACTGCACGGAGGAGCTGTTTTATCGTTTCTACCGTGCAGTTCGACATGTAAACTGCCCAGAAACCGAATCTGCTGACAGATCGCAAATCGGCCGATATCGCGTTTTCGGCCCTCAGAAGCGCCGAAATCGCGTTTTCTCGCTGAGCCCAGTGGACGGTGACTCGGTATGAAAACTGCACGGAGGAGCTGTTTTATCGTTTCTACCGTGCAGTTCGACATGTAAACTGCCCAGAAACCGAATCTGCTGACAGATCGCAAATCGGCCGATATCGCGTTTTCGGCCCTCAGAAGCGCCGAAATCGCGTTTTCTCGCTGAGCCCAGTGGACGGTGACTCGGTATGAAAACTGCACGGAGGAGCTGTTTTATCGTTTCTACCGTGCAGTTCGACATGTAAACTGCCCAGAAACCGAATCTGCTGACAGATCGCAAATCGGCCGATATCGCGTTTTCGGCCCTCAGAAGCGCCGAAATCGCGTTTTCTCGCTGAGCCCAGTGGACGGTGACTCGGTATGAAAACTGCACGGAGGAGCTGTTTTATCGTTTCTACCGTGCAGTTCGACATGTAAACTGCCCAGAAACCGAATCTGCTGACAGATCGAAAATCGGCCGATATCGCGTTTTCGGCCCTCAGAAGCGCCGAAATCGCGTTTTCTCGCTGAGCCCAGTGGACGGTGACTCGGTATGAAAACTGCACGGAGGAGCTGTTTTATCGTTTCTACCGTGCAGTTCGACATGTAAACTGCCCAGAAACCGAATCTGCTGACAGATCGCAAATCGGCCGATATCGCGTTTTCGGCCCTCAGAAGCGCCGAAATCGCGTTTTCTCGCTGAGCCCAGTGGACGGTGACTCGGTATGAAAACTGCACGGAGGAGCTGTTTTATCGTTTCTACCGTGCAGTTCGACATGTAAACTGCCCAGAAACCGAATCTGCTGACAGATCGCAAATCGGCCGATATCGCGTTTTCGGCCCTCAGAAGCGCCGAAATCGCGTTTTCTCGCTGAGCCCAGTGGACGGTGACTCGGTATGAAAACTGCACGGAGGAGCTGTTTTATCGTTTCTACCGTGCAGTTCGACATGTAAACTGCCCAGAAACCGAATCTGCTGACAGATCGCAAATCGGCCGATATCGCGTTTTCGGCCCTCAGAAGCGCCGAAATCGCGTTTTCTCGCTGAGCCCAGTGGACGGTGACTCGGTATGAAAACTGCACGGAGGAGCTGTTTTATCGTTTCTACCGTGCAGTTCGACATGTAAACTGCCCAGAAACCGAATCTGCTGACAGATCGCAAATCGGCCGATATCGCGTTTTCGGCCCTCAGAAGCGCCGAAATCGCGTTTTCTCGCTGAGCCCAGTGGACGGTGACTCGGTATGAAAACTGCACGGAGGAGCTGTTTTATCGTTTCTACCGTGCAGTTCGACATGTAAACTGCCCAGAAACCGAATCTGCTGACAGATCGCAAATCGGCCGATATCGCGTTTTCGGCCCTCAGAAGCGCCGAAATCGCGTTTTCTCGCTGAGCCCAGTGGACGGTGACTCGGTATGAAAACTGCACGGAGGAGCTGTTTTATCGTTTCTACCGTGCAGTTCGACATGTAAACTGCCCAGAAACCGAATCTGCTGACAGATCGCAAATCGGCCGATATCGCGTTTTCGGCCCTCAGAAGCGCCGAAATCGCGTTTTCTCGCTGAGCCCAGTGGACGGTGACTCGGTATGAAAACTGCACGGAGGAGCTGTTTTATCGTTTCTACCGTGCAGTTCGACATGTAAACTGCCCAGAAACCGAATCTGCTGACAGATCGCAAATCGGCCGATATCGCGTTTTCGGCCCTCAGAAGCGCCGAAATCGCGTTTTCTCGCTGAGCCCAGTGGACGGTGACTCGGTATGAAAACTGCACGGAGGAGCTGTTTTATCGTTTCTACCGTGCAGTTCGACATGTAAACTGCCCAGAAACCGAATCTGCTGACAGATCGAAAATCGGCCGATATCGCGTTTTCGGCCCTCAGAAGCGCCGAAATCGCGTTTTCTCGCTGAGCCCAGTGGACGGTGACTCGGTATGAAAACTGCACGGAGGAGCTGTTTTATCGTTTCTACCGTGCAGTTCGACATGTAAACTGCCCAGAAACCGAATCTGCTGACAGATCGCAAATCGGCCGATATCGCGTTTTCGGCCCTCAGAAGCGCCGAAATCGCGTTTTCTCGCTGAGCCCAGTGGACGGTGACTCGGTATGAAAACTGCACGGAGGAGCTGTTTTATCGTTTCTACCGTGCAGTTCGACATGTAAACTGCCCAGAAACCGAATCTGCTGACAGATCGCAAATCGGCCGATATCGCGTTTTCGGCCCTCAGAAGCGCCGAAATCGCGTTTTCTCGCTGAGCCCAGTGGACGGTGACTCGGTATGAAAACTGCACGGAGGAGCTGTTTTATCGTTTCTACCGTGCAGTTCGACATGTAAACTGCCCAGAAACCGAATCTGCTGACAGATCGCAAATCGGCCGATATCGCGTTTTCGGCCCTCAGAAGCGCCGAAATCGCGTTTTCTCGCTGAGCCCAGTGGACGGTGACTCGGTATGAAAACTGCACGGAGGAGCTGTTTTATCGTTTCTACCGTGCAGTTCGACATGTAAACTGCCCAGAAACCGAATCTGCTGACAGATCGCAAATCGGCCGATATCGCGTTTTCGGCCCTCAGAAGCGCCGAAATCGCGTTTTCTCGCTGAGCCCAGTGGACGGTGACTCGGTATGAAAACTGCACGGAGGAGCTGTTTTATCGTTTCTACCGTGCAGTTCGACATGTAAACTGCCCAGAAACCGAATCTGCTGACAGATCGCAAATCGGCCGATATCGCGTTTTCGGCCCTCAGAAGCGCCGAAATCGCGTTTTCTCGCTGAGCCCAGTGGACGGTGACTCGGTATGAAAACTGCACGGAGGAGCTGTTTTATCGTTTCTACCGTGCAGTTCGACATGTAAACTGCCCAGAAACCGAATCTGCTGACAGATCGCAAATCGGCCGATATCGCGTTTTCGGCCCTCAGAAGCGCCGAAATCGCGTTTTCTCGCTGAGCCCAGTGGACGGTGACTCGGTATGAAAACTGCACGGAGGAGCTGTTTTATCGTTTCTACCGTGCAGTTCGACATGTAAACTGCCCAGAAACCGAATCTGCTGACAGATCGAAAATCGGCCGATATCGCGTTTTCGGCCCTCAGAAGCGCCGAAATCGCGTTTTCTCGCTGAGCCCAGTGGACGGTGACTCGGTATGAAAACTGCACGGAGGAGCTGTTTTATCGTTTCTACCGTGCAGTTCGACATGTAAACTGCCCAGAAACCGAATCTGCTGACAGATCGCAAATCGGCCGATATCGCGTTTTCGGCCCTCAGAAGCGCCGAAATCGCGTTTTCTCGCTGAGCCCAGTGGACGGTGACTCGGTATGAAAACTGCACGGAGGAGCTGTTTTATCGTTTCTACCGTGCAGTTCGACATGTAAACTGCCCAGAAACCGAATCTGCTGACAGATCGCAAATCGGCCGATATCGCGTTTTCGGCCCTCAGAAGCGCCGAAATCGCGTTTTCTCGCTGAGCCCAGTGGACGGTGACTCGGTATGAAAACTGCACGGAGGAGCTGTTTTATCGTTTCTACCGTGCAGTTCGACATGTAAACTGCCCAGAAACCGAATCTGCTGACAGATCGCAAATCGGCCGATATCGCGTTTTCGGCCCTCAGAAGCGCCGAAATCGCGTTTTCTCGCTGAGCCCAGTGGACGGTGACTCGGTATGAAAACTGCACGGAGGAGCTGTTTTATCGTTTCTACCGTGCAGTTCGACATGTAAACTGCCCAGAAACCGAATCTGCTGACAGATCGCAAATCGGCCGATATCGCGTTTTCGGCCCTCAGAAGCGCCGAAATCGCGTTTTCTCGCTGAGCCCAGTGGACGGTGACTCGGTATGAAAACTGCACGGAGGAGCTGTTTTATCGTTTCTACCGTGCAGTTCGACATGTAAACTGCCCAGAAACCGAATCTGCTGACAGATCGCAAATCGGCCGATATCGCGTTTTCGGCCCTCAGAAGCGCCGAAATCGCGTTTTCTCGCTGAGCCCAGTGGACGGTGACTCGGTATGAAAACTGCACGGAGGAGCTGTTTTATCGTTTCTACCGTGCAGTTCGACATGTAAACTGCCCAGAAACCGAATCTGCTGACAGATCGAAAATCGGCCGATATCGCGTTTTCGGCCCTCAGAAGCGCCGAAATCGCGTTTTCTCGCTGAGCCCAGTGGACGGTGACTCGGTATGAAAACTGCACGGAGGAGCTGTTTTATCGTTTCTACCGTGCAGTTCGACATGTAAACTGCCCAGAAACCGAATCTGCTGACAGATCGAAAATCGGCCGATATCGCGTTTTCGGCCCTCAGAAGCGCCGAAATCGCGTTTTCTCGCTGAGCCCAGTGGACGGTGACTCGGTATGAAAACTGCACGGAGGAGCTGTTTTATCGTTTCTACCGTGCAGTTCGACATGTAAACTGCCCAGAAACCGAATCTGCTGACAGATCGCAAATCGGCCGATATCGCGTTTTCGGCCCTCAGAAGCCCGAAATCGCGTTTTCTCGCTGAGCCCAGTGGACGGTGACTCGGTATGAAAACTGCACGGAGGAGCTGTTTTATCGTTTCTACCGTGCAGTTCGACATGTAAACTGCCCAGAAACCGAATCTGCTGACAGATCGAAAATCGGCCGATATCGCGTTTTCGGCCCTCAGAAGCGCCGAAATCGCGTTTTCTCGCTGAGCCCAGTGGACGGTGACTCGGTATGAAAACTGCACGGAGGAGCTGTTTTATCGTTTCTACCGTGCAGTTCGACATGTAAACTGCCCAGAAACCGAATCTGCTGACAGATCGCAAATCGGCCGATATCGCGTTTTCGGCCCTCAGAAGCGCCGAAATCGCGTTTTCTCGCTGAGCCCAGTGGACGGTGACTCGGTATGAAAACTGCACGGAGGAGCTGTTTTATCGTTTCTACCGTGCAGTTCGACATGTAAACTGCCCAGAAACCGAATCTGCTGACAGATCGCAAATCGGCCGATATCGCGTTTTCGGCCCTCAGAAGCGCCGAAATCGCGTTTTCTCGCTGAGCCCAGTGGACGGTGACTCGGTATGAAAACTGCACGGAGGAGCTGTTTTATCGTTTCTACCGTGCAGTTCGACATGTAAACTGCCCAGAAACCGAATCTGCTGACAGATCGCAAATCGGCCGATATCGCGTTTTCGGCCCTCAGAAGCGCCGAAATCGCGTTTTCTCGCTGAGCCCAGTGGACGGTGACTCGGTATGAAAACTGCACGGAGGAGCTGTTTTATCGTTTCTACCGTGCAGTTCGACATGTAAACTGCCCAGAAACCGAATCTGCTGACAGATCGCAAATCGGCCGATATCGCGTTTTCGGCCCTCAGAAGCGCCGAAATCGCGTTTTCTCGCTGAGCCCAGTGGACGGTGACTCGGTATGAAAACTGCACGGAGGAGCTGTTTTATCGTTTCTACCGTGCAGTTCGACATGTAAACTGCCCAGAAACCGAATCTGCTGACAGATCGCAAATCGGCCGATATCGCGTTTTCGGCCCTCAGAAGCGCCGAAATCGCGTTTTCTCGCTGAGCCCAGTGGACGGTGACTCGGTATGAAAACTGCACGGAGGAGCTGTTTTATCGTTTCTACCGTGCAGTTCGACATGTAAACTGCCCAGAAACCGAATCTGCTGACAGATCGCAAATCGGCCGATATCGCGTTTTCGGCCCTCAGAAGCGCCGAAATCGCGTTTTCTCGCTGAGCCCAGTGGACGGTGACTCGGTATGAAAACTGCACGGAGGAGCTGTTTTATCGTTTCTACCGTGCAGTTCGACATGTAAACTGCCCAGAAACCGAATCTGCTGACAGATCGCAAATCGGCCGATATCGCGTTTTCGGCCCTCAGAAGCGCCGAAATCGCGTTTTCTCGCTGAGCCCAGTGGACGGTGACTCGGTATGAAAACTGCACGGAGGAGCTGTTTTATCGTTTCTACCGTGCAGTTCGACATGTAAACTGCCCAGAAACCGAATCTGCTGACAGATCGCAAATCGGCCGATATCGCGTTTTCGGCCCTCAGAAGCGCCGAAATCGCGTTTTCTCGCTGAGCCCAGTGGACGGTGACTCGGTATGAAAACTGCACGGAGGAGCTGTTTTATCGTTTCTACCGTGCAGTTCGACATGTAAACTGCCCAGAAACCGAATCTGCTGACAGATCGCAAATCGGCCGATATCGCGTTTTCGGCCCTCAGAAGCGCCGAAATCGCGTTTTCTCGCTGAGCCCAGTGGACGGTGACTCGGTATGAAAACTGCACGGAGGAGCTGTTTTATCGTTTCTACCGTGCAGTTCGACATGTAAACTGCCCAGAAACCGAATCTGCTGACAGATCGCAAATCGGCCGATATCGCGTTTTCGGCCCTCAGAAGCGCCGAAATCGCGTTTTCTCGCTGAGCCCAGTGGACGGTGACTCGGTATGAAAACTGCACGGAGGAGCTGTTTTATCGTTTCTACCGTGCAGTTCGACATGTAAACTGCCCAGAAACCGAATCTGCTGACAGATCGCAAATCGGCCGATATCGCGTTTTCGGCCCTCAGAAGCGCCGAAATCGCGTTTTCTCGCTGAGCCCAGTGGACGGTGACTCGGTATGAAAACTGCACGGAGGAGCTGTTTTATCGTTTCTACCGTGCAGTTCGACATGTAAACTGCCCAGAAACCGAATCTGCTGACAGATCGCAAATCGGCCGATATCGCGTTTTCGGCCCTCAGAAGCGCCGAAATCGCGTTTTCTCGCTGAGCCCAGTGGACGGTGACTCGGTATGAAAACTGCACGGAGGAGCTGTTTTATCGTTTCTACCGTGCAGTTCGACATGTAAACTGCCCAGAAACCGAATCTGCTGACAGATCGCAAATCGGCCGATATCGCGTTTTCGGCCCTCAGAAGCGCCGAAATCGCGTTTTCTCGCTGAGCCCAGTGGACGGTGACTCGGTATGAAAACTGCACGGAGGAGCTGTTTTATCGTTTCTACCGTGCAGTTCGACATGTAAACTGCCCAGAAACCGAATCTGCTGACAGATCGCAAATCGGCCGATATCGCGTTTTCGGCCCTCAGAAGCGCCGAAATCGCGTTTTCTCGCTGAGCCCAGTGGACGGTGACTCGGTATGAAAACTGCACGGAGGAGCTGTTTTATCGTTTCTACCGTGCAGTTCGACATGTAAACTGCCCAGAAACCGAATCTGCTGACAGATCGCAAATCGGCCGATATCGCGTTTTCGGCCCTCAGAAGCGCCGAAATCGCGTTTTCTCGCTGAGCCCAGTGGACGGTGACTCGGTATGAAAACTGCACGGAGGAGCTGTTTTATCGTTTCTACCGTGCAGTTCGACATGTAAACTGCCCAGAAACCGAATCTGCTGACAGATCGCAAATCGGCCGATATCGCGTTTTCGGCCCTCAGAAGCGCCGAAATCGCGTTTTCTCGCTGAGCCCAGTGGACGGTGACTCGGTATGAAAACTGCACGGAGGAGCTGTTTTATCGTTTCTACCGTGCAGTTCGACATGTAAACTGCCCAGAAACCGAATCTGCTGACAGATCGCAAATCGGCCGATATCGCGTTTTCGGCCCTCAGAAGCGCCGAAATCGCGTTTTCTCGCTGAGCCCAGTGGACGGTGACTCGGTATGAAAACTGCACGGAGGAGCTGTTTTATCGTTTCTACCGTGCAGTTCGACATGTAAACTGCCCAGAAACCGAATCTGCTGACAGATCGCAAATCGGCCGATATCGCGTTTTCGGCCCTCAGAAGCGCCGAAATCGCGTTTTCTCGCTGAGCCCAGTGGACGGTGACTCGGTATGAAAACTGCACGGAGGAGCTGTTTTATCGTTTCTACCGTGCAGTTCGACATGTAAACTGCCCAGAAACCGAATCTGCTGACAGATCGCAAATCGGCCGATATCGCGTTTTCGGCCCTCAGAAGCGCCGAAATCGCGTTTTCTCGCTGAGCCCAGTGGACGGTGACTCGGTATGAAAACTGCACGGAGGAGCTGTTTTATCGTTTCTACCGTGCAGTTCGACATGTAAACTGCCCAGAAACCGAATCTGCTGACAGATCGCAAATCGGCCGATATCGCGTTTTCGGCCCTCAGAAGCGCCGAAATCGCGTTTTCTCGCTGAGCCCAGTGGACGGTGACTCGGTATGAAAACTGCACGGAGGAGCTGTTTTATCGTTTCTACCGTGCAGTTCGACATGTAAACTGCCCAGAAACCGAATCTGCTGACAGATCGCAAATCGGCCGATATCGCGTTTTCGGCCCTCAGAAGCGCCGAAATCGCGTTTTCTCGCTGAGCCCAGTGGACGGTGACTCGGTATGAAAACTGCACGGAGGAGCTGTTTTATCGTTTCTACCGTGCAGTTCGACATGTAAACTGCCCAGAAACCGAATCTGCTGACAGATCGCAAATCGGCCGATATCGCGTTTTCGGCCCTCAGAAGCGCCGAAATCGCGTTTTCTCGCTGAGCCCAGTGGACGGTGACTCGGTATGAAAACTGCACGGAGGAGCTGTTTTATCGTTTCTACCGTGCAGTTCGACATGTAAACTGCCCAGAAACCGAATCTGCTGACAGATCGCAAATCGGCCGATATCGCGTTTTCGGCCCTCAGAAGCGCCGAAATCGCGTTTTCTCGCTGAGCCCAGTGGACGGTGACTCGGTATGAAAACTGCACGGAGGAGCTGTTTTATCGTTTCTACCGTGCAGTTCGACATGTAAACTGCCCAGAAACCGAATCTGCTGACAGATCGCAAATCGGCCGATATCGCGTTTTCGGCCCTCAGAAGCGCCGAAATCGCGTTTTCTCGCTGAGCCCAGTGGACGGTGACTCGGTATGAAAACTGCACGGAGGAGCTGTTTTATCGTTTCTACCGTGCAGTTCGACATGTAAACTGCCCAGAAACCGAATCTGCTGACAGATCGCAAATCGGCCGATATCGCGTTTTCGGCCCTCAGAAGCGCCGAAATCGCGTTTTCTCGCTGAGCCCAGTGGACGGTGACTCGGTATGAAAACTGCACGGAGGAGCTGTTTTATCGTTTCTACCGTGCAGTTCGACATGTAAACTGCCCAGAAACCGAATCTGCTGACAGATCGCAAATCGGCCGATATCGCGTTTTCGGCCCTCAGAAGCGCCGAAATCGCGTTTTCTCGCTGAGCCCAGTGGACGGTGACTCGGTATGAAAACTGCACGGAGGAGCTGTTTTATCGTTTCTACCGTGCAGTTCGACATGTAAACTGCCCAGAAACCGAATCTGCTGACAGATCGCAAATCGGCCGATATCGCGTTTTCGGCCCTCAGAAGCGCCGAAATCGCGTTTTCTCGCTGAGCCCAGTGGACGGTGACTCGGTATGAAAACTGCACGGAGGAGCTGTTTTATCGTTTCTACCGTGCAGTTCGACATGTAAACTGCCCAGAAACCGAATCTGCTGACAGATCGCAAATCGGCCGATATCGCGTTTTCGGCCCTCAGAAGCGCCGAAATCGCGTTTTCTCGCTGAGCCCAGTGGACGGTGACTCGGTATGAAAACTGCACGGAGGAGCTGTTTTATCGTTTCTACCGTGCAGTTCGACATGTAAACTGCCCAGAAACCGAATCTGCTGACAGATCGCAAATCGGCCGATATCGCGTTTTCGGCCCTCAGAAGCGCCGAAATCGCGTTTTCTCGCTGAGCCCAGTGGACGGTGACTCGGTATGAAAACTGCACGGAGGAGCTGTTTTATCGTTTCTACCGTGCAGTTCGACATGTAAACTGCCCAGAAACCGAATCTGCTGACAGATCGCAAATCGGCCGATATCGCGTTTTCGGCCCTCAGAAGCGCCGAAATCGCGTTTTCTCGCTGAGCCCAGTGGACGGTGACTCGGTATGAAAACTGCACGGAGGAGCTGTTTTATCGTTTCTACCGTGCAGTTCGACATGTAAACTGCCCAGAAACCGAATCTGCTGACAGATCGCAAATCGGCCGATATCGCGTTTTCGGCCCTCAGAAGCGCCGAAATCGCGTTTTCTCGCTGAGCCCAGTGGACGGTGACTCGGTATGAAAACTGCACGGAGGAGCTGTTTTATCGTTTCTACCGTGCAGTTCGACATGTAAACTGCCCAGAAACCGAATCTGCTGACAGATCGAAAATCGGCCGATATCGCGTTTTCGGCCCTCAGAAGCGCCGAAATCGCGTTTTCTCGCTGAGCCCAGTGGACGGTGACTCGGTATGAAAACTGCACGGAGGAGCTGTTTTATCGTTTCTACCGTGCAGTTCGACATGTAAACTGCCCAGAAACCGAATCTGCTGACAGATCGCAAATCGGCCGATATCGCGTTTTCGGCCCTCAGAAGCGCCGAAATCGCGTTTTCTCGCTGAGCCCAGTGGACGGTGACTCGGTATGAAAACTGCACGGAGGAGCTGTTTTATCGTTTCTACCGTGCAGTTCGACATGTAAACTGCCCAGAAACCGAATCTGCTGACAGATCGCAAATCGGCCGATATCGCGTTTTCGGCCCTCAGAAGCGCCGAAATCGCGTTTTCTCGCTGAGCCCAGTGGACGGTGACTCGGTATGAAAACTGCACGGAGGAGCTGTTTTATCGTTTCTACCGTGCAGTTCGACATGTAAACTGCCCAGAAACCGAATCTGCTGACAGATCGCAAATCGGCCGATATCGCGTTTTCGGCCCTCAGAAGCGCCGAAATCGCGTTTTCTCGCTGAGCCCAGTGGACGGTGACTCGGTATGAAAACTGCACGGAGGAGCTGTTTTATCGTTTCTACCGTGCAGTTCGACATGTAAACTGCCCAGAAACCGAATCTGCTGACAGATCGCAAATCGGCCGATATCGCGTTTTCGGCCCTCAGAAGCGCCGAAATCGCGTTTTCTCGCTGAGCCCAGTGGACGGTGACTCGGTATGAAAACTGCACGGAGGAGCTGTTTTATCGTTTCTACCGTGCAGTTCGACATGTAAACTGCCCAGAAACCGAATCTGCTGACAGATCGCAAATCGGCCGATATCGCGTTTTCGGCCCTCAGAAGCGCCGAAATCGCGTTTTCTCGCTGAGCCCAGTGGACGGTGACTCGGTATGAAAACTGCACGGAGGAGCTGTTTTATCGTTTCTACCGTGCAGTTCGACATGTAAACTGCCCAGAAACCGAATCTGCTGACAGATCGCAAATCGGCCGATATCGCGTTTTCGGCCCTCAGAAGCGCCGAAATCGCGTTTTCTCGCTGAGCCCAGTGGACGGTGACTCGGTATGAAAACTGCACGGAGGAGCTGTTTTATCGTTTCTACCGTGCAGTTCGACATGTAAACTGCCCAGAAACCGAATCTGCTGACAGATCGCAAATCGGCCGATATCGCGTTTTCGGCCCTCAGAAGCGCCGAAATCGCGTTTTCTCGCTGAGCCCAGTGGACGGTGACTCGGTATGAAAACTGCACGGAGGAGCTGTTTTATCGTTTCTACCGTGCAGTTCGACATGTAAACTGCCCAGAAACCGAATCTGCTGACAGATCGCAAATCGGCCGATATCGCGTTTTCGGCCCTCAGAAGCGCCGAAATCGCGTTTTCTCGCTGAGCCCAGTGGACGGTGACTCGGTATGAAAACTGCACGGAGGAGCTGTTTTATCGTTTCTACCGTGCAGTTCGACATGTAAACTGCCCAGAAACCGAATCTGCTGACAGATCGCAAATCGGCCGATATCGCGTTTTCGGCCCTCAGAAGCGCCGAAATCGCGTTTTCTCGCTGAGCCCAGTGGACGGTGACTCGGTATGAAAACTGCACGGAGGAGCTGTTTTATCGTTTCTACCGTGCAGTTCGACATGTAAACTGCCCAGAAACCGAATCTGCTGACAGATCGCAAATCGGCCGATATCGCGTTTTCGGCCCTCAGAAGCGCCGAAATCGCGTTTTCTCGCTGAGCCCAGTGGACGGTGACTCGGTATGAAAACTGCACGGAGGAGCTGTTTTATCGTTTCTACCGTGCAGTTCGACATGTAAACTGCCCAGAAACCGAATCTGCTGACAGATCGCAAATCGGCCGATATCGCGTTTTCGGCCCTCAGAAGCGCCGAAATCGCGTTTTCTCGCTGAGCCCAGTGGACGGTGACTCGGTATGAAAACTGCACGGAGGAGCTGTTTTATCGTTTCTACCGTGCAGTTCGACATGTAAACTGCCCAGAAACCGAATCTGCTGACAGATCGCAAATCGGCCGATATCGCGTTTTCGGCCCTCAGAAGCGCCGAAATCGCGTTTTCTCGCTGAGCCCAGTGGACGGTGACTCGGTATGAAAACTGCACGGAGGAGCTGTTTTATCGTTTCTACCGTGCAGTTCGACATGTAAACTGCCCAGAAACCGAATCTGCTGACAGATCGCAAATCGGCCGATATCGCGTTTTCGGCCCTCAGAAGCGCCGAAATCGCGTTTTCTCGCTGAGCCCAGTGGACGGTGACTCGGTATGAAAACTGCACGGAGGAGCTGTTTTATCGTTTCTACCGTGCAGTTCGACATGTAAACTGCCCAGAAACCGAATCTGCTGACAGATCGCAAATCGGCCGATATCGCGTTTTCGGCCCTCAGAAGCGCCGAAATCGCGTTTTCTCGCTGAGCCCAGTGGACGGTGACTCGGTATGAAAACTGCACGGAGGAGCTGTTTTATCGTTTCTACCGTGCAGTTCGACATGTAAACTGCCCAGAAACCGAATCTGCTGACAGATCGCAAATCGGCCGATATCGCGTTTTCGGCCCTCAGAAGCGCCGAAATCGCGTTTTCTCGCTGAGCCCAGTGGACGGTGACTCGGTATGAAAACTGCACGGAGGAGCTGTTTTATCGTTTCTACCGTGCAGTTCGACATGTAAACTGCCCAGAAACCGAATCTGCTGACAGATCGCAAATCGGCCGATATCGCGTTTTCGGCCCTCAGAAGCGCCGAAATCGCGTTTTCTCGCTGAGCCCAGTGGACGGTGACTCGGTATGAAAACTGCACGGAGGAGCTGTTTTATCGTTTCTACCGTGCAGTTCGACATGTAAACTGCCCAGAAACCGAATCTGCTGACAGATCGCAAATCGGCCGATATCGCGTTTTCGGCCCTCAGAAGCGCCGAAATCGCGTTTTCTCGCTGAGCCCAGTGGACGGTGACTCGGTATGAAAACTGCACGGAGGAGCTGTTTTATCGTTTCTACCGTGCAGTTCGACATGTAAACTGCCCAGAAACCGAATCTGCTGACAGATCGCAAATCGGCCGATATCGCGTTTTCGGCCCTCAGAAGCGCCGAAATCGCGTTTTCTCGCTGAGCCCAGTGGACGGTGACTCGGTATGAAAACTGCACGGAGGAGCTGTTTTATCGTTTCTACCGTGCAGTTCGACATGTAAACTGCCCAGAAACCGAATCTGCTGACAGATCGCAAATCGGCCGATATCGCGTTTTCGGCCCTCAGAAGCGCCGAAATCGCGTTTTCTCGCTGAGCCCAGTGGACGGTGACTCGGTATGAAAACTGCACGGAGGAGCTGTTTTATCGTTTCTACCGTGCAGTTCGACATGTAAACTGCCCAGAAACCGAATCTGCTGACAGATCGCAAATCGGCCGATATCGCGTTTTCGGCCCTCAGAAGCGCCGAAATCGCGTTTTCTCGCTGAGCCCAGTGGACGGTGACTCGGTATGAAAACTGCACGGAGGAGCTGTTTTATCGTTTCTACCGTGCAGTTCGACATGTAAACTGCCCAGAAACCGAATCTGCTGACAGATCGCAAATCGGCCGATATCGCGTTTTCGGCCCTCAGAAGCGCCGAAATCGCGTTTTCTCGCTGAGCCCAGTGGACGGTGACTCGGTATGAAAACTGCACGGAGGAGCTGTTTTATCGTTTCTACCGTGCAGTTCGACATGTAAACTGCCCAGAAACCGAATCTGCTGACAGATCGCAAATCGGCCGATATCGCGTTTTCGGCCCTCAGAAGCGCCGAAATCGCGTTTTCTCGCTGAGCCCAGTGGACGGTGACTCGGTATGAAAACTGCACGGAGGAGCTGTTTTATCGTTTCTACCGTGCAGTTCGACATGTAAACTGCCCAGAAACCGAATCTGCTGACAGATCGAAAATCGGCCGATATCGCGTTTTCGGCCCTCAGAAGCGCCGAAATCGCGTTTTCTCGCTGAGCCCAGTGGACGGTGACTCGGTATGAAAACTGCACGGAGGAGCTGTTTTATCGTTTCTACCGTGCAGTTCGACATGTAAACTGCCCAGAAACCGAATCTGCTGACAGATCGCAAATCGGCCGATATCGCGTTTTCGGCCCTCAGAAGCGCCGAAATCGCGTTTTCTCGCTGAGCCCAGTGGACGGTGACTCGGTATGAAAACTGCACGGAGGAGCTGTTTTATCGTTTCTACCGTGCAGTTCGACATGTAAACTGCCCAGAAACCGAATCTGCTGACAGATCGCAAATCGGCCGATATCGCGTTTTCGGCCCTCAGAAGCGCCGAAATCGCGTTTTCTCGCTGAGCCCAGTGGACGGTGACTCGGTATGAAAACTGCACGGAGGAGCTGTTTTATCGTTTCTACCGTGCAGTTCGACATGTAAACTGCCCAGAAACCGAATCTGCTGACAGATCGCAAATCGGCCGATATCGCGTTTTCGGCCCTCAGAAGCGCCGAAATCGCGTTTTCTCGCTGAGCCCAGTGGACGGTGACTCGGTATGAAAACTGCACGGAGGAGCTGTTTTATCGTTTCTACCGTGCAGTTCGACATGTAAACTGCCCAGAAACCGAATCTGCTGACAGATCGCAAATCGGCCGATATCGCGTTTTCGGCCCTCAGAAGCGCCGAAATCGCGTTTTCTCGCTGAGCCCAGTGGACGGTGACTCGGTATGAAAACTGCACGGAGGAGCTGTTTTATCGTTTCTACCGTGCAGTTCGACATGTAAACTGCCCAGAAACCGAATCTGCTGACAGATCGCAAATCGGCCGATATCGCGTTTTCGGCCCTCAGAAGCGCCGAAATCGCGTTTTCTCGCTGAGCCCAGTGGACGGTGACTCGGTATGAAAACTGCACGGAGGAGCTGTTTTATCGTTTCTACCGTGCAGTTCGACATGTAAACTGCCCAGAAACCGAATCTGCTGACAGATCGCAAATCGGCCGATATCGCGTTTTCGGCCCTCAGAAGCGCCGAAATCGCGTTTTCTCGCTGAGCCCAGTGGACGGTGACTCGGTATGAAAACTGCACGGAGGAGCTGTTTTATCGTTTCTACCGTGCAGTTCGACATGTAAACTGCCCAGAAACCGAATCTGCTGACAGATCGCAAATCGGCCGATATCGCGTTTTCGGCCCTCAGAAGCGCCGAAATCGCGTTTTCTCGCTGAGCCCAGTGGACGGTGACTCGGTATGAAAACTGCACGGAGGAGCTGTTTTATCGTTTCTACCGTGCAGTTCGACATGTAAACTGCCCAGAAACCGAATCTGCTGACAGATCGCAAATCGGCCGATATCGCGTTTTCGGCCCTCAGAAGCGCCGAAATCGCGTTTTCTCGCTGAGCCCAGTGGACGGTGACTCGGTATGAAAACTGCACGGAGGAGCTGTTTTATCGTTTCTACCGTGCAGTTCGACATGTAAACTGCCCAGAAACCGAATCTGCTGACAGATCGCAAATCGGCCGATATCGCGTTTTCGGCCCTCAGAAGCGCCGAAATCGCGTTTTCTCGCTGAGCCCAGTGGACGGTGACTCGGTATGAAAACTGCACGGAGGAGCTGTTTTATCGTTTCTACCGTGCAGTTCGACATGTAAACTGCCCAGAAACCGAATCTGCTGACAGATCGCAAATCGGCCGATATCGCGTTTTCGGCCCTCAGAAGCGCCGAAATCGCGTTTTCTCGCTGAGCCCAGTGGACGGTGACTCGGTATGAAAACTGCACGGAGGAGCTGTTTTATCGTTTCTACCGTGCAGTTCGACATGTAAACTGCCCAGAAACCGAATCTGCTGACAGATCGCAAATCGGCCGATATCGCGTTTTCGGCCCTCAGAAGCGCCGAAATCGCGTTTTCTCGCTGAGCCCAGTGGACGGTGACTCGGTATGAAAACTGCACGGAGGAGCTGTTTTATCGTTTCTACCGTGCAGTTCGACATGTAAACTGCCCAGAAACCGAATCTGCTGACAGATCGCAAATCGGCCGATATCGCGTTTTCGGCCCTCAGAAGCGCCGAAATCGCGTTTTCTCGCTGAGCCCAGTGGACGGTGACTCGGTATGAAAACTGCACGGAGGAGCTGTTTTATCGTTTCTACCGTGCAGTTCGACATGTAAACTGCCCAGAAACCGAATCTGCTGACAGATCGCAAATCGGCCGATATCGCGTTTTCGGCCCTCAGAAGCGCCGAAATCGCGTTTTCTCGCTGAGCCCAGTGGACGGTGACTCGGTATGAAAACTGCACGGAGGAGCTGTTTTATCGTTTCTACCGTGCAGTTCGACATGTAAACTGCCCAGAAACCGAATCTGCTGACAGATCGCAAATCGGCCGATATCGCGTTTTCGGCCCTCAGAAGCGCCGAAATCGCGTTTTCTCGCTGAGCCCAGTGGACGGTGACTCGGTATGAAAACTGCACGGAGGAGCTGTTTTATCGTTTCTACCGTGCAGTTCGACATGTAAACTGCCCAGAAACCGAATCTGCTGACAGATCGCAAATCGGCCGATATCGCGTTTTCGGCCCTCAGAAGCGCCGAAATCGCGTTTTCTCGCTGAGCCCAGTGGACGGTGACTCGGTATGAAAACTGCACGGAGGAGCTGTTTTATCGTTTCTACCGTGCAGTTCGACATGTAAACTGCCCAGAAACCGAATCTGCTGACAGATCGCAAATCGGCCGATATCGCGTTTTCGGCCCTCAGAAGCGCCGAAATCGCGTTTTCTCGCTGAGCCCAGTGGACGGTGACTCGGTATGAAAACTGCACGGAGGAGCTGTTTTATCGTTTCTACCGTGCAGTTCGACATGTAAACTGCCCAGAAACCGAATCTGCTGACAGATCGCAAATCGGCCGATATCGCGTTTTCGGCCCTCAGAAGCGCCGAAATCGCGTTTTCTCGCTGAGCCCAGTGGACGGTGACTCGGTATGAAAACTGCACGGAGGAGCTGTTTTATCGTTTCTACCGTGCAGTTCGACATGTAAACTGCCCAGAAACCGAATCTGCTGACAGATCGCAAATCGGCCGATATCGCGTTTTCGGCCCTCAGAAGCGCCGAAATCGCGTTTTCTCGCTGAGCCCAGTGGACGGTGACTCGGTATGAAAACTGCACGGAGGAGCTGTTTTATCGTTTCTACCGTGCAGTTCGACATGTAAACTGCCCAGAAACCGAATCTGCTGACAGATCGAAAATCGGCCGATATCGCGTTTTCGGCCCTCAGAAGCGCCGAAATCGCGTTTTCTCGCTGAGCCCAGTGGACGGTGACTCGGTATGAAAACTGCACGGAGGAGCTGTTTTATCGTTTCTACCGTGCAGTTCGACATGTAAACTGCCCAGAAACCGAATCTGCTGACAGATCGCAAATCGGCCGATATCGCGTTTTCGGCCCTCAGAAGCGCCGAAATCGCGTTTTCTCGCTGAGCCCAGTGGACGGTGACTCGGTATGAAAACTGCACGGAGGAGCTGTTTTATCGTTTCTACCGTGCAGTTCGACATGTAAACTGCCCAGAAACCGAATCTGCTGACAGATCGCAAATCGGCCGATATCGCGTTTTCGGCCCTCAGAAGCGCCGAAATCGCGTTTTCTCGCTGAGCCCAGTGGACGGTGACTCGGTATGAAAACTGCACGGAGGAGCTGTTTTATCGTTTCTACCGTGCAGTTCGACATGTAAACTGCCCAGAAACCGAATCTGCTGACAGATCGCAAATCGGCCGATATCGCGTTTTCGGCCCTCAGAAGCGCCGAAATCGCGTTTTCTCGCTGAGCCCAGTGGACGGTGACTCGGTATGAAAACTGCACGGAGGAGCTGTTTTATCGTTTCTACCGTGCAGTTCGACATGTAAACTGCCCAGAAACCGAATCTGCTGACAGATCGCAAATCGGCCGATATCGCGTTTTCGGCCCTCAGAAGCGCCGAAATCGCGTTTTCTCGCTGAGCCCAGTGGACGGTGACTCGGTATGAAAACTGCACGGAGGAGCTGTTTTATCGTTTCTACCGTGCAGTTCGACATGTAAACTGCCCAGAAACCGAATCTGCTGACAGATCGCAAATCGGCCGATATCGCGTTTTCGGCCCTCAGAAGCGCCGAAATCGCGTTTTCTCGCTGAGCCCAGTGGACGGTGACTCGGTATGAAAACTGCACGGAGGAGCTGTTTTATCGTTTCTACCGTGCAGTTCGACATGTAAACTGCCCAGAAACCGAATCTGCTGACAGATCGAAAATCGGCCGATATCGCGTTTTCGGCCCTCAGAAGCGCCGAAATCGCGTTTTCTCGCTGAGCCCAGTGGACGGTGACTCGGTATGAAAACTGCACGGAGGAGCTGTTTTATCGTTTCTACCGTGCAGTTCGACATGTAAACTGCCCAGAAACCGAATCTGCTGACAGATCGCAAATCGGCCGATATCGCGTTTTCGGCCCTCAGAAGCGCCGAAATCGCGTTTTCTCGCTGAGCCCAGTGGACGGTGACTCGGTATGAAAACTGCACGGAGGAGCTGTTTTATCGTTTCTACCGTGCAGTTCGACATGTAAACTGCCCAGAAACCGAATCTGCTGACAGATCGAAATCGGCCGATATCGCGTTTTCGGCCCTCAGAAGCGCCGAAATCGCGTTTTCTCGCTGAGCCCAGTGGACGGTGACTCGGTATGAAAACTGCACGGAGGAGCTGTTTTATCGTTTCTACCGTGCAGTTCGACATGTAAACTGCCCAGAAACCGAATCTGCTGACAGATCGAAAATCGGCCGATATCGCGTTTTCGGCCCTCAGAAGCGCCGAAATCGCGTTTTCTCGCTGAGCCCAGTGGACGGTGACTCGGTATGAAAACTGCACGGAGGAGCTGTTTTATCGTTTCTACCGTGCAGTTCGACATGTAAACTGCCCAGAAACCGAATCTGCTGACAGATCGCAAATCGGCCGATATCGCGTTTTCGGCCCTCAGAAGCGCCGAAATCGCGTTTTCTCGCTGAGCCCAGTGGACGGTGACTCGGTATGAAAACTGCACGGAGGAGCTGTTTTATCGTTTCTACCGTGCAGTTCGACATGTAAACTGCCCAGAAACCGAATCTGCTGACAGATCGCAAATCGGCCGATATCGCGTTTTCGGCCCTCAGAAGCGCCGAAATCGCGTTTTCTCGCTGAGCCCAGTGGACGGTGACTCGGTATGAAAACTGCACGGAGGAGCTGTTTTATCGTTTCTACCGTGCAGTTCGACATGTAAACTGCCCAGAAACCGAATCTGCTGACAGATCGCAAATCGGCCGATATCGCGTTTTCGGCCCTCAGAAGCGCCGAAATCGCGTTTTCTCGCTGAGCCCAGTGGACGGTGACTCGGTATGAAAACTGCACGGAGGAGCTGTTTTATCGTTTCTACCGTGCAGTTCGACATGTAAACTGCCCAGAAACCGAATCTGCTGACAGATCGCAAATCGGCCGATATCGCGTTTTCGGCCCTCAGAAGCGCCGAAATCGCGTTTTCTCGCTGAGCCCAGTGGACGGTGACTCGGTATGAAAACTGCACGGAGGAGCTGTTTTATCGTTTCTACCGTGCAGTTCGACATGTAAACTGCCCAGAAACCGAATCTGCTGACAGATCGCAAATCGGCCGATATCGCGTTTTCGGCCCTCAGAAGCGCCGAAATCGCGTTTTCTCGCTGAGCCGAGTGGACGGTGACTCGGTATGAAAACTGCACGGAGGAGCTGTTTTATCGTTTCTACCGTGCAGTTCGACATGTAAACTGCCCAGAAACCGAATCTGCTGACAGATCGCAAATCGGCCGATATCGCGTTTTCGGCCCTCAGAAGCGCCGAAATCGCGTTTTCTCGCTGAGCCCAGTGGACGGTGACTCGGTATGAAAACTGCACGGAGGAGCTGTTTTATCGTTTCTACCGTGCAGTTCGACATGTAAACTGCCCAGAAACCGAATCTGCTGACAGATCGCAAATCGGCCGATATCGCGTTTTCGGCCCTCAGAAGCGCCGAAATCGCGTTTTCTCGCTGAGCCCAGTGGACGGTGACTCGGTATGAAAACTGCACGGAGGAGCTGTTTTATCGTTTCTACCGTGCAGTTCGACATGTAAACTGCCCAGAAACCGAATCTGCTGACAGATCGCAAATCGGCCGATATCGCGTTTTCGGCCCTCAGAAGCGCCGAAATCGCGTTTTCTCGCTGAGCCCAGTGGACGGTGACTCGGTATGAAAACTGCACGGAGGAGCTGTTTTATCGTTTCTACCGTGCAGTTCGACATGTAAACTGCCCAGAAACCGAATCTGCTGACAGATCGCAAATCGGCCGATATCGCGTTTTCGGCCCTCAGAAGCGCCGAAATCGCGTTTTCTCGCTGAGCCCAGTGGACGGTGACTCGGTATGAAAACTGCACGGAGGAGCTGTTTTATCGTTTCTACCGTGCAGTTCGACATGTAAACTGCCCAGAAACCGAATCTGCTGACAGATCGCAAATCGGCCGATATCGCGTTTTCGGCCCTCAGAAGCGCCGAAATCGCGTTTTCTCGCTGAGCCCAGTGGACGGTGACTCGGTATGAAAACTGCACGGAGGAGCTGTTTTATCGTTTCTACCGTGCAGTTCGACATGTAAACTGCCCAGAAACCGAATCTGCTGACAGATCGAAAATCGGCCGATATCGCGTTTTCGGCCCTCAGAAGCGCCGAAATCGCGTTTTCTCGCTGAGCCCAGTGGACGGTGACTCGGTATGAAAACTGCACGGAGGAGCTGTTTTATCGTTTCTACCGTGCAGTTCGACATGTAAACTGCCCAGAAACCGAATCTGCTGACAGATCGCAAATCGGCCGATATCGCGTTTTCGGCCCTCAGAAGCGCCGAAATCGCGTTTTCTCGCTGAGCCCAGTGGACGGTGACTCGGTATGAAAACTGCACGGAGGAGCTGTTTTATCGTTTCTACCGTGCAGTTCGACATGTAAACTGCCCAGAAACCGAATCTGCTGACAGATCGCAAATCGGCCGATATCGCGTTTTCGGCCCTCAGAAGCGCCGAAATCGCGTTTTCTCGCTGAGCCCAGTGGACGGTGACTCGGTATGAAAACTGCACGGAGGAGCTGTTTTATCGTTTCTACCGTGCAGTTCGACATGTAAACTGCCCAGAAACCGAATCTGCTGACAGATCGAAAATCGGCCGATATCGCGTTTTCGGCCCTCAGAAGCGCCGAAATCGCGTTTTCTCGCTGAGCCCAGTGGACGGTGACTCGGTATGAAAACTGCACGGAGGAGCTGTTTTATCGTTTCTACCGTGCAGTTCGACATGTAAACTGCCCAGAAACCGAATCTGCTGACAGATCGCAAATCGGCCGATATCGCGTTTTCGGCCCTCAGAAGCGCCGAAATCGCGTTTTCTCGCTGAGCCCAGTGGACGGTGACTCGGTATGAAAACTGCACGGAGGAGCTGTTTTATCGTTTCTACCGTGCAGTTCGACATGTAAACTGCCCAGAAACCGAATCTGCTGACAGATCGCAAATCGGCCGATATCGCGTTTTCGGCCCTCAGAAGCGCCGAAATCGCGTTTTCTCGCTGAGCCCAGTGGACGGTGACTCGGTATGAAAACTGCACGGAGGAGCTGTTTTATCGTTTCTACCGTGCAGTTCGACATGTAAACTGCCCAGAAACCGAATCTGCTGACAGATCGCAAATCGGCCGATATCGCGTTTTCGGCCCTCAGAAGCGCCGAAATCGCGTTTTCTCGCTGAGCCCAGTGGACGGTGACTCGGTATGAAAACTGCACGGAGGAGCTGTTTTATCGTTTCTACCGTGCAGTTCGACATGTAAACTGCCCAGAAACCGAATCTGCTGACAGATCGCAAATCGGCCGATATCGCGTTTTCGGCCCTCAGAAGCGCCGAAATCGCGTTTTCTCGCTGAGCCCAGTGGACGGTGACTCGGTATGAAAACTGCACGGAGGAGCTGTTTTATCGTTTCTACCGTGCAGTTCGACATGTAAACTGCCCAGAAACCGAATCTGCTGACAGATCGCAAATCGGCCGATATCGCGTTTTCGGCCCTCAGAAGCGCCGAAATCGCGTTTTCTCGCTGAGCCCAGTGGACGGTGACTCGGTATGAAAACTGCACGGAGGAGCTGTTTTATCGTTTCTACCGTGCAGTTCGACATGTAAACTGCCCAGAAACCGAATCTGCTGACAGATCGCAAATCGGCCGATATCGCGTTTTCGGCCCTCAGAAGCGCCGAAATCGCGTTTTCTCGCTGAGCCCAGTGGACGGTGACTCGGTATGAAAACTGCACGGAGGAGCTGTTTTATCGTTTCTACCGTGCAGTTCGACATGTAAACTGCCCAGAAACCGAATCTGCTGACAGATCGCAAATCGGCCGATATCGCGTTTTCGGCCCTCAGAAGCGCCGAAATCGCGTTTTCTCGCTGAGCCCAGTGGACGGTGACTCGGTATGAAAACTGCACGGAGGAGCTGTTTTATCGTTTCTACCGTGCAGTTCGACATGTAAACTGCCCAGAAACCGAATCTGCTGACAGATCGCAAATCGGCCGATATCGCGTTTTCGGCCCTCAGAAGCGCCGAAATCGCGTTTTCTCGCTGAGCCCAGTGGACGGTGACTCGGTATGAAAACTGCACGGAGGAGCTGTTTTATCGTTTCTACCGTGCAGTTCGACATGTAAACTGCCCAGAAACCGAATCTGCTGACAGATCGCAAATCGGCCGATATCGCGTTTTCGGCCCTCAGAAGCGCCGAAATCGCGTTTTCTCGCTGAGCCCAGTGGACGGTGACTCGGTATGAAAACTGCACGGAGGAGCTGTTTTATCGTTTCTACCGTGCAGTTCGACATGTAAACTGCCCAGAAACCGAATCTGCTGACAGATCGCAAATCGGCCGATATCGCGTTTTCGGCCCTCAGAAGCGCCGAAATCGCGTTTTCTCGCTGAGCCCAGTGGACGGTGACTCGGTATGAAAACTGCACGGAGGAGCTGTTTTATCGTTTCTACCGTGCAGTTCGACATGTAAACTGCCCAGAAACCGAATCTGCTGACAGATCGCAAATCGGCCGATATCGCGTTTTCGGCCCTCAGAAGCGCCGAAATCGCGTTTTCTCGCTGAGCCCAGTGGACGGTGACTCGGTATGAAAACTGCACGGAGGAGCTGTTTTATCGTTTCTACCGTGCAGTTCGACATGTAAACTGCCCAGAAACCGAATCTGCTGACAGATCGCAAATCGGCCGATATCGCGTTTTCGGCCCTCAGAAGCGCCGAAATCGCGTTTTCTCGCTGAGCCCAGTGGACGGTGACTCGGTATGAAAACTGCACGGAGGAGCTGTTTTATCGTTTCTACCGTGCAGTTCGACATGTAAACTGCCCAGAAACCGAATCTGCTGACAGATCGCAAATCGGCCGATATCGCGTTTTCGGCCCTCAGAAGCGCCGAAATCGCGTTTTCTCGCTGAGCCCAGTGGACGGTGACTCGGTATGAAAACTGCACGGAGGAGCTGTTTTATCGTTTCTACCGTGCAGTTCGACATGTAAACTGCCCAGAAACCGAATCTGCTGACAGATCGCAAATCGGCCGATATCGCGTTTTCGGCCCTCAGAAGCGCCGAAATCGCGTTTTCTCGCTGAGCCCAGTGGACGGTGACTCGGTATGAAAACTGCACGGAGGAGCTGTTTTATCGTTTCTACCGTGCAGTTCGACATGTAAACTGCCCAGAAACCGAATCTGCTGACAGATCGCAAATCGGCCGATATCGCGTTTTCGGCCCTCAGAAGCGCCGAAATCGCGTTTTCTCGCTGAGCCCAGTGGACGGTGACTCGGTATGAAAACTGCACGGAGGAGCTGTTTTATCGTTTCTACCGTGCAGTTCGACATGTAAACTGCCCAGAAACCGAATCTGCTGACAGATCGAAAATCGGCCGATATCGCGTTTTCGGCCCTCAGAAGCGCCGAAATCGCGTTTTCTCGCTGAGCCCAGTGGACGGTGACTCGGTATGAAAACTGCACGGAGGAGCTGTTTTATCGTTTCTACCGTGCAGTTCGACATGTAAACTGCCCAGAAACCGAATCTGCTGACAGATCGCAAATCGGCCGATATCGCGTTTTCGGCCCTCAGAAGCGCCGAAATCGCGTTTTCTCGCTGAGCCCAGTGGACGGTGACTCGGTATGAAAACTGCACGGAGGAGCTGTTTTATCGTTTCTACCGTGCAGTTCGACATGTAAACTGCCCAGAAACCGAATCTGCTGACAGATCGAAAATCGGCCGATATCGCGTTTTCGGCCCTCAGAAGCGCCGAAATCGCGTTTTCTCGCTGAGCCCAGTGGACGGTGACTCGGTATGAAAACTGCACGGAGGAGCTGTTTTATCGTTTCTACCGTGCAGTTCGACATGTAAACTGCCCAGAAACCGAATCTGCTGACAGATCGCAAATCGGCCGATATCGCGTTTTCGGCCCTCAGAAGCGCCGAAATCGCGTTTTCTCGCTGAGCCCAGTGGACGGTGACTCGGTATGAAAACTGCACGGAGGAGCTGTTTTATCGTTTCTACCGTGCAGTTCGACATGTAAACTGCCCAGAAACCGAATCTGCTGACAGATCGCAAATCGGCCGATATCGCGTTTTCGGCCCTCAGAAGCGCCGAAATCGCGTTTTCTCGCTGAGCCCAGTGGACGGTGACTCGGTATGAAAACTGCACGGAGGAGCTGTTTTATCGTTTCTACCGTGCAGTTCGACATGTAAACTGCCCAGAAACCGAATCTGCTGACAGATCGCAAATCGGCCGATATCGCGTTTTCGGCCCTCAGAAGCGCCGAAATCGCGTTTTCTCGCTGAGCCCAGTGGACGGTGACTCGGTATGAAAACTGCACGGAGGAGCTGTTTTATCGTTTCTACCGTGCAGTTCGACATGTAAACTGCCCAGAAACCGAATCTGCTGACAGATCGCAAATCGGCCGATATCGCGTTTTCGGCCCTCAGAAGCGCCGAAATCGCGTTTTCTCGCTGAGCCCAGTGGACGGTGACTCGGTATGAAAACTGCACGGAGGAGCTGTTTTATCGTTTCTACCGTGCAGTTCGACATGTAAACTGCCCAGAAACCGAATCTGCTGACAGATCGCAAATCGGCCGATATCGCGTTTTCGGCCCTCAGAAGCGCCGAAATCGCGTTTTCTCGCTGAGCCCAGTGGACGGTGACTCGGTATGAAAACTGCACGGAGGAGCTGTTTTATCGTTTCTACCGTGCAGTTCGACATGTAAACTGCCCAGAAACCGAATCTGCTGACAGATCGCAAATCGGCCGATATCGCGTTTTCGGCCCTCAGAAGCGCCGAAATCGCGTTTTCTCGCTGAGCCCAGTGGACGGTGACTCGGTATGAAAACTGCACGGAGGAGCTGTTTTATCGTTTCTACCGTGCAGTTCGACATGTAAACTGCCCAGAAACCGAATCTGCTGACAGATCGCAAATCGGCCGATATCGCGTTTTCGGCCCTCAGAAGCGCCGAAATCGCGTTTTCTCGCTGAGCCCAGTGGACGGTGACTCGGTATGAAAACTGCACGGAGGAGCTGTTTTATCGTTTCTACCGTGCAGTTCGACATGTAAACTGCCCAGAAACCGAATCTGCTGACAGATCGCAAATCGGCCGATATCGCGTTTTCGGCCCTCAGAAGCGCCGAAATCGCGTTTTCTCGCTGAGCCCAGTGGACGGTGACTCGGTATGAAAACTGCACGGAGGAGCTGTTTTATCGTTTCTACCGTGCAGTTCGACATGTAAACTGCCCAGAAACCGAATCTGCTGACAGATCGCAAATCGGCCGATATCGCGTTTTCGGCCCTCAGAAGCGCCGAAATCGCGTTTTCTCGCTGAGCCCAGTGGACGGTGACTCGGTATGAAAACTGCACGGAGGAGCTGTTTTATCGTTTCTACCGTGCAGTTCGACATGTAAACTGCCCAGAAACCGAATCTGCTGACAGATCGAAAATCGGCCGATATCGCGTTTTCGGCCCTCAGAAGCGCCGAAATCGCGTTTTCTCGCTGAGCCCAGTGGACGGTGACTCGGTATGAAAACTGCACGGAGGAGCTGTTTTATCGTTTCTACCGTGCAGTTCGACATGTAAACTGCCCAGAAACCGAATCTGCTGACAGATCGCAAATCGGCCGATATCGCGTTTTCGGCCCTCAGAAGCGCCGAAATCGCGTTTTCTCGCTGAGCCCAGTGGACGGTGACTCGGTATGAAAACTGCACGGAGGAGCTGTTTTATCGTTTCTACCGTGCAGTTCGACATGTAAACTGCCCAGAAACCGAATCTGCTGACAGATCGCAAATCGGCCGATATCGCGTTTTCGGCCCTCAGAAGCGCCGAAATCGCGTTTTCTCGCTGAGCCCAGTGGACGGTGACTCGGTATGAAAACTGCACGGAGGAGCTGTTTTATCGTTTCTACCGTGCAGTTCGACATGTAAACTGCCCAGAAACCGAATCTGCTGACAGATCGCAAATCGGCCGATATCGCGTTTTCGGCCCTCAGAAGCGCCGAAATCGCGTTTTCTCGCTGAGCCCAGTGGACGGTGACTCGGTATGAAAACTGCACGGAGGAGCTGTTTTATCGTTTCTACCGTGCAGTTCGACATGTAAACTGCCCAGAAACCGAATCTGCTGACAGATCGAAATCGGCCGATATCGCGTTTTCGGCCCTCAGAAGCGCCGAAATCGCGTTTTCTCGCTGAGCCCAGTGGACGGTGACTCGGTATGAAAACTGCACGGAGGAGCTGTTTTATCGTTTCTACCGTGCAGTTCGACATGTAAACTGCCCAGAAACCGAATCTGCTGACAGATCGCAAATCGGCCGATATCGCGTTTTCGGCCCTCAGAAGCGCCGAAATCGCGTTTTCTCGCTGAGCCCAGTGGACGGTGACTCGGTATGAAAACTGCACGGAGGAGCTGTTTTATCGTTTCTACCGTGCAGTTCGACATGTAAACTGCCCAGAAACCGAATCTGCTGACAGATCGCAAATCGGCCGATATCGCGTTTTCGGCCCTCAGAAGCGCCGAAATCGCGTTTTCTCGCTGAGCCGAGTGGACGGTGACTCGGTATGAAAACTGCACGGAGGAGCTGTTTTATCGTTTCTACCGTGCAGTTCGACATGTAAACTGCCCAGAAACCGAATCTGCTGACAGATCGCAAATCGGCCGATATCGCGTTTTCGGCCCTCAGAAGCGCCGAAATCGCGTTTTCTCGCTGAGCCCAGTGGACGGTGACTCGGTATGAAAACTGCACGGAGGAGCTGTTTTATCGTTTCTACCGTGCAGTTCGACATGTAAACTGCCCAGAAACCGAATCTGCTGACAGATCGCAAATCGGCCGATATCGCGTTTTCGGCCCTCAGAAGCGCCGAAATCGCGTTTTCTCGCTGAGCCCAGTGGACGGTGACTCGGTATGAAAACTGCACGGAGGAGCTGTTTTATCGTTTCTACCGTGCAGTTCGACATGTAAACTGCCCAGAAACCGAATCTGCTGACAGATCGCAAATCGGCCGATATCGCGTTTTCGGCCCTCAGAAGCGCCGAAATCGCGTTTTCTCGCTGAGCCCAGTGGACGGTGACTCGGTATGAAAACTGCACGGAGGAGCTGTTTTATCGTTTCTACCGTGCAGTTCGACATGTAAACTGCCCAGAAACCGAATCTGCTGACAGATCGCAAATCGGCCGATATCGCGTTTTCGGCCCTCAGAAGCGCCGAAATCGCGTTTTCTCGCTGAGCCCAGTGGACGGTGACTCGGTATGAAAACTGCACGGAGGAGCTGTTTTATCGTTTCTACCGTGCAGTTCGACATGTAAACTGCCCAGAAACCGAATCTGCTGACAGATCGCAAATCGGCCGATATCGCGTTTTCGGCCCTCAGAAGCGCCGAAATCGCGTTTTCTCGCTGAGCCCAGTGGACGGTGACTCGGTATGAAAACTGCACGGAGGAGCTGTTTTATCGTTTCTACCGTGCAGTTCGACATGTAAACTGCCCAGAAACCGAATCTGCTGACAGATCGCAAATCGGCCGATATCGCGTTTTCGGCCCTCAGAAGCGCCGAAATCGCGTTTTCTCGCTGAGCCCAGTGGACGGTGACTCGGTATGAAAACTGCACGGAGGAGCTGTTTTATCGTTTCTACCGTGCAGTTCGACATGTAAACTGCCCAGAAACCGAATCTGCTGACAGATCGCAAATCGGCCGATATCGCGTTTTCGGCCCTCAGAAGCGCCGAAATCGCGTTTTCTCGCTGAGCCGAGTGGACGGTGACTCGGTATGAAAACTGCACGGAGGAGCTGTTTTATCGTTTCTACCGTGCAGTTCGACATGTAAACTGCCCAGAAACCGAATCTGCTGACAGATCGCAAATCGGCCGATATCGCGTTTTCGGCCCTCAGAAGCGCCGAAATCGCGTTTTCTCGCTGAGCCCAGTGGACGGTGACTCGGTATGAAAACTGCACGGAGGAGCTGTTTTATCGTTTCTACCGTGCAGTTCGACATGTAAACTGCCCAGAAACCGAATCTGCTGACAGATCGCAAATCGGCCGATATCGCGTTTTCGGCCCTCAGAAGCGCCGAAATCGCGTTTTCTCGCTGAGCCCAGTGGACGGTGACTCGGTATGAAAACTGCACGGAGGAGCTGTTTTATCGTTTCTACCGTGCAGTTCGACATGTAAACTGCCCAGAAACCGAATCTGCTGACAGATCGCAAATCGGCCGATATCGCGTTTTCGGCCCTCAGAAGCGCCGAAATCGCGTTTTCTCGCTGAGCCCAGTGGACGGTGACTCGGTATGAAAACTGCACGGAGGAGCTGTTTTATCGTTTCTACCGTGCAGTTCGACATGTAAACTGCCCAGAAACCGAATCTGCTGACAGATCGCAAATCGGCCGATATCGCGTTTTCGGCCCTCAGAAGCGCCGAAATCGCGTTTTCTCGCTGAGCCGAGTGGACGGTGACTCGGTATGAAAACTGCACGGAGGAGCTGTTTTATCGTTTCTCTACCGTGCAGTTCGACATGTAAACTGCCCAGAAACCGAATCTGCTGACAGATCGCAAATCGGCCGATATCGCGTTTTCGGCCCTCAGAAGCGCCGAAATCGCGTTTTCTCGCTGAGCCCAGTGGACGGTGACTCGGTATGAAAACTGCACGGAGGAGCTGTTTTATCGTTTCTACCGTGCAGTTCGACATGTAAACTGCCCAGAAACCGAATCTGCTGACAGATCGCAAATCGGCCGATATCGCGTTTTCGGCCCTCAGAAGCGCCGAAATCGCGTTTTCTCGCTGAGCCCAGTGGACGGTGACTCGGTATGAAAACTGCACGGAGGAGCTGTTTTATCGTTTCTACCGTGCAGTTCGACATGTAAACTGCCCAGAAACCGAATCTGCTGACAGATCGCAAATCGGCCGATATCGCGTTTTCGGCCCTCAGAAGCGCCGAAATCGCGTTTTCTCGCTGAGCCCAGTGGACGGTGACTCGGTATGAAAACTGCACGGAGGAGCTGTTTTATCGTTTCTACCGTGCAGTTCGACATGTAAACTGCCCAGAAACCGAATCTGCTGACAGATCGAAAATCGGCCGATATCGCGTTTTCGGCCCTCAGAAGCGCCGAAATCGCGTTTTCTCGCTGAGCCGAGTGGACGGTGACTCGGTATGAAAACTGCACGGAGGAGCTGTTTTATCGTTTCTACCGTGCAGTTCGACATGTAAACTGCCCAGAAACCGAATCTGCTGACAGATCGCAAATCGGCCGATATCGCGTTTTCGGCCCTCAGAAGCGCCGAAATCGCGTTTTCTCGCTGAGCCCAGTGGACGGTGACTCGGTATGAAAACTGCACGGAGGAGCTGTTTTATCGTTTCTACCGTGCAGTTCGACATGTAAACTGCCCAGAAACCGAATCTGCTGACAGATCGCAAATCGGCCGATATCGCGTTTTCGGCCCTCAGAAGCGCCGAAATCGCGTTTTCTCGCTGAGCCGAGTGGACGGTGACTCGGTATGAAAACTGCACGGAGGAGCTGTTTTATCGTTTCTACCGTGCAGTTCGACATGTAAACTGCCCAGAAACCGAATCTGCTGACAGATCGCAAATCGGCCGATATCGCGTTTTCGGCCCTCAGAAGCGCCGAAATCGCGTTTTCTCGCTGAGCCCAGTGGACGGTGACTCGGTATGAAAACTGCACGGAGGAGCTGTTTTATCGTTTCTACCGTGCAGTTCGACATGTAAACTGCCCAGAAACCGAATCTGCTGACAGATCGCAAATCGGCCGATATCGCGTTTTCGGCCCTCAGAAGCGCCGAAATCGCGTTTTCTCGCTGAGCCCAGTGGACGGTGACTCGGTATGAAAACTGCACGGAGGAGCTGTTTTATCGTTTCTACCGTGCAGTTCGACATGTAAACTGCCCAGAAACCGAATCTGCTGACAGATCGCAAATCGGCCGATATCGCGTTTTCGGCCCTCAGAAGCGCCGAAATCGCGTTTTCTCGCTGAGCCCAGTGGACGGTGACTCGGTATGAAAACTGCACGGAGGAGCTGTTTTATCGTTTCTACCGTGCAGTTCGACATGTAAACTGCCCAGAAACCGAATCTGCTGACAGATCGCAAATCGGCCGATATCGCGTTTTCGGCCCTCAGAAGCGCCGAAATCGCGTTTTCTCGCTGAGCCCAGTGGACGGTGACTCGGTATGAAAACTGCACGGAGGAGCTGTTTTATCGTTTCTACCGTGCAGTTCGACATGTAAACTGCCCAGAAACCGAATCTGCTGACAGATCGCAAATCGGCCGATATCGCGTTTTCGGCCCTCAGAAGCGCCGAAATCGCGTTTTCTCGCTGAGCCCAGTGGACGGTGACTCGGTATGAAAACTGCACGGAGGAGCTGTTTTATCGTTTCTACCGTGCAGTTCGACATGTAAACTGCCCAGAAACCGAATCTGCTGACAGATCGCAAATCGGCCGATATCGCGTTTTCGGCCCTCAGAAGCGCCGAAATCGCGTTTTCTCGCTGAGCCCAGTGGACGGTGACTCGGTATGAAAACTGCACGGAGGAGCTGTTTTATCGTTTCTACCGTGCAGTTCGACATGTAAACTGCCCAGAAACCGAATCTGCTGACAGATCGCAAATCGGCCGATATCGCGTTTTCGGCCCTCAGAAGCGCCGAAATCGCGTTTTCTCGCTGAGCCCAGTGGACGGTGACTCGGTATGAAAACTGCACGGAGGAGCTGTTTTATCGTTTCTACCGTGCAGTTCGACATGTAAACTGCCCAGAAACCGAATCTGCTGACAGATCGCAAATCGGCCGATATCGCGTTTTCGGCCCTCAGAAGCGCCGAAATCGCGTTTTCTCGCTGAGCCCAGTGGACGGTGACTCGGTATGAAAACTGCACGGAGGAGCTGTTTTATCGTTTCTACCGTGCAGTTCGACATGTAAACTGCCCAGAAACCGAATCTGCTGACAGATCGAAAATCGGCCGATATCGCGTTTTCGGCCCTCAGAAGCGCCGAAATCGCGTTTTCTCGCTGAGCCCAGTGGACGGTGACTCGGTATGAAAACTGCACGGAGGAGCTGTTTTATCGTTTCTACCGTGCAGTTCGACATGTAAACTGCCCAGAAACCGAATCTGCTGACAGATCGCAAATCGGCGATATCGCGTTTTCGGCCCTCAGAAGCGCCGAAATCGCGTTTTCTCGCTGAGCCCAGTGGACGGTGACTCGGTATGAAAACTGCACGGAGGAGCTGTTTTATCGTTTCTACCGTGCAGTTCGACATGTAAACTGCCCAGAAACCGAATCTGCTGACAGATCGCAAATCGGCCGATATCGCGTTTTCGGCCCTCAGAAGCGCCGAAATCGCGTTTTCTCGCTGAGCCGAGTGGACGGTGACTCGGTATGAAAACTGCACGGAGGAGCTGTTTTATCGTTTCTACCGTGCAGTTCGACATGTAAACTGCCCAGAAACCGAATCTGCTGACAGATCGAAAATCGGCCGATATCGCGTTTTCGGCCCTCAGAAGCGCCGAAATCGCGTTTTCTCGCTGAGCCGAGTGGACGGTGACTCGGTATGAAAACTGCACGGAGGAGCTGTTTTATCGTTTCTACCGTGCAGTTCGACATGTAAACTGCCCAGAAACCGAATCTGCTGACAGATCGAAAATCGGCCGATATCGCGTTTTCGGCCCTCAGAAGCGCCGAAATCGCGTTTTCTCGCTGAGCCCAGTGGACGGTGACTCGGTATGAAAACTGCACGGAGGAGCTGTTTTATCGTTTCTACCGTGCAGTTCGACATGTAAACTGCCCAGAAACCGAATCTGCTGACAGATCGCAAATCGGCCGATATCGCGTTTTCGGCCCTCAGAAGCGCCGAAATCGCGTTTTCTCGCTGAGCCCAGTGGACGGTGACTCGGTATGAAAACTGCACGGAGGAGCTGTTTTATCGTTTCTACCGTGCAGTTCGACATGTAAACTGCCCAGAAACCGAATCTGCTGACAGATCGCAAATCGGCCGATATCGCGTTTTCGGCCCTCAGAAGCGCCGAAATCGCGTTTTCTCGCTGAGCCCAGTGGACGGTGACTCGGTATGAAAACTGCACGGAGGAGCTGTTTTATCGTTTCTACCGTGCAGTTCGACATGTAAACTGCCCAGAAACCGAATCTGCTGACAGATCGCAAATCGGCCGATATCGCGTTTTCGGCCCTCAGAAGCGCCGAAATCGCGTTTTCTCGCTGAGCCCAGTGGACGGTGACTCGGTATGAAAACTGCACGGAGGAGCTGTTTTATCGTTTCTACCGTGCAGTTCGACATGTAAACTGCCCAGAAACCGAATCTGCTGACAGATCGCAAATCGGCCGATATCGCGTTTTCGGCCCTCAGAAGCGCCGAAATCGCGTTTTCTCGCTGAGCCCAGTGGACGGTGACTCGGTATGAAAACTGCACGGAGGAGCTGTTTTATCGTTTCTACCGTGCAGTTCGACATGTAAACTGCCCAGAAACCGAATCTGCTGACAGATCGCAAATCGGCCGATATCGCGTTTTCGGCCCTCAGAAGCGCCGAAATCGCGTTTTCTCGCTGAGCCCAGTGGACGGTGACTCGGTATGAAAACTGCACGGAGGAGCTGTTTTATCGTTTCTACCGTGCAGTTCGACATGTAAACTGCCCAGAAACCGAATCTGCTGACAGATCGCAAATCGGCCGATATCGCGTTTTCGGCCCTCAGAAGCGCCGAAATCGCGTTTTCTCGCTGAGCCCAGTGGACGGTGACTCGGTATGAAAACTGCACGGAGGAGCTGTTTTATCGTTTCTACCGTGCAGTTCGACATGTAAACTGCCCAGAAACCGAATCTGCTGACAGATCGCAAATCGGCCGATATCGCGTTTTCGGCCCTCAGAAGCGCCGAAATCGCGTTTTCTCGCTGAGCCCAGTGGACGGTGACTCGGTATGAAAACTGCACGGAGGAGCTGTTTTATCGTTTCTACCGTGCAGTTCGACATGTAAACTGCCCAGAAACCGAATCTGCTGACAGATCGCAAATCGGCCGATATCGCGTTTTCGGCCCTCAGAAGCGCCGAAATCGCGTTTTCTCGCTGAGCCCAGTGGACGGTGACTCGGTATGAAAACTGCACGGAGGAGCTGTTTTATCGTTTCTACCGTGCAGTTCGACATGTAAACTGCCCAGAAACCGAATCTGCTGACAGATCGCAAATCGGCCGATATCGCGTTTTCGGCCCTCAGAAGCGCCGAAATCGCGTTTTCTCGCTGAGCCCAGTGGACGGTGACTCGGTATGAAAACTGCACGGAGGAGCTGTTTTATCGTTTCTACCGTGCAGTTCGACATGTAAACTGCCCAGAAACCGAATCTGCTGACAGATCGCAAATCGGCCGATATCGCGTTTTCGGCCCTCAGAAGCGCCGAAATCGCGTTTTCTCGCTGAGCCCAGTGGACGGTGACTCGGTATGAAAACTGCACGGAGGAGCTGTTTTATCGTTTCTACCGTGCAGTTCGACATGTAAACTGCCCAGAAACCGAATCTGCTGACAGATCGCAAATCGGCCGATATCGCGTTTTCGGCCCTCAGAAGCGCCGAAATCGCGTTTTCTCGCTGAGCCCAGTGGACGGTGACTCGGTATGAAAACTGCACGGAGGAGCTGTTTTATCGTTTCTACCGTGCAGTTCGACATGTAAACTGCCCAGAAACCGAATCTGCTGACAGATCGCAAATCGGCCGATATCGCGTTTTCGGCCCTCAGAAGCGCCGAAATCGCGTTTTCTCGCTGAGCCCAGTGGACGGTGACTCGGTATGAAAACTGCACGGAGGAGCTGTTTTATCGTTTCTACCGTGCAGTTCGACATGTAAACTGCCCAGAAACCGAATCTGCTGACAGATCGCAAATCGGCCGATATCGCGTTTTCGGCCCTCAGAAGCGCCGAAATCGCGTTTTCTCGCTGAGCCCAGTGGACGGTGACTCGGTATGAAAACTGCACGGAGGAGCTGTTTTATCGTTTCTACCGTGCAGTTCGACATGTAAACTGCCCAGAAACCGAATCTGCTGACAGATCGCAAATCGGCCGATATCGCGTTTTCGGCCCTCAGAAGCGCCGAAATCGCGTTTTCTCGCTGAGCCGAGTGGACGGTGACTCGGTATGAAAACTGCACGGAGGAGCTGTTTTATCGTTTCTACCGTGCAGTTCGACATGTAAACTGCCCAGAAACCGAATCTGCTGACAGATCGCAAATCGGCCGATATCGCGTTTTCGGCCCTCAGAAGCGCCGAAATCGCGTTTTCTCGCTGAGCCCAGTGGACGGTGACTCGGTATGAAAACTGCACGGAGGAGCTGTTTTATCGTTTCTACCGTGCAGTTCGACATGTAAACTGCCCAGAAACCGAATCTGCTGACAGATCGCAAATCGGCCGATATCGCGTTTTCGGCCCTCAGAAGCGCCGAAATCGCGTTTTCTCGCTGAGCCCAGTGGACGGTGACTCGGTATGAAAACTGCACGGAGGAGCTGTTTTATCGTTTCTACCGTGCAGTTCGACATGTAAACTGCCCAGAAACCGAATCTGCTGACAGATCGCAAATCGGCCGATATCGCGTTTTCGGCCCTCAGAAGCGCCGAAATCGCGTTTTCTCGCTGAGCCCAGTGGACGGTGACTCGGTATGAAAACTGCACGGAGGAGCTGTTTTATCGTTTCTACCGTGCAGTTCGACATGTAAACTGCCCAGAAACCGAATCTGCTGACAGATCGCAAATCGGCCGATATCGCGTTTTCGGCCCTCAGAAGCGCCGAAATCGCGTTTTCTCGCTGAGCCGAGTGGACGGTGACTCGGTATGAAAACTGCACGGAGGAGCTGTTTTATCGTTTCTACCGTGCAGTTCGACATGTAAACTGCCCAGAAACCGAATCTGCTGACAGATCGCAAATCGGCCGATATCGCGTTTTCGGCCCTCAGAAGCGCCGAAATCGCGTTTTCTCGCTGAGCCCAGTGGACGGTGACTCGGTATGAAAACTGCACGGAGGAGCTGTTTTATCGTTTCTACCGTGCAGTTCGACATGTAAACTGCCCAGAAACCGAATCTGCTGACAGATCGCAAATCGGCCGATATCGCGTTTTCGGCCCTCAGAAGCGCCGAAATCGCGTTTTCTCGCTGAGCCCAGTGGACGGTGACTCGGTATGAAAACTGCACGGAGGAGCTGTTTTATCGTTTCTACCGTGCAGTTCGACATGTAAACTGCCCAGAAACCGAATCTGCTGACAGATCGCAAATCGGCCGATATCGCGTTTTCGGCCCTCAGAAGCGCCGAAATCGCGTTTTCTCGCTGAGCCCAGTGGACGGTGACTCGGTATGAAAACTGCACGGAGGAGCTGTTTTATCGTTTCTACCGTGCAGTTCGACATGTAAACTGCCCAGAAACCGAATCTGCTGACAGATCGCAAATCGGCCGATATCGCGTTTTCGGCCCTCAGAAGCGCCGAAATCGCGTTTTCTCGCTGAGCCGAGTGGACGGTGACTCGGTATGAAAACTGCACGGAGGAGCTGTTTTATCGTTTCTACCGTGCAGTTCGACATGTAAACTGCCCAGAAACCGAATCTGCTGACAGATCGCAAATCGGCCGATATCGCGTTTTCGGCCCTCAGAAGCGCCGAAATCGCGTTTTCTCGCTGAGCCCAGTGGACGGTGACTCGGTATGAAAACTGCACGGAGGAGCTGTTTTATCGTTTCTACCGTGCAGTTCGACATGTAAACTGCCCAGAAACCGAATCTGCTGACAGATCGCAAATCGGCCGATATCGCGTTTTCGGCCCTCAGAAGCGCCGAAATCGCGTTTTCTCGCTGAGCCGAGTGGACGGTGACTCGGTATGAAAACTGCACGGAGGAGCTGTTTTATCGTTTCTACCGTGCAGTTCGACATGTAAACTGCCCAGAAACCGAATCTGCTGACAGATCGCAAATCGGCCGATATCGCGTTTTCGGCCCTCAGAAGCGCCGAAATCGCGTTTTCTCGCTGAGCCCAGTGGACGGTGACTCGGTATGAAAACTGCACGGAGGAGCTGTTTTATCGTTTCTACCGTGCAGTTCGACATGTAAACTGCCCAGAAACCGAATCTGCTGACAGATCGCAAATCGGCCGATATCGCGTTTTCGGCCCTCAGAAGCGCCGAAATCGCGTTTTCTCGCTGAGCCCAGTGGACGGTGACTCGGTATGAAAACTGCACGGAGGAGCTGTTTTATCGTTTCTACCGTGCAGTTCGACATGTAAACTGCCCAGAAACCGAATCTGCTGACAGATCGCAAATCGGCCGATATCGCGTTTTCGGCCCTCAGAAGCGCCGAAATCGCGTTTTCTCGCTGAGCCCAGTGGACGGTGACTCGGTATGAAAACTGCACGGAGGAGCTGTTTTATCGTTTCTACCGTGCAGTTCGACATGTAAACTGCCCAGAAACCGAATCTGCTGACAGATCGCAAATCGGCCGATATCGCGTTTTCGGCCCTCAGAAGCGCCGAAATCGCGTTTTCTCGCTGAGCCCAGTGGACGGTGACTCGGTATGAAAACTGCACGGAGGAGCTGTTTTATCGTTTCTACCGTGCAGTTCGACATGTAAACTGCCCAGAAACCGAATCTGCTGACAGATCGCAAATCGGCCGATATCGCGTTTTCGGCCCTCAGAAGCGCCGAAATCGCGTTTTCTCGCTGAGCCCAGTGGACGGTGACTCGGTATGAAAACTGCACGGAGGAGCTGTTTTATCGTTTCTACCGTGCAGTTCGACATGTAAACTGCCCAGAAACCGAATCTGCTGACAGATCGAAAATCGGCCGATATCGCGTTTTCGGCCCTCAGAAGCGCCGAAATCGCGTTTTCTCGCTGAGCCGAGTGGACGGTGACTCGGTATGAAAACTGCACGGAGGAGCTGTTTTATCGTTTCTACCGTGCAGTTCGACATGTAAACTGCCCAGAAACCGAATCTGCTGACAGATCGCAAATCGGCCGATATCGCGTTTTCGGCCCTCAGAAGCGCCGAAATCGCGTTTTCTCGCTGAGCCGAGTGGACGGTGACTCGGTATGAAAACTGCACGGAGGAGCTGTTTTATCGTTTCTACCGTGCAGTTCGACATGTAAACTGCCCAGCCCGAATCTGAAAATCGGCCGAATCGCTCGGCCCTCAGACAGCGTTTTCTCGCTGAGCCCAGTGGACGGTGACTCGGTATGAAAACTGCACGGAGGAGCTGTTTTATCGTTTCTACCGTGCAGTTCGACATGTAAACTGCCCAGAAACCGAATCTGCTGACAGATCGCAAATCGGCCGATATCGCGTTTTCGGCCCTCAGCGCCGAAATCGCGTTTTCTCGCTGAGCCCAGTGGACGGTGACTCGGTATGAAAACTGCACGGAGGAGCTGTTTTATCGTTTCTACCGTGCAGTTCGACATGTAAACTGCCCAGAAACCGAATCTGCTGACAGATCGCAAATCGGCCGATATCGCGTTTTCGGCCCTCAGAAGCGCCGAAATCGCGTTTTCTCGCTGAGCCCAGTGGACGGTGACTCGGTATGAAAACTGCACGGAGGAGCTGTTTTATCGTTTCTACCGTGCAGTTCGACATGTAAACTGCCCAGAAACCGAATCTGCTGACAGATCGCAAATCGGCCGATATCGCGTTTTCGGCCCTCAGAAGCGCCGAAATCGCGTTTTCTCGCTGAGCCGAGTGGACGGTGACTCGGTATGAAAACTGCACGGAGGAGCTGTTTTATCGTTTCTACCGTGCAGTTCGACATGTAAACTGCCCAGAAACCGAATCTGCTGACAGATCGCAAATCGGCCGATATCGCGTTTTCGGCCCTCAGAAGCGCCGAAATCGCGTTTTCTCGCTGAGCCCAGTGGACGGTGACTCGGTATGAAAACTGCACGGAGGAGCTGTTTTATCGTTTCTACCGTGCAGTTCGACATGTAAACTGCCCAGAAACCGAATCTGCTGACAGATCGCAAATCGGCCGATATCGCGTTTTCGGCCCTCAGAAGCGCCGAAATCGCGTTTTCTCGCTGAGCCCAGTGGACGGTGACTCGGTATGAAAACTGCACGGAGGAGCTGTTTTATCGTTTCTACCGTGCAGTTCGACATGTAAACTGCCCAGAAACCGAATCTGCTGACAGATCGCAAATCGGCCGATATCGCGTTTTCGGCCCTCAGAAGCGCCGAAATCGCGTTTTCTCGCTGAGCCCAGTGGACGGTGACTCGGTATGAAAACTGCACGGAGGAGCTGTTTTATCGTTTCTACCGTGCAGTTCGACATGTAAACTGCCCAGAAACCGAATCTGCTGACAGATCGCAAATCGGCCGATATCGCGTTTTCGGCCCTCAGAAGCGCCGAAATCGCGTTTTCTCGCTGAGCCCAGTGGACGGTGACTCGGTATGAAAACTGCACGGAGGAGCTGTTTTATCGTTTCTACCGTGCAGTTCGACATGTAAACTGCCCAGAAACCGAATCTGCTGACAGATCGCAAATCGGCCGATATCGCGTTTTCGGCCCTCAGAAGCGCCGAAATCGCGTTTTCTCGCTGAGCCCAGTGGACGGTGACTCGGTATGAAAACTGCACGGAGGAGCTGTTTTATCGTTTCTACCGTGCAGTTCGACATGTAAACTGCCCAGAAACCGAATCTGCTGACAGATCGCAAATCGGCCGATATCGCGTTTTCGGCCCTCAGAAGCGCCGAAATCGCGTTTTCTCGCTGAGCCCAGTGGACGGTGACTCGGTATGAAAACTGCACGGAGGAGCTGTTTTATCGTTTCTACCGTGCAGTTCGACATGTAAACTGCCCAGAAACCGAATCTGCTGACAGATCGCAAATCGGCCGATATCGCGTTTTCGGCCCTCAGAAGCGCCGAAATCGCGTTTTCTCGCTGAGCCCAGTGGACGGTGACTCGGTATGAAAACTGCACGGAGGAGCTGTTTTATCGTTTCTACCGTGCAGTTCGACATGTAAACTGCCCAGAAACCGAATCTGCTGACAGATCGCAAATCGGCCGATATCGCGTTTTCGGCCCTCAGAAGCGCCGAAATCGCGTTTTCTCGCTGAGCCCAGTGGACGGTGACTCGGTATGAAAACTGCACGGAGGAGCTGTTTTATCGTTTCTACCGTGCAGTTCGACATGTAAACTGCCCAGAAACCGAATCTGCTGACAGATCGAAAATCGGCCGATATCGCGTTTTCGGCCCTCAGAAGCGCCGAAATCGCGTTTTCTCGCTGAGCCCAGTGGACGGTGACTCGGTATGAAAACTGCACGGAGGAGCTGTTTTATCGTTTCTACCGTGCAGTTCGACATGTAAACTGCCCAGAAACCGAATCTGCTGACAGATCGCAAATCGGCCGATATCGCGTTTTCGGCCCTCAGAAGCGCCGAAATCGCGTTTTCTCGCTGAGCCCAGTGGACGGTGACTCGGTATGAAAACTGCACGGAGGAGCTGTTTTATCGTTTCTACCGTGCAGTTCGACATGTAAACTGCCCAGAAACCGAATCTGCTGACAGATCGAAAATCGGCCGATATCGCGTTTTCGGCCCTCTCGCGTTTTCTCGCTGAGCCCAGTGGACGGTGACGAAAAACTCGGAGGAGCGTTTTATCTCGCTGAGCCTGCCCAGTGCTGACGGTGACTCGGTATGAAAAATCTGCACGGAGACGGTGAGCTGTTTTTTATCGTTTCTACCGTGCAGTTCGACATGTAAACTGCCCAGAAACCGAATCTGCTGACAGATCGCAAATCGGCCGATATCGCGTTTTCGGCCCTCAGAAGCGCCGAAATCGCGTTTTCTCGCTGAGCCCAGTGGACGGTGACTCGGTATGAAAACTGCACGGAGGAGCTGTTTTATCGTTTCTACCGTGCAGTTCGACATGTAAACTGCCCAGAAACCGAATCTGCTGACAGATCGCAAATCGGCCGATATCGCGTTTTCGGCCCTCAGAAGCGCCGAAATCGCGTTTTCTCGCTGAGCCCAGTGGACGGTGACTCGGTATGAAAACTGCACGGAGGAGCTGTTTTATCGTTTCTACCGTGCAGTTCGACATGTAAACTGCCCAGAAACCGAATCTGCTGACAGATCGCAAATCGGCCGATATCGCGTTTTCGGCCCTCAGAAGCGCCGAAATCGCGTTTTCTCGCTGAGCCCAGTGGACGGTGACTCGGTATGAAAACTGCACGGAGGAGCTGTTTTATCGTTTCTACCGTGCAGTTCGACATGTAAACTGCCCAGAAACCGAATCTGCTGACAGATCGCAAATCGGCCGATATCGCGTTTTCGGCCCTCAGAAGCGCCGAAATCGCGTTTTCTCGCTGAGCCCAGTGGACGGTGACTCGGTATGAAAACTGCACGGAGGAGCTGTTTTATCGTTTCTACCGTGCAGTTCGACATGTAAACTGCCCAGAAACCGAATCTGCTGACAGATCGCAAATCGGCCGATATCGCGTTTTCGGCCCTCAGAAGCGCCGAAATCGCGTTTTCTCGCTGAGCCCAGTGGACGGTGACTCGGTATGAAAACTGCACGGAGGAGCTGTTTTATCGTTTCTACCGTGCAGTTCGACATGTAAACTGCCCAGAAACCGAATCTGCTGACAGATCGCAAATCGGCCGATATCGCGTTTTCGGCCCTCAGAAGCGCCGAAATCGCGTTTTCTCGCTGAGCCCAGTGGACGGTGACTCGGTATGAAAACTGCACGGAGGAGCTGTTTTATCGTTTCTACCGTGCAGTTCGACATGTAAACTGCCCAGAAACCGAATCTGCTGACAGATCGCAAATCGGCCGATATCGCGTTTTCGGCCCTCAGAAGCGCCGAAATCGCGTTTTCTCGCTGAGCCCAGTGGACGGTGACTCGGTATGAAAACTGCACGGAGGAGCTGTTTTATCGTTTCTACCGTGCAGTTCGACATGTAAACTGCCCAGAAACCGAATCTGCTGACAGATCGCAAATCGGCCGATATCGCGTTTTCGGCCCTCAGAAGCGCCGAAATCGCGTTTTCTCGCTGAGCCCAGTGGACGGTGACTCGGTATGAAAACTGCACGGAGGAGCTGTTTTATCGTTTCTACCGTGCAGTTCGACATGTAAACTGCCCAGAAACCGAATCTGCTGACAGATCGCAAATCGGCCGATATCGCGTTTTCGGCCCTCAGAAGCGCCGAAATCGCGTTTTCTCGCTGAGCCCAGTGGACGGTGACTCGGTATGAAAACTGCACGGAGGAGCTGTTTTATCGTTTCTACCGTGCAGTTCGACATGTAAACTGCCCAGAAACCGAATCTGCTGACAGATCGCAAATCGGCCGATATCGCGTTTTCGGCCCTCAGAAGCGCCGAAATCGCGTTTTCTCGCTGAGCCCAGTGGACGGTGACTCGGTATGAAAACTGCACGGAGGAGCTGTTTTATCGTTTCTACCGTGCAGTTCGACATGTAAACTGCCCAGAAACCGAATCTGCTGACAGATCGCAAATCGGCCGATATCGCGTTTTCGGCCCTCAGAAGCGCCGAAATCGCGTTTTCTCGCTGAGCCCAGTGGACGGTGACTCGGTATGAAAACTGCACGGAGGAGCTGTTTTATCGTTTCTACCGTGCAGTTCGACATGTAAACTGCCCAGAAACCGAATCTGCTGACAGATCGCAAATCGGCCGATATCGCGTTTTCGGCCCTCAGAAGCGCCGAAATCGCGTTTTCTCGCTGAGCCCAGTGGACGGTGACTCGGTATGAAAACTGCACGGAGGAGCTGTTTTATCGTTTCTACCGTGCAGTTCGACATGTAAACTGCCCAGAAACCGAATCTGCTGACAGATCGCAAATCGGCCGATATCGCGTTTTCGGCCCTCAGAAGCGCCGAAATCGCGTTTTCTCGCTGAGCCCAGTGGACGGTGACTCGGTATGAAAACTGCACGGAGGAGCTGTTTTATCGTTTCTACCGTGCAGTTCGACATGTAAACTGCCCAGAAACCGAATCTGCTGACAGATCGCAAATCGGCCGATATCGCGTTTTCGGCCCTCAGAAGCGCCGAAATCGCGTTTTCTCGCTGAGCCCAGTGGACGGTGACTCGGTATGAAAACTGCACGGAGGAGCTGTTTTATCGTTTCTACCGTGCAGTTCGACATGTAAACTGCCCAGAAACCGAATCTGCTGACAGATCGCAAATCGGCCGATATCGCGTTTTCGGCCCTCAGAAGCGCCGAAATCGCGTTTTCTCGCTGAGCCCAGTGGACGGTGACTCGGTATGAAAACTGCACGGAGGAGCTGTTTTATCGTTTCTACCGTGCAGTTCGACATGTAAACTGCCCAGAAACCGAATCTGCTGACAGATCGCAAATCGGCCGATATCGCGTTTTCGGCCCTCAGAAGCGCCGAAATCGCGTTTTCTCGCTGAGCCCAGTGGACGGTGACTCGGTATGAAAACTGCACGGAGGAGCTGTTTTATCGTTTCTACCGTGCAGTTCGACATGTAAACTGCCCAGAAACCGAATCTGCTGACAGATCGCAAATCGGCCGATATCGCGTTTTCGGCCCTCAGAAGCGCCGAAATCGCGTTTTCTCGCTGAGCCCAGTGGACGGTGACTCGGTATGAAAACTGCACGGAGGAGCTGTTTTATCGTTTCTACCGTGCAGTTCGACATGTAAACTGCCCAGAAACCGAATCTGCTGACAGATCGGGCCGATATCGCGTTTTCGGCCCTCAGAAGCGCCGAAATCGCGTTTTCTCGCTGAGCCCAGTGGACGGTGACTCGGTATGAAAACTGCACGGAGGAGCTGTTTTATCGTTTCTACCGTGCAGTTCGACATGTAAACTGCCCAGAAACCGAATCTGCTGACAGATCGAAAATCGGCCGATATCGCGTTTTCGGCCCTCAGAAGCGCCGAAATCGCGTTTTCTCGCTGAGCCCAGTGGACGGTGACTCGGTATGAAAACTGCACGGAGGAGCTGTTTTATCGTTTCTACCGTGCAGTTCGACATGTAAACTGCCCAGAAACCGAATCTGCTGACAGATCGCAAATCGGCCGATATCGCGTTTTCGGCCCTCAGAAGCGCCGAAATCGCGTTTTCTCGCTGAGCCCAGTGGACGGTGACTCGGTATGAAAACTGCACGGAGGAGCTGTTTTATCGTTTCTACCGTGCAGTTCGACATGTAAACTGCCCAGAAACCGAATCTGCTGACAGATCGCAAATCGGCCGATATCGCGTTTTCGGCCCTCAGAAGCGCCGAAATCGCGTTTTCTCGCTGAGCCCAGTGGACGGTGACTCGGTATGAAAACTGCACGGAGGAGCTGTTTTATCGTTTCTACCGTGCAGTTCGACATGTAAACTGCCCAGAAACCGAATCTGCTGACAGATCGCAAATCGGCCGATATCGCGTTTTCGGCCCTCAGAAGCGCCGAAATCGCGTTTTCTCGCTGAGCCCAGTGGACGGTGACTCGGTATGAAAACTGCACGGAGGAGCTGTTTTATCGTTTCTACCGTGCAGTTCGACATGTAAACTGCCCAGAAACCGAATCTGCTGACAGATCGCAAATCGGCCGATATCGCGTTTTCGGCCCTCAGAAGCGCCGAAATCGCGTTTTCTCGCTGAGCCCAGTGGACGGTGACTCGGTATGAAAACTGCACGGAGGAGCTGTTTTATCGTTTCTACCGTGCAGTTCGACATGTAAACTGCCCAGAAACCGAATCTGCTGACAGATCGCAAATCGGCCGATATCGCGTTTTCGGCCCTCAGAAGCGCCGAAATCGCGTTTTCTCGCTGAGCCCAGTGGACGGTGACTCGGTATGAAAACTGCACGGAGGAGCTGTTTTATCGTTTCTACCGTGCAGTTCGACATGTAAACTGCCCAGAAACCGAATCTGCTGACAGATCGCAAATCGGCCGATATCGCGTTTTCGGCCCTCAGAAGCGCCGAAATCGCGTTTTCTCGCTGAGCCCAGTGGACGGTGACTCGGTATGAAAACTGCACGGAGGAGCTGTTTTATCGTTTCTACCGTGCAGTTCGACATGTAAACTGCCCAGAAACCGAATCTGCTGACAGATCGCAAATCGGCCGATATCGCGTTTTCGGCCCTCAGAAGCGCCGAAATCGCGTTTTCTCGCTGAGCCCAGTGGACGGTGACTCGGTATGAAAACTGCACGGAGGAGCTGTTTTATCGTTTCTACCGTGCAGTTCGACATGTAAACTGCCCAGAAACCGAATCTGCTGACAGATCGCAAATCGGCCGATATCGCGTTTTCGGCCCTCAGAAGCGCCGAAATCGCGTTTTCTCGCTGAGCCCAGTGGACGGTGACTCGGTATGAAAACTGCACGGAGGAGCTGTTTTATCGTTTCTACCGTGCAGTTCGACATGTAAACTGCCCAGAAACCGAATCTGCTGACAGATCGCAAATCGGCCGATATCGCGTTTTCGGCCCTCAGAAGCGCCGAAATCGCGTTTTCTCGCTGAGCCCAGTGGACGGTGACTCGGTATGAAAACTGCACGGAGGAGCTGTTTTATCGTTTCTACCGTGCAGTTCGACATGTAAACTGCCCAGAAACCGAATCTGCTGACAGATCGCAAATCGGCCGATATCGCGTTTTCGGCCCTCAGAAGCGCCGAAATCGCGTTTTCTCGCTGAGCCCAGTGGACGGTGACTCGGTATGAAAACTGCACGGAGGAGCTGTTTTATCGTTTCTACCGTGCAGTTCGACATGTAAACTGCCCAGAAACCGAATCTGCTGACAGATCGAAAATCGGCCGATATCGCGTTTTCGGCCCTCAGAAGCGCCGAAATCGCGTTTTCTCGCTGAGCCCAGTGGACGGTGACTCGGTATGAAAACTGCACGGAGGAGCTGTTTTATCGTTTCTACCGTGCAGTTCGACATGTAAACTGCCCAGAAACCGAATCTGCTGACAGATCGCAAATCGGCCGATATCGCGTTTTCGGCCCTCAGAAGCGCCGAAATCGCGTTTTCTCGCTGAGCCCAGTGGACGGTGACTCGGTATGAAAACTGCACGGAGGAGCTGTTTTATCGTTTCTACCGTGCAGTTCGACATGTAAACTGCCCAGAAACCGAATCTGCTGACAGATCGCAAATCGGCCGATATCGCGTTTTCGGCCCTCAGAAGCGCCGAAATCGCGTTTTCTCGCTGAGCCCAGTGGACGGTGACTCGGTATGAAAACTGCACGGAGGAGCTGTTTTATCGTTTCTACCGTGCAGTTCGACATGTAAACTGCCCAGAAACCGAATCTGCTGACAGATCGCAAATCGGCCGATATCGCGTTTTCGGCCCTCAGAAGCGCCGAAATCGCGTTTTCTCGCTGAGCCCAGTGGACGGTGACTCGGTATGAAAACTGCACGGAGGAGCTGTTTTATCGTTTCTACCGTGCAGTTCGACATGTAAACTGCCCAGAAACCGAATCTGCTGACAGATCGCAAATCGGCCGATATCGCGTTTTCGGCCCTCAGAAGCGCCGAAATCGCGTTTTCTCGCTGAGCCCAGTGGACGGTGACTCGGTATGAAAACTGCACGGAGGAGCTGTTTTATCGTTTCTACCGTGCAGTTCGACATGTAAACTGCCCAGAAACCGAATCTGCTGACAGATCGAAAATCGGCCGATATCGCGTTTTCGGCCCTCAGAAGCGCCGAAATCGCGTTTTCTCGCTGAGCCCAGTGGACGGTGACTCGGTATGAAAACTGCACGGAGGAGCTGTTTTATCGTTTCTACCGTGCAGTTCGACATGTAAACTGCCCAGAAACCGAATCTGCTGACAGATCGCAAATCGGCCGATATCGCGTTTTCGGCCCTCAGAAGCGCCGAAATCGCGTTTTCTCGCTGAGCCCAGTGGACGGTGACTCGGTATGAAAACTGCACGGAGGAGCTGTTTTATCGTTTCTACCGTGCAGTTCGACATGTAAACTGCCCAGAAACCGAATCTGCTGACAGATCGCAAATCGGCCGATATCGCGTTTTCGGCCCTCAGAAGCGCCGAAATCGCGTTTTCTCGCTGAGCCCAGTGGACGGTGACTCGGTATGAAAACTGCACGGAGGAGCTGTTTTATCGTTTCTACCGTGCAGTTCGACATGTAAACTGCCCAGAAACCGAATCTGCTGACAGATCGCAAATCGGCCGATATCGCGTTTTCGGCCCTCAGAAGCGCCGAAATCGCGTTTTCTCGCTGAGCCCAGTGGACGGTGACTCGGTATGAAAACTGCACGGAGGAGCTGTTTTATCGTTTCTACCGTGCAGTTCGACATGTAAACTGCCCAGAAACCGAATCTGCTGACAGATCGAAAATCGGCCGATATCGCGTTTTCGGCCCTCAGAAGCGCCGAAATCGCGTTTTCTCGCTGAGCCCAGTGGACGGTGACTCGGTATGAAAACTGCACGGAGGAGCTGTTTTATCGTTTCTACCGTGCAGTTCGACATGTAAACTGCCCAGAAACCGAATCTGCTGACAGATCGCAAATCGGCCGATATCGCGTTTTCGGCCCTCAGAAGCGCCGAAATCGCGTTTTCTCGCTGAGCCCAGTGGACGGTGACTCGGTATGAAAACTGCACGGAGGAGCTGTTTTATCGTTTCTACCGTGCAGTTCGACATGTAAACTGCCCAGAAACCGAATCTGCTGACAGATCGCAAATCGGCCGATATCGCGTTTTCGGCCCTCAGAAGCGCCGAAATCGCGTTTTCTCGCTGAGCCCAGTGGACGGTGACTCGGTATGAAAACTGCACGGAGGAGCTGTTTTATCGTTTCTACCGTGCAGTTCGACATGTAAACTGCCCAGAAACCGAATCTGCTGACAGATCGCAAATCGGCCGATATCGCGTTTTCGGCCCTCAGAAGCGCCGAAATCGCGTTTTCTCGCTGAGCCCAGTGGACGGTGACTCGGTATGAAAACTGCACGGAGGAGCTGTTTTATCGTTTCTACCGTGCAGTTCGACATGTAAACTGCCCAGAAACCGAATCTGCTGACAGATCGCAAATCGGCCGATATCGCGTTTTCGGCCCTCAGAAGCGCCGAAATCGCGTTTTCTCGCTGAGCCCAGTGGACGGTGACTCGGTATGAAAACTGCACGGAGGAGCTGTTTTATCGTTTCTACCGTGCAGTTCGACATGTAAACTGCCCAGAAACCGAATCTGCTGACAGATCGAAAATCGGCCGATATCGCGTTTTCGGCCCTCAGAAGCGCCGAAATCGCGTTTTCTCGCTGAGCCCAGTGGACGGTGACTCGGTATGAAAACTGCACGGAGGAGCTGTTTTATCGTTTCTACCGTGCAGTTCGACATGTAAACTGCCCAGAAACCGAATCTGCTGACAGATCGCAAATCGGCCGATATCGCGTTTTCGGCCCTCAGAAGCGCCGAAATCGCGTTTTCTCGCTGAGCCCAGTGGACGGTGACTCGGTATGAAAACTGCACGGAGGAGCTGTTTTATCGTTTCTACCGTGCAGTTCGACATGTAAACTGCCCAGAAACCGAATCTGCTGACAGATCGAAAATCGGCCGATATCGCGTTTTCGGCCCTCAGAAGCGCCGAAATCGCGTTTTCTCGCTGAGCCCAGTGGACGGTGACTCGGTATGAAAACTGCACGGAGGAGCTGTTTTATCGTTTCTACCGTGCAGTTCGACATGTAAACTGCCCAGAAACCGAATCTGCTGACAGATCGCAAATCGGCCGATATCGCGTTTTCGGCCCTCAGAAGCGCCGAAATCGCGTTTTCTCGCTGAGCCCAGTGGACGGTGACTCGGTATGAAAACTGCACGGAGGAGCTGTTTTATCGTTTCTACCGTGCAGTTCGACATGTAAACTGCCCAGAAACCGAATCTGCTGACAGATCGAAAATCGGCCGATATCGCGTTTTCGGCCCTCAGAAGCGCCGAAATCGCGTTTTCTCGCTGAGCCCAGTGGACGGTGACTCGGTATGAAAACTGCACGGAGGAGCTGTTTTATCGTTTCTACCGTGCAGTTCGACATGTAAACTGCCCAGAAACCGAATCTGCTGACAGATCGCAAATCGGCCGATATCGCGTTTTCGGCCCTCAGAAGCGCCGAAATCGCGTTTTCTCGCTGAGCCCAGTGGACGGTGACTCGGTATGAAAACTGCACGGAGGAGCTGTTTTATCGTTTCTACCGTGCAGTTCGACATGTAAACTGCCCAGAAACCGAATCTGCTGACAGATCGAAAATCGGCCGATATCGCGTTTTCGGCCCTCAGAAGCGCCGAAATCGCGTTTTCTCGCTGAGCCCAGTGGACGGTGACTCGGTATGAAAACTGCACGGAGGAGCTGTTTTATCGTTTCTACCGTGCAGTTCGACATGTAAACTGCCCAGAAACCGAATCTGCTGACAGATCGCAAATCGGCCGATATCGCGTTTTCGGCCCTCAGAAGCGCCGAAATCGCGTTTTCTCGCTGAGCCCAGTGGACGGTGACTCGGTATGAAAACTGCACGGAGGAGCTGTTTTATCGTTTCTACCGTGCAGTTCGACATGTAAACTGCCCAGAAACCGAATCTGCTGACAGATCGCAAATCGGCCGATATCGCGTTTTCGGCCCTCAGAAGCGCCGAAATCGCGTTTTCTCGCTGAGCCCAGTGGACGGTGACTCGGTATGAAAACTGCACGGAGGAGCTGTTTTATCGTTTCTACCGTGCAGTTCGACATGTAAACTGCCCAGAAACCGAATCTGCTGACAGATCGCAAATCGGCCGATATCGCGTTTTCGGCCCTCAGAAGCGCCGAAATCGCGTTTTCTCGCTGAGCCCAGTGGACGGTGACTCGGTATGAAAACTGCACGGAGGAGCTGTTTTATCGTTTCTACCGTGCAGTTCGACATGTAAACTGCCCAGAAACCGAATCTGCTGACAGATCGAAAATCGGCCGATATCGCGTTTTCGGCCCTCAGAAGCGCCGAAATCGCGTTTTCTCGCTGAGCCCAGTGGACGGTGACTCGGTATGAAAACTGCACGGAGGAGCTGTTTTATCGTTTCTACCGTGCAGTTCGACATGTAAACTGCCCAGAAACCGAATCTGCTGACAGATCGCAAATCGGCCGATATCGCGTTTTCGGCCCTCAGAAGCGCCGAAATCGCGTTTTCTCGCTGAGCCCAGTGGACGGTGACTCGGTATGAAAACTGCACGGAGGAGCTGTTTTATCGTTTCTACCGTGCAGTTCGACATGTAAACTGCCCAGAAACCGAATCTGCTGACAGATCGCAAATCGGCCGATATCGCGTTTTCGGCCCTCAGAAGCGCCGAAATCGCGTTTTCTCGCTGAGCCCAGTGGACGGTGACTCGGTATGAAAACTGCACGGAGGAGCTGTTTTATCGTTTCTACCGTGCAGTTCGACATGTAAACTGCCCAGAAACCGAATCTGCTGACAGATCGCAAATCGGCCGATATCGCGTTTTCGGCCCTCAGAAGCGCCGAAATCGCGTTTTCTCGCTGAGCCCAGTGGACGGTGACTCGGTATGAAAACTGCACGGAGGAGCTGTTTTATCGTTTCTACCGTGCAGTTCGACATGTAAACTGCCCAGAAACCGAATCTGCTGACAGATCGCAAATCGGCCGATATCGCGTTTTCGGCCCTCAGAAGCGCCGAAATCGCGTTTTCTCGCTGAGCCCAGTGGACGGTGACTCGGTATGAAAACTGCACGGAGGAGCTGTTTTATCGTTTCTACCGTGCAGTTCGACATGTAAACTGCCCAGAAACCGAATCTGCTGACAGATCGCAAATCGGCCGATATCGCGTTTTCGGCCCTCAGAAGCGCCGAAATCGCGTTTTCTCGCTGAGCCCAGTGGACGGTGACTCGGTATGAAAACTGCACGGAGGAGCTGTTTTATCGTTTCTACCGTGCAGTTCGACATGTAAACTGCCCAGAAACCGAATCTGCTGACAGATCGCAAATCGGCCGATATCGCGTTTTCGGCCCTCAGAAGCGCCGAAATCGCGTTTTCTCGCTGAGCCCAGTGGACGGTGACTCGGTATGAAAACTGCACGGAGGAGCTGTTTTATCGTTTCTACCGTGCAGTTCGACATGTAAACTGCCCAGAAACCGAATCTGCTGACAGATCGCAAATCGGCCGATATCGCGTTTTCGGCCCTCAGAAGCGCCGAAATCGCGTTTTCTCGCTGAGCCCAGTGGACGGTGACTCGGTATGAAAACTGCACGGAGGAGCTGTTTTATCGTTTCTACCGTGCAGTTCGACATGTAAACTGCCCAGAAACCGAATCTGCTGACAGATCGCAAATCGGCCGATATCGCGTTTTCGGCCCTCAGAAGCGCCGAAATCGCGTTTTCTCGCTGAGCCCAGTGGACGGTGACTCGGTATGAAAACTGCACGGAGGAGCTGTTTTATCGTTTCTACCGTGCAGTTCGACATGTAAACTGCCCAGAAACCGAATCTGCTGACAGATCGCAAATCGGCCGATATCGCGTTTTCGGCCCTCAGAAGCGCCGAAATCGCGTTTTCTCGCTGAGCCCAGTGGACGGTGACTCGGTATGAAAACTGCACGGAGGAGCTGTTTTATCGTTTCTACCGTGCAGTTCGACATGTAAACTGCCCAGAAACCGAATCTGCTGACAGATCGCAAATCGGCCGATATCGCGTTTTCGGCCCTCAGAAGCGCCGAAATCGCGTTTTCTCGCTGAGCCCAGTGGACGGTGACTCGGTATGAAAACTGCACGGAGGAGCTGTTTTATCGTTTCTACCGTGCAGTTCGACATGTAAACTGCCCAGAAACCGAATCTGCTGACAGATCGAAAATCGGCCGATATCGCGTTTTCGGCCCTCAGAAGCGCCGAAATCGCGTTTTCTCGCTGAGCCCAGTGGACGGTGACTCGGTATGAAAACTGCACGGAGGAGCTGTTTTATCGTTTCTACCGTGCAGTTCGACATGTAAACTGCCCAGAAACCGAATCTGCTGACAGATCGCAAATCGGCCGATATCGCGTTTTCGGCCCTCAGAAGCGCCGAAATCGCGTTTTCTCGCTGAGCCCAGTGGACGGTGACTCGGTATGAAAACTGCACGGAGGAGCTGTTTTATCGTTTCTACCGTGCAGTTCGACATGTAAACTGCCCAGAAACCGAATCTGCTGACAGATCGCAAATCGGCCGATATCGCGTTTTCGGCCCTCAGAAGCGCCGAAATCGCGTTTTCTCGCTGAGCCCAGTGGACGGTGACTCGGTATGAAAACTGCACGGAGGAGCTGTTTTATCGTTTCTACCGTGCAGTTCGACATGTAAACTGCCCAGAAACCGAATCTGCTGACAGATCGCAAATCGGCCGATATCGCGTTTTCGGCCCTCAGAAGCGCCGAAATCGCGTTTTCTCGCTGAGCCCAGTGGACGGTGACTCGGTATGAAAACTGCACGGAGGAGCTGTTTTATCGTTTCTACCGTGCAGTTCGACATGTAAACTGCCCAGAAACCGAATCTGCTGACAGATCGAAAATCGGCCGATATCGCGTTTTCGGCCCTCAGAAGCGCCGAAATCGCGTTTTCTCGCTGAGCCCAGTGGACGGTGACTCGGTATGAAAACTGCACGGAGGAGCTGTTTTATCGTTTCTACCGTGCAGTTCGACATGTAAACTGCCCAGAAACCGAATCTGCTGACAGATCGCAAATCGGCCGATATCGCGTTTTCGGCCCTCAGAAGCGCCGAAATCGCGTTTTCTCGCTGAGCCCAGTGGACGGTGACTCGGTATGAAAACTGCACGGAGGAGCTGTTTTATCGTTTCTACCGTGCAGTTCGACATGTAAACTGCCCAGAAACCGAATCTGCTGACAGATCGCAAATCGGCCGATATCGCGTTTTCGGCCCTCAGAAGCGCCGAAATCGCGTTTTCTCGCTGAGCCCAGTGGACGGTGACTCGGTATGAAAACTGCACGGAGGAGCTGTTTTATCGTTTCTACCGTGCAGTTCGACATGTAAACTGCCCAGAAACCGAATCTGCTGACAGATCGCAAATCGGCCGATATCGCGTTTTCGGCCCTCAGAAGCGCCGAAATCGCGTTTTCTCGCTGAGCCCAGTGGACGGTGACTCGGTATGAAAACTGCACGGAGGAGCTGTTTTATCGTTTCTACCGTGCAGTTCGACATGTAAACTGCCCAGAAACCGAATCTGCTGACAGATCGCAAATCGGCCGATATCGCGTTTTCGGCCCTCAGAAGCGCCGAAATCGCGTTTTCTCGCTGAGCCCAGTGGACGGTGACTCGGTATGAAAACTGCACGGAGGAGCTGTTTTATCGTTTCTACCGTGCAGTTCGACATGTAAACTGCCCAGAAACCGAATCTGCTGACAGATCGCAAATCGGCCGATATCGCGTTTTCGGCCCTCAGAAGCGCCGAAATCGCGTTTTCTCGCTGAGCCCAGTGGACGGTGACTCGGTATGAAAACTGCACGGAGGAGCTGTTTTATCGTTTCTACCGTGCAGTTCGACATGTAAACTGCCCAGAAACCGAATCTGCTGACAGATCGCAAATCGGCCGATATCGCGTTTTCGGCCCTCAGAAGCGCCGAAATCGCGTTTTCTCGCTGAGCCCAGTGGACGGTGACTCGGTATGAAAACTGCACGGAGGAGCTGTTTTATCGTTTCTACCGTGCAGTTCGACATGTAAACTGCCCAGAAACCGAATCTGCTGACAGATCGCAAATCGGCCGATATCGCGTTTTCGGCCCTCAGAAGCGCCGAAATCGCGTTTTCTCGCTGAGCCCAGTGGACGGTGACTCGGTATGAAAACTGCACGGAGGAGCTGTTTTATCGTTTCTACCGTGCAGTTCGACATGTAAACTGCCCAGAAACCGAATCTGCTGACAGATCGAAAATCGGCCGATATCGCGTTTTCGGCCCTCAGAAGCGCCGAAATCGCGTTTTCTCGCTGAGCCCAGTGGACGGTGACTCGGTATGAAAACTGCACGGAGGAGCTGTTTTATCGTTTCTACCGTGCAGTTCGACATGTAAACTGCCCAGAAACCGAATCTGCTGACAGATCGAAAATCGGCCGATATCGCGTTTTCGGCCCTCAGAAGCGCCGAAATCGCGTTTTCTCGCTGAGCCCAGTGGACGGTGACTCGGTATGAAAACTGCACGGAGGAGCTGTTTTATCGTTTCTACCGTGCAGTTCGACATGTAAACTGCCCAGAAACCGAATCTGCTGACAGATCGAAAATCGGCCGATATCGCGTTTTCGGCCCTCAGAAGCGCCGAAATCGCGTTTTCTCGCTGAGCCCAGTGGACGGTGACTCGGTATGAAAACTGCACGGAGGAGCTGTTTTATCGTTTCTACCGTGCAGTTCGACATGTAAACTGCCCAGAAACCGAATCTGCTGACAGATCGCAAATCGGCCGATATCGCGTTTTCGGCCCTCAGAAGCGCCGAAATCGCGTTTTCTCGCTGAGCCCAGTGGACGGTGACTCGGTATGAAAACTGCACGGAGGAGCTGTTTTATCGTTTCTACCGTGCAGTTCGACATGTAAACTGCCCAGAAACCGAATCTGCTGACAGATCGCAAATCGGCCGATATCGCGTTTTCGGCCCTCAGAAGCGCCGAAATCGCGTTTTCTCGCTGAGCCCAGTGGACGGTGACTCGGTATGAAAACTGCACGGAGGAGCTGTTTTATCGTTTCTACCGTGCAGTTCGACATGTAAACTGCCCAGAAACCGAATCTGCTGACAGATCGCAAATCGGCCGATATCGCGTTTTCGGCCCTCAGAAGCGCCGAAATCGCGTTTTCTCGCTGAGCCCAGTGGACGGTGACTCGGTATGAAAACTGCACGGAGGAGCTGTTTTATCGTTTCTACCGTGCAGTTCGACATGTAAACTGCCCAGAAACCGAATCTGCTGACAGATCGCAAATCGGCCGATATCGCGTTTTCGGCCCTCAGAAGCGCCGAAATCGCGTTTTCTCGCTGAGCCCAGTGGACGGTGACTCGGTATGAAAACTGCACGGAGGAGCTGTTTTATCGTTTCTACCGTGCAGTTCGACATGTAAACTGCCCAGAAACCGAATCTGCTGACAGATCGCAAATCGGCCGATATCGCGTTTTCGGCCCTCAGAAGCGCCGAAATCGCGTTTTCTCGCTGAGCCCAGTGGACGGTGACTCGGTATGAAAACTGCACGGAGGAGCTGTTTTATCGTTTCTACCGTGCAGTTCGACATGTAAACTGCCCAGAAACCGAATCTGCTGACAGATCGCAAATCGGCCGATATCGCGTTTTCGGCCCTCAGAAGCGCCGAAATCGCGTTTTCTCGCTGAGCCCAGTGGACGGTGACTCGGTATGAAAACTGCACGGAGGAGCTGTTTTATCGTTTCTACCGTGCAGTTCGACATGTAAACTGCCCAGAAACCGAATCTGCTGACAGATCGCAAATCGGCCGATATCGCGTTTTCGGCCCTCAGAAGCGCCGAAATCGCGTTTTCTCGCTGAGCCCAGTGGACGGTGACTCGGTATGAAAACTGCACGGAGGAGCTGTTTTATCGTTTCTACCGTGCAGTTCGACATGTAAACTGCCCAGAAACCGAATCTGCTGACAGATCGCAAATCGGCCGATATCGCGTTTTCGGCCCTCAGAAGCGCCGAAATCGCGTTTTCTCGCTGAGCCCAGTGGACGGTGACTCGGTATGAAAACTGCACGGAGGAGCTGTTTTATCGTTTCTACCGTGCAGTTCGACATGTAAACTGCCCAGAAACCGAATCTGCTGACAGATCGCAAATCGGCCGATATCGCGTTTTCGGCCCTCAGAAGCGCCGAAATCGCGTTTTCTCGCTGAGCCCAGTGGACGGTGACTCGGTATGAAAACTGCACGGAGGAGCTGTTTTATCGTTTCTACCGTGCAGTTCGACATGTAAACTGCCCAGAAACCGAATCTGCTGACAGATCGAAAATCGGCCGATATCGCGTTTTCGGCCCTCAGAAGCGCCGAAATCGCGTTTTCTCGCTGAGCCCAGTGGACGGTGACTCGGTATGAAAACTGCACGGAGGAGCTGTTTTATCGTTTCTACCGTGCAGTTCGACATGTAAACTGCCCAGAAACCGAATCTGCTGACAGATCGCAAATCGGCCGATATCGCGTTTTCGGCCCTCAGAAGCGCCGAAATCGCGTTTTCTCGCTGAGCCCAGTGGACGGTGACTCGGTATGAAAACTGCACGGAGGAGCTGTTTTATCGTTTCTACCGTGCAGTTCGACATGTAAACTGCCCAGAAACCGAATCTGCTGACAGATCGCAAATCGGCCGATATCGCGTTTTCGGCCCTCAGAAGCGCCGAAATCGCGTTTTCTCGCTGAGCCCAGTGGACGGTGACTCGGTATGAAAACTGCACGGAGGAGCTGTTTTATCGTTTCTACCGTGCAGTTCGACATGTAAACTGCCCAGAAACCGAATCTGCTGACAGATCGCAAATCGGCCGATATCGCGTTTTCGGCCCTCAGAAGCGCCGAAATCGCGTTTTCTCGCTGAGCCCAGTGGACGGTGACTCGGTATGAAAACTGCACGGAGGAGCTGTTTTATCGTTTCTACCGTGCAGTTCGACATGTAAACTGCCCAGAAACCGAATCTGCTGACAGATCGCAAATCGGCCGATATCGCGTTTTCGGCCCTCAGAAGCGCCGAAATCGCGTTTTCTCGCTGAGCCCAGTGGACGGTGACTCGGTATGAAAACTGCACGGAGGAGCTGTTTTATCGTTTCTACCGTGCAGTTCGACATGTAAACTGCCCAGAAACCGAATCTGCTGACAGATCGAAAATCGGCCGATATCGCGTTTTCGGCCCTCAGAAGCGCCGAAATCGCGTTTTCTCGCTGAGCCCAGTGGACGGTGACTCGGTATGAAAACTGCACGGAGGAGCTGTTTTATCGTTTCTACCGTGCAGTTCGACATGTAAACTGCCCAGAAACCGAATCTGCTGACAGATCGCAAATCGGCCGATATCGCGTTTTCGGCCCTCAGAAGCGCCGAAATCGCGTTTTCTCGCTGAGCCCAGTGGACGGTGACTCGGTATGAAAACTGCACGGAGGAGCTGTTTTATCGTTTCTACCGTGCAGTTCGACATGTAAACTGCCCAGAAACCGAATCTGCTGACAGATCGCAAATCGGCCGATATCGCGTTTTCGGCCCTCAGAAGCGCCGAAATCGCGTTTTCTCGCTGAGCCCAGTGGACGGTGACTCGGTATGAAAACTGCACGGAGGAGCTGTTTTATCGTTTCTACCGTGCAGTTCGACATGTAAACTGCCCAGAAACCGAATCTGCTGACAGATCGCAAATCGGCCGATATCGCGTTTTCGGCCCTCAGAAGCGCCGAAATCGCGTTTTCTCGCTGAGCCCAGTGGACGGTGACTCGGTATGAAAACTGCACGGAGGAGCTGTTTTATCGTTTCTACCGTGCAGTTCGACATGTAAACTGCCCAGAAACCGAATCTGCTGACAGATCGAAAATCGGCCGATATCGCGTTTTCGGCCCTCAGAAGCGCCGAAATCGCGTTTTCTCGCTGAGCCCAGTGGACGGTGACTCGGTATGAAAACTGCACGGAGGAGCTGTTTTATCGTTTCTACCGTGCAGTTCGACATGTAAACTGCCCAGAAACCGAATCTGCTGACAGATCGAAAATCGGCCGATATCGCGTTTTCGGCCCTCAGAAGCGCCGAAATCGCGTTTTCTCGCTGAGCCCAGTGGACGGTGACTCGGTATGAAAACTGCACGGAGGAGCTGTTTTATCGTTTCTACCGTGCAGTTCGACATGTAAACTGCCCAGAAACCGAATCTGCTGACAGATCGCAAATCGGCCGATATCGCGTTTTCGGCCCTCAGAAGCGCCGAAATCGCGTTTTCTCGCTGAGCCCAGTGGACGGTGACTCGGTATGAAAACTGCACGGAGGAGCTGTTTTATCGTTTCTACCGTGCAGTTCGACATGTAAACTGCCCAGAAACCGAATCTGCTGACAGATCGCAAATCGGCCGATATCGCGTTTTCGGCCCTCAGAAGCGCCGAAATCGCGTTTTCTCGCTGAGCCCAGTGGACGGTGACTCGGTATGAAAACTGCACGGAGGAGCTGTTTTATCGTTTCTACCGTGCAGTTCGACATGTAAACTGCCCAGAAACCGAATCTGCTGACAGATCGCAAATCGGCCGATATCGCGTTTTCGGCCCTCAGAAGCGCCGAAATCGCGTTTTCTCGCTGAGCCCAGTGGACGGTGACTCGGTATGAAAACTGCACGGAGGAGCTGTTTTATCGTTTCTACCGTGCAGTTCGACATGTAAACTGCCCAGAAACCGAATCTGCTGACAGATCGCAAATCGGCCGATATCGCGTTTTCGGCCCTCAGAAGCGCCGAAATCGCGTTTTCTCGCTGAGCCCAGTGGACGGTGACTCGGTATGAAAACTGCACGGAGGAGCTGTTTTATCGTTTCTACCGTGCAGTTCGACATGTAAACTGCCCAGAAACCGAATCTGCTGACAGATCGCAAATCGGCCGATATCGCGTTTTCGGCCCTCAGAAGCGCCGAAATCGCGTTTTCTGCTGAGCCCAGTGGACGGTGACTCGGTATGAAAACTGCACGGAGGAGCTGTTTTATCGTTTCTACCGTGCAGTTCGACATGTAAACTGCCCAGAAACCGAATCTGCTGACAGATCGCAAATCGGCCGATATCGCGTTTTCGGCCCTCAGAAGCGCCGAAATCGCGTTTTCTCGCTGAGCCCAGTGGACGGTGACTCGGTATGAAAACTGCACGGAGGAGCTGTTTTATCGTTTCTACCGTGCAGTTCGACATGTAAACTGCCCAGAAACCGAATCTGCTGACAGATCGAAAATCGGCCGATATCGCGTTTTCGGCCCTCAGAAGCGCCGAAATCGCGTTTTCTCGCTGAGCCCAGTGGACGGTGACTCGGTATGAAAACTGCACGGAGGAGCTGTTTTATCGTTTCTACCGTGCAGTTCGACATGTAAACTGCCCAGAAACCGAATCTGCTGACAGATCGCAAATCGGCCGATATCGCGTTTTCGGCCCTCAGAAGCGCCGAAATCGCGTTTTCTCGCTGAGCCCAGTGGACGGTGACTCGGTATGAAAACTGCACGGAGGAGCTGTTTTATCGTTTCTACCGTGCAGTTCGACATGTAAACTGCCCAGAAACCGAATCTGCTGACAGATCGCAAATCGGCCGATATCGCGTTTTCGGCCCTCAGAAGCGCCGAAATCGCGTTTTCTCGCTGAGCCCAGTGGACGGTGACTCGGTATGAAAACTGCACGGAGGAGCTGTTTTATCGTTTCTACCGTGCAGTTCGACATGTAAACTGCCCAGAAACCGAATCTGCTGACAGATCGCAAATCGGCCGATATCGCGTTTTCGGCCCTCAGAAGCGCCGAAATCGCGTTTTCTCGCTGAGCCCAGTGGACGGTGACTCGGTATGAAAACTGCACGGAGGAGCTGTTTTATCGTTTCTACCGTGCAGTTCGACATGTAAACTGCCCAGAAACCGAATCTGCTGACAGATCGAAAATCGGCCGATATCGCGTTTTCGGCCCTCAGAAGCGCCGAAATCGCGTTTTCTCGCTGAGCCCAGTGGACGGTGACTCGGTATGAAAACTGCACGGAGGAGCTGTTTTATCGTTTCTACCGTGCAGTTCGACATGTAAACTGCCCAGAAACCGAATCTGCTGACAGATCGCAAATCGGCCGATATCGCGTTTTCGGCCCTCAGAAGCGCCGAAATCGCGTTTTCTCGCTGAGCCCAGTGGACGGTGACTCGGTATGAAAACTGCACGGAGGAGCTGTTTTATCGTTTCTACCGTGCAGTTCGACATGTAAACTGCCCAGAAACCGAATCTGCTGACAGATCGCAAATCGGCCGATATCGCGTTTTCGGCCCTCAGAAGCGCCGAAATCGCGTTTTCTCGCTGAGCCCAGTGGACGGTGACTCGGTATGAAAACTGCACGGAGGAGCTGTTTTATCGTTTCTACCGTGCAGTTCGACATGTAAACTGCCCAGAAACCGAATCTGCTGACAGATCGCAAATCGGCCGATATCGCGTTTTCGGCCCTCAGAAGCGCCGAAATCGCGTTTTCTCGCTGAGCCCAGTGGACGGTGACTCGGTATGAAAACTGCACGGAGGAGCTGTTTTATCGTTTCTACCGTGCAGTTCGACATGTAAACTGCCCAGAAACCGAATCTGCTGACAGATCGAAAATCGGCCGATATCGCGTTTTCGGCCCTCAGAAGCGCCGAAATCGCGTTTTCTCGCTGAGCCCAGTGGACGGTGACTCGGTATGAAAACTGCACGGAGGAGCTGTTTTATCGTTTCTACCGTGCAGTTCGACATGTAAACTGCCCAGAAACCGAATCTGCTGACAGATCGCAAATCGGCCGATATCGCGTTTTCGGCCCTCAGAAGCGCCGAAATCGCGTTTTCTCGCTGAGCCCAGTGGACGGTGACTCGGTATGAAAACTGCACGGAGGAGCTGTTTTATCGTTTCTACCGTGCAGTTCGACATGTAAACTGCCCAGAAACCGAATCTGCTGACAGATCGCAAATCGGCCGATATCGCGTTTTCGGCCCTCAGAAGCGCCGAAATCGCGTTTTCTCGCTGAGCCCAGTGGACGGTGACTCGGTATGAAAACTGCACGGAGGAGCTGTTTTATCGTTTCTACCGTGCAGTTCGACATGTAAACTGCCCAGAAACCGAATCTGCTGACAGATCGCAAATCGGCCGATATCGCGTTTTCGGCCCTCAGAAGCGCCGAAATCGCGTTTTCTCGCTGAGCCCAGTGGACGGTGACTCGGTATGAAAACTGCACGGAGGAGCTGTTTTATCGTTTCTACCGTGCAGTTCGACATGTAAACTGCCCAGAAACCGAATCTGCTGACAGATCGCAAATCGGCCGATATCGCGTTTTCGGCCCTCAGAAGCGCCGAAATCGCGTTTTCTCGCTGAGCCCAGTGGACGGTGACTCGGTATGAAAACTGCACGGAGGAGCTGTTTTATCGTTTCTACCGTGCAGTTCGACATGTAAACTGCCCAGAAACCGAATCTGCTGACAGATCGCAAATCGGCCGATATCGCGTTTTCGGCCCTCAGAAGCGCCGAAATCGCGTTTTCTCGCTGAGCCCAGTGGACGGTGACTCGGTATGAAAACTGCACGGAGGAGCTGTTTTATCGTTTCTACCGTGCAGTTCGACATGTAAACTGCCCAGAAACCGAATCTGCTGACAGATCGAAAATCGGCCGATATCGCGTTTTCGGCCCTCAGAAGCGCCGAAATCGCGTTTTCTCGCTGAGCCCAGTGGACGGTGACTCGGTATGAAAACTGCACGGAGGAGCTGTTTTATCGTTTCTACCGTGCAGTTCGACATGTAAACTGCCCAGAAACCGAATCTGCTGACAGATCGCAAATCGGCCGATATCGCGTTTTCGGCCCTCAGAAGCGCCGAAATCGCGTTTTCTCGCTGAGCCCAGTGGACGGTGACTCGGTATGAAAACTGCACGGAGGAGCTGTTTTATCGTTTCTACCGTGCAGTTCGACATGTAAACTGCCCAGAAACCGAATCTGCTGACAGATCGAAAATCGGCCGATATCGCGTTTTCGGCCCTCAGAAGCGCCGAAATCGCGTTTTCTCGCTGAGCCCAGTGGACGGTGACTCGGTATGAAAACTGCACGGAGGAGCTGTTTTATCGTTTCTACCGTGCAGTTCGACATGTAAACTGCCCAGAAACCGAATCTGCTGACAGATCGCAAATCGGCCGATATCGCGTTTTCGGCCCTCAGAAGCGCCGAAATCGCGTTTTCTCGCTGAGCCCAGTGGACGGTGACTCGGTATGAAAACTGCACGGAGGAGCTGTTTTATCGTTTCTACCGTGCAGTTCGACATGTAAACTGCCCAGAAACCGAATCTGCTGACAGATCGCAAATCGGCCGATATCGCGTTTTCGGCCCTCAGAAGCGCCGAAATCGCGTTTTCTCGCTGAGCCCAGTGGACGGTGACTCGGTATGAAAACTGCACGGAGGAGCTGTTTTATCGTTTCTACCGTGCAGTTCGACATGTAAACTGCCCAGAAACCGAATCTGCTGACAGATCGCAAATCGGCCGATATCGCGTTTTCGGCCCTCAGAAGCGCCGAAATCGCGTTTTCTCGCTGAGCCCAGTGGACGGTGACTCGGTATGAAAACTGCACGGAGGAGCTGTTTTATCGTTTCTACCGTGCAGTTCGACATGTAAACTGCCCAGAAACCGAATCTGCTGACAGATCGAAATCGGCCGATATCGCGTTTTCGGCCCTCAGAAGCGCCGAAATCGCGTTTTCTCGCTGAGCCCAGTGGACGGTGACTCGGTATGAAAACTGCACGGAGGAGCTGTTTTATCGTTTCTACCGTGCAGTTCGACATGTAAACTGCCCAGAAACCGAATCTGCTGACAGATCGAAAATCGGCCGATATCGCGTTTTCGGCCCTCAGAAGCGCCGAAATCGCGTTTTCTCGCTGAGCCCAGTGGACGGTGACTCGGTATGAAAACTGCACGGAGGAGCTGTTTTATCGTTTCTACCGTGCAGTTCGACATGTAAACTGCCCAGAAACCGAATCTGCTGACAGATCGAAAATCGGCCGATATCGCGTTTTCGGCCCTCAGAAGCGCCGAAATCGCGTTTTCTCGCTGAGCCCAGTGGACGGTGACTCGGTATGAAAACTGCACGGAGGAGCTGTTTTATCGTTTCTACCGTGCAGTTCGACATGTAAACTGCCCAGAAACCGAATCTGCTGACAGATCGCAAATCGGCCGATATCGCGTTTTCGGCCCTCAGAAGCGCCGAAATCGCGTTTTCTCGCTGAGCCCAGTGGACGGTGACTCGGTATGAAAACTGCACGGAGGAGCTGTTTTATCGTTTCTACCGTGCAGTTCGACATGTAAACTGCCCAGAAACCGAATCTGCTGACAGATCGCAAATCGGCCGATATCGCGTTTTCGGCCCTCAGAAGCGCCGAAATCGCGTTTTCTCGCTGAGCCCAGTGGACGGTGACTCGGTATGAAAACTGCACGGAGGAGCTGTTTTATCGTTTCTACCGTGCAGTTCGACATGTAAACTGCCCAGAAACCGAATCTGCTGACAGATCGCAAATCGGCCGATATCGCGTTTTCGGCCCTCAGAAGCGCCGAAATCGCGTTTTCTCGCTGAGCCCAGTGGACGGTGACTCGGTATGAAAACTGCACGGAGGAGCTGTTTTATCGTTTCTACCGTGCAGTTCGACATGTAAACTGCCCAGAAACCGAATCTGCTGACAGATCGCAAATCGGCCGATATCGCGTTTTCGGCCCTCAGAAGCGCCGAAATCGCGTTTTCTCGCTGAGCCCAGTGGACGGTGACTCGGTATGAAAACTGCACGGAGGAGCTGTTTTATCGTTTCTACCGTGCAGTTCGACATGTAAACTGCCCAGAAACCGAATCTGCTGACAGATCGCAAATCGGCCGATATCGCGTTTTCGGCCCTCAGAAGCGCCGAAATCGCGTTTTCTCGCTGAGCCCAGTGGACGGTGACTCGGTATGAAAACTGCACGGAGGAGCTGTTTTATCGTTTCTACCGTGCAGTTCGACATGTAAACTGCCCAGAAACCGAATCTGCTGACAGATCGAAAATCGGCCGATATCGCGTTTTCGGCCCTCAGAAGCGCCGAAATCGCGTTTTCTCGCTGAGCCCAGTGGACGGTGACTCGGTATGAAAACTGCACGGAGGAGCTGTTTTATCGTTTCTACCGTGCAGTTCGACATGTAAACTGCCCAGAAACCGAATCTGCTGACAGATCGCAAATCGGCCGATATCGCGTTTTCGGCCCTCAGAAGCGCCGAAATCGCGTTTTCTCGCTGAGCCCAGTGGACGGTGACTCGGTATGAAAACTGCACGGAGGAGCTGTTTTATCGTTTCTACCGTGCAGTTCGACATGTAAACTGCCCAGAAACCGAATCTGCTGACAGATCGCAAATCGGCCGATATCGCGTTTTCGGCCCTCAGAAGCGCCGAAATCGCGTTTTCTCGCTGAGCCCAGTGGACGGTGACTCGGTATGAAAACTGCACGGAGGAGCTGTTTTATCGTTTCTACCGTGCAGTTCGACATGTAAACTGCCCAGAAACCGAATCTGCTGACAGATCGCAAATCGGCCGATATCGCGTTTTCGGCCCTCAGAAGCGCCGAAATCGCGTTTTCTCGCTGAGCCCAGTGGACGGTGACTCGGTATGAAAACTGCACGGAGGAGCTGTTTTATCGTTTCTACCGTGCAGTTCGACATGTAAACTGCCCAGAAACCGAATCTGCTGACAGATCGCAAATCGGCCGATATCGCGTTTTCGGCCCTCAGAAGCGCCGAAATCGCGTTTTCTCGCTGAGCCCAGTGGACGGTGACTCGGTATGAAAACTGCACGGAGGAGCTGTTTTATCGTTTCTACCGTGCAGTTCGACATGTAAACTGCCCAGAAACCGAATCTGCTGACAGATCGCAAATCGGCCGATATCGCGTTTTCGGCCCTCAGAAGCGCCGAAATCGCGTTTTCTCGCTGAGCCCAGTGGACGGTGACTCGGTATGAAAACTGCACGGAGGAGCTGTTTTATCGTTTCTACCGTGCAGTTCGACATGTAAACTGCCCAGAAACCGAATCTGCTGACAGATCGCAAATCGGCCGATATCGCGTTTTCGGCCCTCAGAAGCGCCGAAATCGCGTTTTCTCGCTGAGCCCAGTGGACGGTGACTCGGTATGAAAACTGCACGGAGGAGCTGTTTTATCGTTTCTACCGTGCAGTTCGACATGTAAACTGCCCAGAAACCGAATCTGCTGACAGATCGCAAATCGGCCGATATCGCGTTTTCGGCCCTCAGAAGCGCCGAAATCGCGTTTTCTCGCTGAGCCCAGTGGACGGTGACTCGGTATGAAAACTGCACGGAGGAGCTGTTTTATCGTTTCTACCGTGCAGTTCGACATGTAAACTGCCCAGAAACCGAATCTGCTGACAGATCGAAAATCGGCCGATATCGCGTTTTCGGCCCTCAGAAGCGCCGAAATCGCGTTTTCTCGCTGAGCCCAGTGGACGGTGACTCGGTATGAAAACTGCACGGAGGAGCTGTTTTATCGTTTCTACCGTGCAGTTCGACATGTAAACTGCCCAGAAACCGAATCTGCTGACAGATCGCAAATCGGCCGATATCGCGTTTTCGGCCCTCAGAAGCGCCGAAATCGCGTTTTCTCGCTGAGCCCAGTGGACGGTGACTCGGTATGAAAACTGCACGGAGGAGCTGTTTTATCGTTTCTACCGTGCAGTTCGACATGTAAACTGCCCAGAAACCGAATCTGCTGACAGATCGAAAATCGGCCGATATCGCGTTTTCGGCCCTCAGAAGCGCCGAAATCGCGTTTTCTCGCTGAGCCCAGTGGACGGTGACTCGGTATGAAAACTGCACGGAGGAGCTGTTTTATCGTTTCTACCGTGCAGTTCGACATGTAAACTGCCCAGAAACCGAATCTGCTGACAGATCGCAAATCGGCCGATATCGCGTTTTCGGCCCTCAGAAGCGCCGAAATCGCGTTTTCTCGCTGAGCCCAGTGGACGGTGACTCGGTATGAAAACTGCACGGAGGAGCTGTTTTATCGTTTCTACCGTGCAGTTCGACATGTAAACTGCCCAGAAACCGAATCTGCTGACAGATCGAAAATCGGCCGATATCGCGTTTTCGGCCCTCAGAAGCGCCGAAATCGCGTTTTCTCGCTGAGCCCAGTGGACGGTGACTCGGTATGAAAACTGCACGGAGGAGCTGTTTTATCGTTTCTACCGTGCAGTTCGACATGTAAACTGCCCAGAAACCGAATCTGCTGACAGATCGCAAATCGGCCGATATCGCGTTTTCGGCCCTCAGAAGCGCCGAAATCGCGTTTTCTCGCTGAGCCCAGTGGACGGTGACTCGGTATGAAAACTGCACGGAGGAGCTGTTTTATCGTTTCTACCGTGCAGTTCGACATGTAAACTGCCCAGAAACCGAATCTGCTGACAGATCGAAAATCGGCCGATATCGCGTTTTCGGCCCTCAGAAGCGCCGAAATCGCGTTTTCTCGCTGAGCCCAGTGGACGGTGACTCGGTATGAAAACTGCACGGAGGAGCTGTTTTATCGTTTCTACCGTGCAGTTCGACATGTAAACTGCCCAGAAACCGAATCTGCTGACAGATCGCAAATCGGCCGATATCGCGTTTTCGGCCCTCAGAAGCGCCGAAATCGCGTTTTCTCGCTGAGCCCAGTGGACGGTGACTCGGTATGAAAACTGCACGGAGGAGCTGTTTTATCGTTTCTACCGTGCAGTTCGACATGTAAACTGCCCAGAAACCGAATCTGCTGACAGATCGCAAATCGGCCGATATCGCGTTTTCGGCCCTCAGAAGCGCCGAAATCGCGTTTTCTCGCTGAGCCCAGTGGACGGTGACTCGGTATGAAAACTGCACGGAGGAGCTGTTTTATCGTTTCTACCGTGCAGTTCGACATGTAAACTGCCCAGAAACCGAATCTGCTGACAGATCGCAAATCGGCCGATATCGCGTTTTCGGCCCTCAGAAGCGCCGAAATCGCGTTTTCTCGCTGAGCCCAGTGGACGGTGACTCGGTATGAAAACTGCACGGAGGAGCTGTTTTATCGTTTCTACCGTGCAGTTCGACATGTAAACTGCCCAGAAACCGAATCTGCTGACAGATCGAAAATCGGCCGATATCGCGTTTTCGGCCCTCAGAAGCGCCGAAATCGCGTTTTCTCGCTGAGCCCAGTGGACGGTGACTCGGTATGAAAACTGCACGGAGGAGCTGTTTTATCGTTTCTACCGTGCAGTTCGACATGTAAACTGCCCAGAAACCGAATCTGCTGACAGATCGAAAATCGGCCGATATCGCGTTTTCGGCCCTCAGAAGCGCCGAAATCGCGTTTTCTCGCTGAGCCCAGTGGACGGTGACTCGGTATGAAAACTGCACGGAGGAGCTGTTTTATCGTTTCTACCGTGCAGTTCGACATGTAAACTGCCCAGAAACCGAATCTGCTGACAGATCGAAAATCGGCCGATATCGCGTTTTCGGCCCTCAGAAGCGCCGAAATCGCGTTTTCTCGCTGAGCCCAGTGGACGGTGACTCGGTATGAAAACTGCACGGAGGAGCTGTTTTATCGTTTCTACCGTGCAGTTCGACATGTAAACTGCCCAGAAACCGAATCTGCTGACAGATCGCAAATCGGCCGATATCGCGTTTTCGGCCCTCAGAAGCGCCGAAATCGCGTTTTCTCGCTGAGCCCAGTGGACGGTGACTCGGTATGAAAACTGCACGGAGGAGCTGTTTTATCGTTTCTACCGTGCAGTTCGACATGTAAACTGCCCAGAAACCGAATCTGCTGACAGATCGCAAATCGGCCGATATCGCGTTTTCGGCCCTCAGAAGCGCCGAAATCGCGTTTTCTCGCTGAGCCCAGTGGACGGTGACTCGGTATGAAAACTGCACGGAGGAGCTGTTTTATCGTTTCTACCGTGCAGTTCGACATGTAAACTGCCCAGAAACCGAATCTGCTGACAGATCGAAAATCGGCCGATATCGCGTTTTCGGCCCTCAGAAGCGCCGAAATCGCGTTTTCTCGCTGAGCCCAGTGGACGGTGACTCGGTATGAAAACTGCACGGAGGAGCTGTTTTATCGTTTCTACCGTGCAGTTCGACATGTAAACTGCCCAGAAACCGAATCTGCTGACAGATCGCAAATCGGCCGATATCGCGTTTTCGGCCCTCAGAAGCGCCGAAATCGCGTTTTCTCGCTGAGCCCAGTGGACGGTGACTCGGTATGAAAACTGCACGGAGGAGCTGTTTTATCGTTTCTACCGTGCAGTTCGACATGTAAACTGCCCAGAAACCGAATCTGCTGACAGATCGAAAATCGGCCGATATCGCGTTTTCGGCCCTCAGAAGCGCCGAAATCGCGTTTTCTCGCTGAGCCCAGTGGACGGTGACTCGGTATGAAAACTGCACGGAGGAGCTGTTTTATCGTTTCTACCGTGCAGTTCGACATGTAAACTGCCCAGAAACCGAATCTGCTGACAGATCGCAAATCGGCCGATATCGCGTTTTCGGCCCTCAGAAGCGCCGAAATCGCGTTTTCTCGCTGAGCCCAGTGGACGGTGACTCGGTATGAAAACTGCACGGAGGAGCTGTTTTATCGTTTCTACCGTGCAGTTCGACATGTAAACTGCCCAGAAACCGAATCTGCTGACAGATCGAAAATCGGCCGATATCGCGTTTTCGGCCCTCAGAAGCGCCGAAATCGCGTTTTCTCGCTGAGCCCAGTGGACGGTGACTCGGTATGAAAACTGCACGGAGGAGCTGTTTTATCGTTTCTACCGTGCAGTTCGACATGTAAACTGCCCAGAAACCGAATCTGCTGACAGATCGAAAATCGGCCGATATCGCGTTTTCGGCCCTCAGAAGCGCCGAAATCGCGTTTTCTCGCTGAGCCCAGTGGACGGTGACTCGGTATGAAAACTGCACGGAGGAGCTGTTTTATCGTTTCTACCGTGCAGTTCGACATGTAAACTGCCCAGAAACCGAATCTGCTGACAGATCGAAAATCGGCCGATATCGCGTTTTCGGCCCTCAGAAGCGCCGAAATCGCGTTTTCTCGCTGAGCCCAGTGGACGGTGACTCGGTATGAAAACTGCACGGAGGAGCTGTTTTATCGTTTCTACCGTGCAGTTCGACATGTAAACTGCCCAGAAACCGAATCTGCTGACAGATCGCAAATCGGCCGATATCGCGTTTTCGGCCCTCAGAAGCGCCGAAATCGCGTTTTCTCGCTGAGCCCAGTGGACGGTGACTCGGTATGAAAACTGCACGGAGGAGCTGTTTTATCGTTTCTACCGTGCAGTTCGACATGTAAACTGCCCAGAAACCGAATCTGCTGACAGATCGAAAATCGGCCGATATCGCGTTTTCGGCCCTCAGAAGCGCCGAAATCGCGTTTTCTCGCTGAGCCCAGTGGACGGTGACTCGGTATGAAAACTGCACGGAGGAGCTGTTTTATCGTTTCTACCGTGCAGTTCGACATGTAAACTGCCCAGAAACCGAATCTGCTGACAGATCGCAAATCGGCCGATATCGCGTTTTCGGCCCTCAGAAGCGCCGAAATCGCGTTTTCTCGCTGAGCCCAGTGGACGGTGACTCGGTATGAAAACTGCACGGAGGAGCTGTTTTATCGTTTCTACCGTGCAGTTCGACATGTAAACTGCCCAGAAACCGAATCTGCTGACAGATCGCAAATCGGCCGATATCGCGTTTTCGGCCCTCAGAAGCGCCGAAATCGCGTTTTCTCGCTGAGCCCAGTGGACGGTGACTCGGTATGAAAACTGCACGGAGGAGCTGTTTTATCGTTTCTACCGTGCAGTTCGACATGTAAACTGCCCAGAAACCGAATCTGCTGACAGATCGCAAATCGGCCGATATCGCGTTTTCGGCCCTCAGAAGCGCCGAAATCGCGTTTTCTCGCTGAGCCCAGTGGACGGTGACTCGGTATGAAAACTGCACGGAGGAGCTGTTTTATCGTTTCTACCGTGCAGTTCGACATGTAAACTGCCCAGAAACCGAATCTGCTGACAGATCGAAAATCGGCCGATATCGCGTTTTCGGCCCTCAGAAGCGCCGAAATCGCGTTTTCTCGCTGAGCCCAGTGGACGGTGACTCGGTATGAAAACTGCACGGAGGAGCTGTTTTATCGTTTCTACCGTGCAGTTCGACATGTAAACTGCCCAGAAACCGAATCTGCTGACAGATCGAAAATCGGCCGATATCGCGTTTTCGGCCCTCAGAAGCGCCGAAATCGCGTTTTCTCGCTGAGCCCAGTGGACGGTGACTCGGTATGAAAACTGCACGGAGGAGCTGTTTTATCGTTTCTACCGTGCAGTTCGACATGTAAACTGCCCAGAAACCGAATCTGCTGACAGATCGCAAATCGGCCGATATCGCGTTTTCGGCCCTCAGAAGCGCCGAAATCGCGTTTTCTCGCTGAGCCCAGTGGACGGTGACTCGGTATGAAAACTGCACGGAGGAGCTGTTTTATCGTTTCTACCGTGCAGTTCGACATGTAAACTGCCCAGAAACCGAATCTGCTGACAGATCGAAAATCGGCCGATATCGCGTTTTCGGCCCTCAGAAGCGCCGAAATCGCGTTTTCTCGCTGAGCCCAGTGGACGGTGACTCGGTATGAAAACTGCACGGAGGAGCTGTTTTATCGTTTCTACCGTGCAGTTCGACATGTAAACTGCCCAGAAACCGAATCTGCTGACAGATCGCAAATCGGCCGATATCGCGTTTTCGGCCCTCAGAAGCGCCGAAATCGCGTTTTCTCGCTGAGCCCAGTGGACGGTGACTCGGTATGAAAACTGCACGGAGGAGCTGTTTTATCGTTTCTACCGTGCAGTTCGACATGTAAACTGCCCAGAAACCGAATCTGCTGACAGATCGCAAATCGGCCGATATCGCGTTTTCGGCCCTCAGAAGCGCCGAAATCGCGTTTTCTCGCTGAGCCCAGTGGACGGTGACTCGGTATGAAAACTGCACGGAGGAGCTGTTTTATCGTTTCTACCGTGCAGTTCGACATGTAAACTGCCCAGAAACCGAATCTGCTGACAGATCGAAAATCGGCCGATATCGCGTTTTCGGCCCTCAGAAGCGCCGAAATCGCGTTTTCTCGCTGAGCCCAGTGGACGGTGACTCGGTATGAAAACTGCACGGAGGAGCTGTTTTATCGTTTCTACCGTGCAGTTCGACATGTAAACTGCCCAGAAACCGAATCTGCTGACAGATCGCAAATCGGCCGATATCGCGTTTTCGGCCCTCAGAAGCGCCGAAATCGCGTTTTCTCGCTGAGCCCAGTGGACGGTGACTCGGTATGAAAACTGCACGGAGGAGCTGTTTTATCGTTTCTACCGTGCAGTTCGACATGTAAACTGCCCAGAAACCGAATCTGCTGACAGATCGCAAATCGGCCGATATCGCGTTTTCGGCCCTCAGAAGCGCCGAAATCGCGTTTTCTCGCTGAGCCCAGTGGACGGTGACTCGGTATGAAAACTGCACGGAGGAGCTGTTTTATCGTTTCTACCGTGCAGTTCGACATGTAAACTGCCCAGAAACCGAATCTGCTGACAGATCGAAAATCGGCCGATATCGCGTTTTCGGCCCTCAGAAGCGCCGAAATCGCGTTTTCTCGCTGAGCCCAGTGGACGGTGACTCGGTATGAAAACTGCACGGAGGAGCTGTTTTATCGTTTCTACCGTGCAGTTCGACATGTAAACTGCCCAGAAACCGAATCTGCTGACAGATCGCAAATCGGCCGATATCGCGTTTTCGGCCCTCAGAAGCGCCGAAATCGCGTTTTCTCGCTGAGCCCAGTGGACGGTGACTCGGTATGAAAACTGCACGGAGGAGCTGTTTTATCGTTTCTACCGTGCAGTTCGACATGTAAACTGCCCAGAAACCGAATCTGCTGACAGATCGCAAATCGGCCGATATCGCGTTTTCGGCCCTCAGAAGCGCCGAAATCGCGTTTTCTCGCTGAGCCCAGTGGACGGTGACTCGGTATGAAAACTGCACGGAGGAGCTGTTTTATCGTTTCTACCGTGCAGTTCGACATGTAAACTGCCCAGAAACCGAATCTGCTGACAGATCGCAAATCGGCCGATATCGCGTTTTCGGCCCTCAGAAGCGCCGAAATCGCGTTTTCTCGCTGAGCCCAGTGGACGGTGACTCGGTATGAAAACTGCACGGAGGAGCTGTTTTATCGTTTCTACCGTGCAGTTCGACATGTAAACTGCCCAGAAACCGAATCTGCTGACAGATCGCAAATCGGCCGATATCGCGTTTTCGGCCCTCAGAAGCGCCGAAATCGCGTTTTCTCGCTGAGCCCAGTGGACGGTGACTCGGTATGAAAACTGCACGGAGGAGCTGTTTTATCGTTTCTACCGTGCAGTTCGACATGTAAACTGCCCAGAAACCGAATCTGCTGACAGATCGCAAATCGGCCGATATCGCGTTTTCGGCCCTCAGAAGCGCCGAAATCGCGTTTTCTCGCTGAGCCCAGTGGACGGTGACTCGGTATGAAAACTGCACGGAGGAGCTGTTTTATCGTTTCTACCGTGCAGTTCGACATGTAAACTGCCCAGAAACCGAATCTGCTGACAGATCGCAAATCGGCCGATATCGCGTTTTCGGCCCTCAGAAGCGCCGAAATCGCGTTTTCTCGCTGAGCCCAGTGGACGGTGACTCGGTATGAAAACTGCACGGAGGAGCTGTTTTATCGTTTCTACCGTGCAGTTCGACATGTAAACTGCCCAGAAACCGAATCTGCTGACAGATCGAAAATCGGCCGATATCGCGTTTTCGGCCCTCAGAAGCGCCGAAATCGCGTTTTCTCGCTGAGCCCAGTGGACGGTGACTCGGTATGAAAACTGCACGGAGGAGCTGTTTTATCGTTTCTACCGTGCAGTTCGACATGTAAACTGCCCAGAAACCGAATCTGCTGACAGATCGCAAATCGGCCGATATCGCGTTTTCGGCCCTCAGAAGCGCCGAAATCGCGTTTTCTCGCTGAGCCCAGTGGACGGTGACTCGGTATGAAAACTGCACGGAGGAGCTGTTTTATCGTTTCTACCGTGCAGTTCGACATGTAAACTGCCCAGAAACCGAATCTGCTGACAGATCGCAAATCGGCCGATATCGCGTTTTCGGCCCTCAGAAGCGCCGAAATCGCGTTTTCTCGCTGAGCCCAGTGGACGGTGACTCGGTATGAAAACTGCACGGAGGAGCTGTTTTATCGTTTCTACCGTGCAGTTCGACATGTAAACTGCCCAGAAACCGAATCTGCTGACAGATCGAAAATCGGCCGATATCGCGTTTTCGGCCCTCAGAAGCGCCGAAATCGCGTTTTCTCGCTGAGCCCAGTGGACGGTGACTCGGTATGAAAACTGCACGGAGGAGCTGTTTTATCGTTTCTACCGTGCAGTTCGACATGTAAACTGCCCAGAAACCGAATCTGCTGACAGATCGCAAATCGGCCGATATCGCGTTTTCGGCCCTCAGAAGCGCCGAAATCGCGTTTTCTCGCTGAGCCCAGTGGACGGTGACTCGGTATGAAAACTGCACGGAGGAGCTGTTTTATCGTTTCTACCGTGCAGTTCGACATGTAAACTGCCCAGAAACCGAATCTGCTGACAGATCGAAAATCGGCCGATATCGCGTTTTCGGCCCTCAGAAGCGCCGAAATCGCGTTTTCTCGCTGAGCCCAGTGGACGGTGACTCGGTATGAAAACTGCACGGAGGAGCTGTTTTATCGTTTCTACCGTGCAGTTCGACATGTAAACTGCCCAGAAACCGAATCTGCTGACAGATCGCAAATCGGCCGATATCGCGTTTTCGGCCCTCAGAAGCGCCGAAATCGCGTTTTCTCGCTGAGCCCAGTGGACGGTGACTCGGTATGAAAACTGCACGGAGGAGCTGTTTTATCGTTTCTACCGTGCAGTTCGACATGTAAACTGCCCAGAAACCGAATCTGCTGACAGATCGCAAATCGGCCGATATCGCGTTTTCGGCCCTCAGAAGCGCCGAAATCGCGTTTTCTCGCTGAGCCCAGTGGACGGTGACTCGGTATGAAAACTGCACGGAGGAGCTGTTTTATCGTTTCTACCGTGCAGTTCGACATGTAAACTGCCCAGAAACCGAATCTGCTGACAGATCGAAAATCGGCCGATATCGCGTTTTCGGCCCTCAGAAGCGCCGAAATCGCGTTTTCTCGCTGAGCCCAGTGGACGGTGACTCGGTATGAAAACTGCACGGAGGAGCTGTTTTATCGTTTCTACCGTGCAGTTCGACATGTAAACTGCCCAGAAACCGAATCTGCTGACAGATCGCAAATCGGCCGATATCGCGTTTTCGGCCCTCAGAAGCGCCGAAATCGCGTTTTCTCGCTGAGCCCAGTGGACGGTGACTCGGTATGAAAACTGCACGGAGGAGCTGTTTTATCGTTTCTACCGTGCAGTTCGACATGTAAACTGCCCAGAAACCGAATCTGCTGACAGATCGAAAATCGGCCGATATCGCGTTTTCGGCCCTCAGAAGCGCCGAAATCGCGTTTTCTCGCTGAGCCCAGTGGACGGTGACTCGGTATGAAAACTGCACGGAGGAGCTGTTTTATCGTTTCTACCGTGCAGTTCGACATGTAAACTGCCCAGAAACCGAATCTGCTGACAGATCGCAAAATCGGCCGATATCGCGTTTTCGGCCCTCAGAAGCGCCGAAATCGCGTTTTCTCGCTGAGCCCAGTGGACGGTGACTCGGTATGAAAACTGCACGGAGGAGCTGTTTTATCGTTTCTACCGTGCAGTTCGACATGTAAACTGCCCAGAAACCGAATCTGCTGACAGATCGAAAATCGGCCGATATCGCGTTTTCGGCCCTCAGAAGCGCCGAAATCGCGTTTTCTCGCTGAGCCCAGTGGACGGTGACTCGGTATGAAAACTGCACGGAGGAGCTGTTTTATCGTTTCTACCGTGCAGTTCGACATGTAAACTGCCCAGAAACCGAATCTGCTGACAGATCGCAAATCGGCCGATATCGCGTTTTCGGCCCTCAGAAGCGCCGAAATCGCGTTTTCTCGCTGAGCCCAGTGGACGGTGACTCGGTATGAAAACTGCACGGAGGAGCTGTTTTATCGTTTCTACCGTGCAGTTCGACATGTAAACTGCCCAGAAACCGAATCTGCTGACAGATCGAAAATCGGCCGATATCGCGTTTTCGGCCCTCAGAAGCGCCGAAATCGCGTTTTCTCGCTGAGCCCAGTGGACGGTGACTCGGTATGAAAACTGCACGGAGGAGCTGTTTTATCGTTTCTACCGTGCAGTTCGACATGTAAACTGCCCAGAAACCGAATCTGCTGACAGATCGCAAATCGGCCGATATCGCGTTTTCGGCCCTCAGAAGCGCCGAAATCGCGTTTTCTCGCTGAGCCCAGTGGACGGTGACTCGGTAACTGCCAAGAAACCGAATCTGCTGACAGATCGAAAATCGGCCGATATCGCGTTTTCGGCCCTCAGAAGCGCCGAAATCGCGTTTTCTCGCTGAGCCGAGTGGACGGTGACTCGGTATGAAAACTGCACGGAGGAGCTGTTTTATCGTTTTCACCGTGCAGTTCGACATGTAAACTGCCCAGAAACCGAATCTGCTGACATATCGAAAATCGGCCGATATCGCGTTTTCGGCCCTCAGAAGCGCCGAAATCGCGTTTTCTCGCTGAGCCCAGTGGACGGTGACTCGGTATGAAAACTGCACGGAGGAGCTGTTTTATCGTTTCTACCGTGCAGTTCGACATGTAAACTGCCCAGAAACCGAATCTGCTGACAGATCGAAAATCGGCCGATATCGCGTTTTCGGCCCTCAGAAGCGCCGAAATCGCGTTTTCTCGCTGAGCCCAGTGGACGGTGACTCAGTATGAAAACTGCACGGAGGAGCTGTTTTATCGTTTCTACCGTGCAGTTCGACATGTAAACTGCCCAGAAACCGAATCTGCTGACAGATCGCAAATCGGCCGATATCGCGTTTTTC